>OX451218.1:102509036-102900333 GCA_949628195.1 Phasia obesa | reverse complement strand
CGCGCTCGATAATTGCTACAGTAGAGGTAATTGCTACAGTAGCGTCTCAAGAGTTATTATGTTTGGTTTTCAAGTTTGTTTAAATTTTGAACATTTCTTTGTAATACTAGTGACAGAACTATTAATAAAATAATGAAGAGATTTCTTATCAAAATCGCAGAATCCAGATAAATTTAAGTTTTCATAACCAAAATCATTACTGCCAGAAGTGATAATTTGCCTGATACAACAAAAAAAAACTTATCAACCTATTCCTAAGTACCTATGAAAGCAAAGAAATATCTTAAAATTAGTATAGTTAGGATACAAGATTCAATAATATAATACAGTAATACAGCAATGAAATATATTTTAATATTTTTTTGCCTAGTACTTGGTGGCTGTAAATGTCGCTACTACTGCTCAACTTTCCATCAGTATCAAGGAAAGTCTGCTTTTTTTAAAAATCAAATTAAGAAATTTATTTAATCGAGTAAAACAAGTTGAAGCTAAAGTGGAACAAATTGAAGCTTTGAGTAAAATAAACAAAACGTGTGTAGCTGCTGAAGGTGCAGATATCGCAGCTGCTCTTGATACTATGCTACTAAGCTATAGCAGATTGTTCGGATAAAGCTGCCAAAATTTCAGCCGAAATTATGATTAAAATTAGAGCTAATATGGAAAACTGGAATTTGGTGGTTATGATTTGATGTGCTTATACGAAAAATGTGATAACTATAAAAATTCTATTTTAAAAAATTCCTGCTGGGCATTTTTCGAATAAGGCCCATTTTTACGCGAAAAAAGCAGGTAAATCTATCAAAAATATTTTAATAACCATTAAAGAGTGTGTCCCTGTTCTAGCTGCTAAAGCTGATTCCTGCACTTCTAAAGCCGCTCATGTTGCCTTTTCGGAATTGGAATTTATACGTTCACTTAAAATAAAATGTAAGTCCTAATGAATCAAATTAAATGTAAATTCTATTATTGAATTTGCAAAAGGCACTTTAAATATCAAAAGATTTTATATTTTTTAACACTAAAGCTTTCTGAATATAGCCGAATGTCTGTCTGTTCGACGATATTAAAGAATATTATTTTTTTTAAATCGTTATAGACAGATACAGGAATTTGACACAGAGTCTTTATATGTATCAGTATTGGGATTTATGGTATAATTGTACCAAATTTGGTACAAAAAAATTCCACATTTTTGTGTAAGCTAACTATATAGTTAGGTCCTACAATATGACCTCTTTTACATCGAAATTTTGACTTTAGCCTATATATTCTAAAATGCCAAGGCTGGAATCGAAAAAAGAAGACTGCTGTAATAAAGCTATATATACTCTAAATTATTTCTGAAGTATTTAATGAGCCCTAGTCCGTATGTAGAATGTATGGGCAATGAGTAAAAAATCCCAATTTTGGGATTTTTGGTCCTTATTTTGGGGAATTTTGGAGATTGTGACTCTGTAGCAGTTGCTAAAGACTTCAGACCCAACTAGCTTTGTGATTAATAGTCCTTATCCCGAAAATGAATTACATTCAAAATCCTATATTTCAAAAATCCTGCTATGCCGGCCTATCGATTAAGGCCACTCTTTACGTGAATAGTGCAAGTAAATCTAGCCAGGACATTAAAACAACCCTCAATGAGCGTGTTCCTGTCGTTAAAGCTGAAGCTGATGCGTGTACTCAAAATTGCGCTGACGATGCCGTCTTGAAATTGAAAAAGATTCGTGCCGCCATTAATGAATGCATTAATATGGAAGAAAGCAAAATAAATATTTTTTTTAAATTAAAAATTTAAATTGTCAAAAAATGTAATAAAATAAAATTTGTTGCTGACCTTGTTGTAATGAAACATCAGCTTTTTTGAACCTAGATATTTTCAAGTGTTGTGGAACAAAAAAAAAAAAGAAAAAAAAAGAACACTGTGCAATAATTCGAAAGAAATGTCAAAATATCGTGAATGGAGTTATTTTTGTATGTATTTAATATTGTTTTTTGTTAATTAGACACCAATGTCCTTTTTAAAATGTCCGTCTAAAATTACAAATAGTGTTGAATTTTCAGATGAACACTATTCCTTGTCAAGCTGACGTTGACGAATACTGAAATCTCGTAGTTTCCACCATTGCAATAATAAATTATAACTAATTAGTTCATTTAATATATTGTTTTAAGGATAATAATGAACGATTAAACAATACTATGATCTGCATTCTAGTTGATAAAGTATATTCCTCTATTTTTAAGAAATAAGCATCCATTTCTGATATAATTTCGAATCAATATTTTTTGGAAAATTTTGTTGCTGGTACAGTTAGTAATCGAAATGGAATATAAAACAGCAATTTTTAGAATTTTTATCTGTCTGTCTGTGTTCACATCACGTAATAACTACTGGATGTATATAACTTAAATTTTGTGAGGATGTATGTATGTACCAGAGAATGGCAAAAGTATAATTTTTAGTACTTATTAAGTATTTGATTCGAAACATGTATAAATGTTTTTAGTTACAGCTCAAACAACATATCATACACACATACTCATTTCAATTTCAACTTAAATAACTACAAGTATAGGCAGAGAATAAGTGTTCGCATACTTGTTCATTATTTTTCGTAATACAACTAAGTATAAGTAAAAGTTGGATAAAGTATTGGCTATACCCATACTTGTAAATACAGAGTAGGAATAAGTACAAGTATGTAAATACTCTAAGTATACTTAGAGAATTTTATAAATATATGTAACTATATGTATTAATTATTTCACAATTTAAAAATACGTTCATTCCTTCATTCTAATTATTTTGGTTTTCCATACTTAACCAATGTTTCGGTTATAAACAAAATATTGCTAAACATCATCCACCTTTTTATACACACAATTCCTAAAAGTAGTTGTTTTACTTATAAGTATACTTAGAGTATTATAACTACTTTTCCATACTTGCAAGTAATAGGCAGTTATAAGTATGGGTATGACAGATACCCATCACATTATCTTCCTACAACCAGTTGTACTCATACATGCATTACGTTTACATTTTTAAGTTCGTTGTATATAAATAATGTTTGTTATAAGTATTGAGTACACCCATACTTATTTCACTCCAAATATGTATGTGTAGGTATTTTCTGTGTTATAAGTGTAGGTATAACTAATACCTAAATATGTGTAAATACTTGACTACATTTATTTTATAAGTACTTTTTGTCAGTCTCTGGTATGTACCTTAGTATCCAGATTGAAATATAGGATACTTATGTGGATCCAAAGGAGATAACAGCTAGCCTTCAAATAGAGTACGTGTGCCCCAACCACTTTTTCGAGTTGAACTTGAACCTGGAGATATGAGATTGAAGAAAAACGAAACGCATCCAATTTTAATCTGAAATACCTTCTGCACCGAAAAATTACAGTGGAGGAGCCACATCAGCGATCAGGACACGTCCAGTGCCTGAATTTTCAAGAGTATGGCCATACTAGTAAGTTGCACCGGTTTGCGTAGTGCGTGGCGAGCTGCATTGTTCCGCTCAATGCGATAAACCTAAAAATGACACTAATATTAAGATATGTAGCAATTGCGGTGGAAACCACACTACTAATTACAGAGGCTGTCCAGTTTTCTCTATGGTAAGGAAGTCAACCCAAAATTAAATACTCCTGCTAAGCAGCCACAATATCAAACAAATGCGCATTACCCCCAGTTACACCAACAACAACCCAACATGTTTCATACGTGGATATGGTAAAATCTAACCATATTTCAGTGCACAAAGCGACACCGACAACTAATTCTACTCCAAATTTACAATCGCATCCTAAAGAACAAACACCATCTGGTAATTTTAATCGTCTCGAAGCAAGCATCGAGACTTTAGTGCATTCGTTAAACAGTTTTATGAGTTCTATGAGCAGCATGATGCAAGAAATGGTACGCATGCAATCTACTATGTTGCAGGCGTTATTTAACAAACCATGAACTGTTTAAAAATATGTTTCTGGAACGCAAATGGCTTGCGCCAACACAAACAAACCATGAACTGTTTAAAAATATGTTTCTGGAACGCAAATGGCTTGCGCCAACACAAAAATGAACTCGAGTACTTCCTTAGGAAGGAACAAATTGACGCCATGCTGGTTGCAGAGACTCACCTAACAACAAATAGCTTTTTTAAAATAAATGGCTATATCTTATATGACACCAAAGACCCCTGTGGCAGAGCAATACTAATAAAGGCTCGAATCAAACATTATTTACTGTGTGATTTTTGTGAAGATTACCTTCAAGCAACAAACATCTGCATTGAAGAATTTCATCAAAACTTAGTTATTTCTTCGATTTATTCACCTTCTAGGTTTCAAATATCAGAGAGTCAATACAGCGATTTCTTCAAATCACTAGGTCCCTGTTTCATAGCATCAGGCGACTACAACGCTAAACATACATTTGGGGATTAAGATTAATTACTCCAAAAGGACGTGTTTTGATTGACACAATTTCAAAACTGAGTCTAAACGTGATATCGAGTGGACAACCCACCTATTGGCCTAATGATCAGCAAAAAATACCTGATGTTATTGATTTTGACGTAACTAAAGGTATTCCAAAAGAAATGATTGAAGTTGAAGCGTCACTGGAATTATCTTCGGATCATTCACCCACTATTGTCTATATATGGAACCAGCAAAATTTCGTGTCACCAAGAACTTGCAAAAGCGTAAATTGGTTGAAATATAAAAAATATCTCAGTACTCATTGTTCGGAAAATATCCCGCTAAGAACTCCATAAGACGTAGAGCAAAGTCTTACTGATTTTGAAAAAAACCTGAAATTAGCTGCCCAACACGCAATAGTAACCCGATAACTAATAAGACAAAACAAAATCTATTCTGTTGACATCGAGAGGCTCTTGGCTGAGAAAAGAAAAACTCGCAGAAAGTGGCAATCGCACAGATCTCCTCAACTTAAAAGCAGACTTAAAGAATGAACGAAATGGCTAAGAGATTTACTAGAATCCCGAAGAGCAGCATCCCTGAAAAACTATTTAAAAGACCTTGACCCAACTCCTCAATCAGATTATTCATTATGGCGTGCGTGTAGAAACCTTAAAAGGCCAGTAGTACATAAGCCTCCCTTGCGAACTTCGTCTGGAGGCTGGGCAAGGAATGACACCGAAAAAGGCAAATTATTTGTTGAACATTTGAAAAAGGTCTTTACTCCAAATGTATTGACTGATGCAGTTGATTTGCCAACTGCCGAAGCTAGTGCTGCAGTACCCTTAAGATTTCATTATAGTGACATTGAAAGGGTAATAACAGATATAAACACGAAGAAATCCCCTGGCTTGGATAAAACCAGTAACAAGATGTTATTTGAGTTTCCCCATATAGCTCGCAAAATTATTCTTTTTATTTTTAACGCCATTTGATGCCTTGAGTACTTTCCTTCAGGTTGGAAGGTTTCGTTAATAACTATGATTCCTAAACCAGGAAAAGACCACACAAAAGTTTAATCATACAGATCTATAAGTCTTTTATCAAATGTGTCAAAGCTGTTTGAGAGGATGTTAATAAATAAGCTGAACCCCATTCTAAGCGACAAAGGATGTATTCCGAACCATCAATTTGGCTTCAGAAAAAAACATAGTACAATCGAACAAACTCACAGGTTAGTTAACGTAATTAAGAAGACATTTAAACAAAAAAAATACTGCTCTGCGCTTTTATCGACGTTTCCCAAGCATTCCATAAGGTATGGCACGATGGCCTAAAATATAAGTTAAAACTGAATTTGCCCGCAAACTTATATAAGCTGTTAGAAAATTATTTAACTGATCGGAGATTCATTGTTAAAGAAGGCAATTTTTTAAGCTCATCTGAGCCAATTGAAGCCGGAGTTCCCCAAGGTAGTATATTGGGGCCGATTTTATACTTGTTGTATACTTCAGATATGCCAACTAGTGATCGGGTCCACACATCGACATTTGCTGACGACACAGCTTTTTTAAGCATTCACGAAAGTCCCGAAGTATCATCACGATATTTAAAAGATCACATATTAATTTTAGAAAAGTGGTTGAAGAAATGGAAAATTAAAGTCAATGAACAAAAATGTACTCACATAACTTTTACACTGCGTAGGGCATCGTGCCCCCCTATTCACATAAATAACCAAATGATACCTCAGCTTTCAGACGTAAAATATTTCGGCATACATCCTGACCGGCGCCTTACTTGGAAACGCCACATAGAATCAAAGTTGTCACAAATGAAGTTAAAAGCAGTCCAACTAAACTGGCTTATCGGCAGAAATTCCACTCTCGCTTTAGATTGCAAACTTTTATTGTACAAGTCAATTCTAAAACCAATTTGGTGCTATGGCATTCAATTATGGGGCACTGCCTCAGCTAGCAATATAGAAAAAATCCAAAGGCGCCAAAATAAGATTCTACGGATGATCAAAGTTGCTCCCTGGTACATAAGAAACTCGAACATCCACAAAGATCTAAACGTGCCAACAGTTAAATCAGAAATAGCGAAACATGCAGTAACGTATTTGAAGAAGCTTGAAACACATCCAAATCCGCTGGCTCGCAACATGCTAAATGAACGTGGTTACATTCTTCTAAGAAGGAGGGACATTTCTTCTCTCACCCGAACATAAGAGGGATGACCCACTAATGATATAAGCAACCGTGAAGCATACATCTTTTTTTTTTGTCTAGCACTGGCTGGACATAACAAGTATATTTATTTTTATTTTAGACTTAAAATATGAGTAATTATTGTTAGTTCAAAAATATATTTGAAGATTCAATAAATAAAATATGAAGAAAAAAAAGGATACTTTTTTACCACAAAAAAGTATCCTAGAGGAAATAGAGAAATAGTAGTGAAAGTACGCAATTTTACCGACTTAAATGTACTGCTAACTTGACCACAACTTTTATTTTTAAAAGCCGGATATTTTAAGTTGGTTCTTTGTTTAAATTGAAATCCAAATCTACATTTAACATAACAATGCTATTTAAAAATACCTAATTAAAGAATTAAAAATTAAAAAACGAAAAATTCCAAAGCCAGTTAAAAATTACGTCAAGCAAGTTTCGTTTGTAAGAGTATTGTTGTTGATTTTGTATGTTTGATTTTAGTAGACGCGGAAGTTCTTAGAAACACCTTATTAATTATCAAATATTGCCATTCTATACATATCTATATCTATATCTATATCTATATCTATATCTATATCTATATCTATATCTATATCTATATCTATATCTATATCTATATCTATATCTATATCTATATCTATATCTATATCTATATCTATATCTATATCTATATCTATATCTATATCTATATCTATATCTATATCTATATCTATATCTATATCTATATCTATATCTATATCTATATCTATATCTATATCTATATCTATATCTATATCTATATCTATATCTATATCTATATCTATATCTATATCTATATCTATATCTATATCTATATCTATATCTATATCTATATCTATATCTATATCTATATCTATATCTATATCTATATCTATATCTATATCTATATCTATATCTATATCTATATCTATATCTATATCTATATCTATATCTATATCTATATCTATATCTATATCTATATCTATATCTATATCTATATCTATATCTATATCTATATCTATATCTATATCTATATCTATATCTATATCTATATCTATATCTATATCTATATCTATATCTATATCTATATCTATATCTATATCTATATCTATATCTATATCTATATCTATATCTATATCTATATCTATATCTATATCTATATCTATATCTATATCTATATCTATATCTATATCTATATCTATATCTATATCTATATCTATATCTATATCTATATCTATATCTATATCTATATCTATATCTATATCTATATCTATATCTATATCTATATCTATATCTATATCTATATCTATATCTATATCTATATCTATATCTATATCTATATCTATATCTATATCTATATCTATATCTATATCTATATCTATATCTATATCTATATCTATATCTATATCTATATCTATATCTATATCTATATCTATATCTATATCTATATCTATATCTATATCTATATCTATATCTATATCTATATCTATATCTATATCTATATCTATATCTATATCTATATCTATATCTATATCTATATCTATATCTATATCTATATCTATATCTATATCTATATCTATATCTATATCTATATCTATATCTATATCTATATCTATATCTATATCTATATCTATATCTATATCTATATCTATATCTATATCTATATCTATATCTATATCTATATCTATATCTATATCTATATCTATATCTATATCTATATCTATATCTATATCTATATCTATATCTATATCTATATCTATATCTATATCTATATCTATATCTATATCTATATCTATATCTATATCTATATCTATATCTATATCTATATCTATATCTATATCTATATCTATATCTATATCTATATCTATATCTATATCTATATCTATATCTATATCTATATCTATATCTATATCTATATCTATATCTATATCTATATCTATATCTATATCTATATCTATATCTATATCTATATCTATATCTATATCTATATCTATATCTATATCTATATCTATATCTATATCTATATCTATATCTATATCTATATCTATATCTATATCTATATCTATATCTATATCTATATCTATATCTATATCTATATCTATATCTATATCTATATCTATATCTATATCTATATCTATATCTATATCTATATCTATATCTATATCTATATCTATATCTATATCTATATCTATATCTATATCTATATCTATATCTATATCTATATCTATATCTATATCTATATCTATATCTATATCTATATCTATATCTATATCTATATCTATATCTATATCTATATCTATATCTATATCTATATCTATATCTATATCTATATCTATATCTATATCTATATCTATATCTATATCTATATCTATATCTATATCTATATCTATATCTATATCTATATCTATATCTATATCTATATCTATATCTATATCTATATCTATATCTATATCTATATCTATATCTATATCTATATCTATATCTATATCTATATCTATATCTATATCTATATCTATATCTATATCTATATCTATATCTATATCTATATCTATATCTATATCTATATCTATATCTATATCTATATCTATATCTATATCTATATCTATATCTATATCTATATCTATATCTATATCTATATCTATATCTATATCTATATCTATATCTATATCTATATCTATATCTATATCTATATCTATATCTATATCTATATCTATATCTATATCTATATCTATATCTATATCTATATCTATATCTATATCTATATCTATATCTATATCTATATCTATATCTATATCTATATCTATATCTATATCTATATCTATATCTATATCTATATCTATATCTATATCTATATCTATATCTATATCTATAATAAAATAGTAACTCATTTTCTTCCGTCTGATTTTCTTTGCGTTCGCATCACGTAAAAACTACTGGATGGATTCTAACAAAATTTTTTGAGAAACTACCAAAGTATCCTGATCCCAATATAGGATACTTTTTTCCCACAAAAATATCTTATTACTAAGAGAAAGTGGAGA
Organism: Phasia obesa; assembly: GCA_949628195.1. Lineage (NCBI taxonomy): Eukaryota > Metazoa > Arthropoda > Insecta > Diptera > Tachinidae > Phasia > Phasia obesa. Next base: position 102,890,624 of record OX451218.1, on the reverse strand, counting down.
AAAAGCAGTAAAAGTATGCAGTTATTTTAGTAGTAAAGTAAATACATAAACCATAACGGAACATACTTTATTTTTATTTTACCATACTTATACTACGTATGGTAAAGTATAGTAATCATGAAAAAAATTGAGGTCGGGATTTTGACGGATTTATACGTTTTGAGGTCTCCTGAATCCATTTTGACTACTTTCGCAATGATTTCTGGGGATGGGTGGGTGGTTGTGTATGCCACTATTTTTGTGGAGTTTGTACAGGTCATACCGTTTGACATATCAAAATGAAATTTAGTATGTGCCTTTGGTATATGGAGATGAAGAGCTGTATTTTTGGGCATAATCGTGAGAAGGTAAGGGGTAGTTTCCTTACCTCCAAATATTGTGAACGGTCTACTGGTCACACAGTATGACAAATTAAAACAAAATTAAATATGTGCCTTTGGTTTATGGAGATGAAGAGCTGTATAAATTTTGGGCATAATAGGGAAGGGGCAAGGGGTAGTTTACTTAACACCCCAAACCGAAAATAATTATATTTTCAATTCGAATATACTTTAAACCTTTATTCTTTATGTAATATATACATAAAACTATCTGTTTCCATTGGGTATGGTAAAGTTGAGTGTAGGCCACTCCAGTTTTATTTATAAGGTAAATACATAAACTGATATGCAGCATAGTTTAAGGCGCCACTAAAAACGTAAGAGTCTTTGATGTGGATTGCTCTCAAAGCAAAATCGAACAAAATATTGCAAGGACGCTGACGAAGTAGCGGGCGCAGCTAGTATAAAATAAAATATAATTGGTGTGCTTAAATTGTCTGTACCTTTTCTGGGTGCCTTGAAAAATCCTTTTCAAAATCAACACGAACAGACGGATAGACGGACATCGCTTAATCAACTTCTCTAGCACAAGCTCTTAATTATAGCTGCTATTAGCATCAGCTGTTTATATTTATTAGTATCAGCTGATACTGATGATGATGGCTACAACATTATCGTAAATGGCATCTGCTATAATTTAAATTTATTTTTAATTTCTTTAGTTCTTTTTTATCTAAAAAGCTAGAGGCCTAAAAAGATAATAAACCAATCTCTTTATTCGCAATAATTTTTGTCTGGCAAGTTAATTTAATAATATTTATGCTTTTCTGTTTTATTATTTCTGGTAAAAAACAATATAATAAATGACAAACAGATTTCTTATCGCAATCGGATTAAAAAAAAAATAGTTTAAACCAGACAAACCCAAAAGTATTAAGTGGTTTTAAAATTTGCGTAAATAAAAAAGCTTATCATTATATATTTTTTAGGAAAATTTTTAAATTTTTTAAATTTTTTTTAATGAAAATAAATAAATTAGTCAAGTGCGAGTTACACTCACACACTTAGGGTCCGTACTATGTTCAGTATAATTTAAAAATTCCAGGTGTTTATTTTTTTATGTCTTATGGGACACCCTTAAATTTAATATTAAAGTAATATTCGCGAAAATTGCATCCTAATTGGAACACCTTTTAAATTTTAGTATGTAATTGATTTTATAGCGGCCATGGTAATACACTTTCTATTAAAATATCAGGAGCCCACCTATTGCGGTTAAAAAAATAAGGTAATATTCGTGAAAAACACGTCACTAATGGACACACTTCAATTTTAAGTATTTGTTATAGCGGACGAAGTAACACATCTACTGTAAACATTTCAAGAGGGTATCTATTAAGGTTTATAAAATCATGTCACTGTCGGAACACCCTTTAATTTTATTATTCATTATAGTGGCCATGGCAACTTCCTTTCTATAAATATATTAAGAGTCTACTTATTACGATTAAAAAATAAGTCACTATAAGTGAAAAACATGTCACTGTCGGAACACCCTTTAATTTTTAGTAATTATCATATCGGCCGTGGCATCACATCTTCTGTACAAAATTTCAAGAGTCTACCTGTTACGGTACAAGAAATAAGGCTTTATACATGCAACTCACGTCACTGGCGGAAAACCCTTTAATTTTTACTACTTGTTATAGTGGCCATAGTAATACACCTCCTGTAAAAATTTGAAGATTCCACCTATTCATTCAAAACTTAGGCTATATCCATGCAAATCACGTCACTACTAGAACATCCTTTAATATTAAAGTTCAATTTTGTATACTTGTTTATAAACCAAACATAGTTCTAATCACTGTCTGCAAATTGTAAGTGGTTGCCTCTTACAGCTCAAAAAAAGACATAAAAGTAAATAACACGTCACTTTTGGAACACCCTACGTTTTAGTATTTTTTGCTATAGTGGCCGCAGTTGTACACTTTTGGTAAAATTTTCAAGAGTCGAAATAAACACATATTCGTCAATAACACCTCTCTATCGGAACACCCTATAAGTTTTAATTTTTGTTGTTATAGCGGCCACCTTCTGTGAAAATTTGAAGAGTCTACCTATTATGGTTCAAAACTTAGGCCTTATACATTCAAATGACACCACGATTGGAACACCCTTTAATTTTTATTTTTATTTTTTTATACTTGTTTATATAGTGAACTAAGTTTTAGTTACTGTTTGTAAATTTCAAGTGTATCCCTCCTACAGTTCAAGAAATAAACACATTTTCGTGAATAACACCTCTCTATTGGAACACCCTATAAGTTTTAGTATTTGTTGCTATAGCGGCAACAGCTATACGTCATCTGTGAAAATTTCAAGAGTCTACCTATTACGGTTGAGAGATAAAAGGCGCTGACAGACGGACAGACATTTTAGCGAAAACAATAGGGTTACGTTTTTACACTTTGTGTACGGAACCCTAATAAAAAACATGTTTTAAGTATAAATATTGCAGTTTATTGACCCTTTTATAATTTTTTTTTTTGAATTGATTTACAAGCTTAAAGTCTTTGTTTAAAAAAATTTATTTTTTTCCGGATTTTCGATAAAACAATAAAATATTTTCATTCGTATATTGATTGTTATTTCGAAAATATTTGATTTTAGCTTGAAAAATCATTATAAAATAATTTTTTAATTTAAATATAAATATAAATATATATTTTTTGCAGACCGGATAATTTTAAATTGGTTGCACTGTTTTCTCTCGGTTATTTCAGGTTAATTTGGTTTAGAAATTTATCATGAGCAATATCAGTAAAATGTTCGAATTTATTTATTGAAAGTAATTGAACCATTATTCGACAAACTCATCAGACATTACATTCATAATCGTCCGTCAGAGCGATTTATTCGATAAACTATGAATCATTCTTGCAATATGTTTACTCTAAACGATAATACCGAAGCAGAAAATACTGCCGTATGCAGATTTACAAAGGAATGACGAGTTGTTATCGCTTACGAACCTGCTTACGTATAATGCTATTTGTTTGCGATGTCCCACCTAAGGCCATGATTCACTATCATACTCAGTGGTACGATCTGTCAAAAGTAGCATGTGTGCTCAAAAAGTATGATAGTGTAGATTAAAAGTGTATGTGTGTGACAGACTTTTTGACAGATCTGTACGATTCTACAATCTTTTGAAAAAATTCATAAAATAGTATTTTTACTTTTAAGCGATTTTTTCAGCGCAGAGAGGCTGTCATGAAATCATACCGTATTAAGTTCGTAAAACCTCTTAACTTCTCCTAAATTAAATTTTTTTATCTCTGCCTTACAGTTGTGCTTTTTAGCACTTTAAGGGGAAATGTAAAAAATTCGTTGTTTTTTGTAAACTTTACGTTTAAGGTCATATAAAATTGCAGTTATTTAGGCAACATTTACGTGATTACTATGAGTATTAAGAGTTTTTGTATGGCAGGAAAAAGCTGGGTAATGCCTAGGACCAGACCTATATGAAAGGGCAGTCAAAAATTGGACTGTTATAATCGACCATGAAACAATCATTCCAACGATATTTCTGTATTGTATCATCATATCAAGTTCTAACGCAGGGTAATAAAAAAACTTTATATCATAAAAACATGCAATGGAAGACAAAAAACTCAAAATTGTCCTTTCAGAGAAAAACTATACTACAGACGTTCACAGAAAAAACTTTGTGTAACAATTAAAGGGTTTAATTAGTTTTAAATCAAAGAGAAATTCTTTTTTTAACTGATAAAAAAAATCCTAATTAAACTAATAATTGAATCAATTAATTATTTAATTAAATCTTAATCTGAAACCAAGAAACTAATCAAAACCTTTATTTTTTTTTTATTGAAATTGAAAGTACAAAACTTCAATTACAGAACAGCATGCTACAAAACGGCAATGAAAAGTTAAGACTAATAAAGTCTTTAGATTTGTAAGCAATTAATCCATAAAATCATCAGCCCATTAGTGTTGTGTAAAAGTCCCATACTGTTATAAGCGTGGCTAATCCCTATTTTTCTTTAGAGAGCTTAAAGTATAAACATTAAAAATTTATGTATGTTTATGATGTTGATACTTGCACGAGGATTGTTAATTTATTGCTTGCGTTTGCACGTGAATGGATAAATATGATAATGCATATACCCAACAGACATATCTAAATGAAATAAGTTTTTTCAGACCAGAAGTCAGGGAATGACCCTTACTTATGCAACGAATTGTGCCAGAACTAGGAATTTCTAATAATATAAAAATATTCTTTCATTCAACCCTATTTTAACAATTCAATAAAATAATTTTTTTATCATATGATATAAAAAATGATTAAAATATCACATCTAAGACTGGTGTTTGTTGGGATATTTGTTGAAGTGCTTAGATTCATTAAAGTGATTAACCAACCATAAATTTATATGACTATTAAATGTTGTATAACATAAGTATGTTTTTGAATAAAAAAAAACAAGTTAAACCCTTTAGAATTTGCTTTAGATTCATTTTATTAGGAAACAAAAAAAAATTTATATATAATTATAGACATTCAAGACAAAAATCAAATAATTTGATATTTTACGTGCTGTTGGAAGTCAAAACGTTTTCAACTGCTGTTTTATATTACAAAAAATGTATAGAGTAGATTTTTGCTGTTTGGTTTTTCTTTCACGAATTTGTCAAAGACTCCTTGCAATTGTTTGAAATAGATATTGTAACGGTTCATAACTTACTCTATTTTTTGTTAAGAGTGTTTTACCCTTTTAAGGCGATCCTACTTAAGGCTATAGTGTGTTAATATTATCATACATCACTTAAAAGAGTTGTGGCGAAAAGTATGCAATGGTAACTGAAAAAATGTAAAAAATAAATTAGTCAAGTGCGAGTTAGACTCACACACGTAGGGTTCCGTACTATGTTTAGTATAATTTAAAAATTCCAGTTGTTTATTTCTTTATGTCTTATTGAACACCATTAAATTTTTAAATTAAAGAAATATTCGCGAAAATTGCATCATAATTAGAACACCCTTTAAATTTTAATATGTAATTGATTTTATAGCGGCCATGGTAATACACTTTCTATTAAAATATCAGAAGCCTACCTATTGCGGTTAAAAAAAAGGTAATATTCGTGAAAAACACGTTACTAATGGACACACTTCAATTTTAAGTATTTGTTATAGCGGCCGAAGTAACACATCTACTGTAAACATTTCAAGAGGGTATCTATTACGGTTTATAAAATCATGTCACTGTCGGAACACCTTTTAATTTTATTATTCATTATAGTGGCCATGGCAACTTCCTTTCTATAAATATATTAAGAGTGTACTTATTGCGAATAAAAAATAAGTCACTATAAGTGAAAAACATGTCACTGTCGGAACACCCTTTAATTTTTAGTAATTGTCATATCGGCCGTGGCAACACATCTTCTGTACAAAATTTCAGGAGTCTACCTGTTACGGTTCAAGAAATAAAGCTTTATACATGCAAATCACGTCACTGGCCGAAAACCCTTTAATTTTTATTATTTGTTATAGTGGACATAGTTATACACCTCCTGTAAAAATTTCAAGATTCCACCTATTCATTCAAAACTTAGAATATATACATGCAAATCACGTCACTATTGGAACACCCTTTAGTATTTAAGTTCAATTTTGTATAATTGTTTATAAAACAAACATAGTTTTAATTACAGTCTGCAAATTGTAAGTGGTTTCCTCTTACAGCTCAAAAAAAAAAGACGTAAACGTAAATAACACGTCACTTTTGGAACACCCTACGTTTTAGTATTTTTTGATATTGTGGCCGCAGTTATACACCTTTGGTAAAATTTTCAATAGACTACCTATTATGGTTAAAAACTTAGGCCTTACACATACAAAGCACACCACTATCGGAACACCCTTTAATTTTTAGGTTTATTTTTTTCGACTTGTTTATAAAGCGAACTAAGTTTTAATTACTGTTTGTAATAAATAAACACATATTCGTAAATAACACCTCTCTATTGGAACACCCTCTAAGTTTTAGTATTTTTTGCTATAGCGGCCATAGTTATACACCTTTGGTAAAATTTTCAAGAGTCTACCTATTATGGTTCAAAACTTAGGCCTTATACATGCAAATCACTTCACTATCGGAACACCCTTTAATTTTTAGATTTATTTTTTTAAGACTTATTTATATAGCGAACTAATTTTAATTTAATGCTTGCATATTTTTAGTGAATTCCTCCTACACTTTAAGAAATAAGCACATATTCGTGAATAACACCTCTCTATCAGAACACCCTATAAGTTTTAATATTTGTTGCTATAGCGGCCAAAATTATACACCTTCTGTAAAAATTTCAAGATTCTACCTATTATTATTCAAAACTTAGGCCTTATAAGTCAAAATAACACCACTATCGGAACACCCTTTTATTTTTAGGTTTATTTTTAGTATATAAGGCGAACTACGTTTTTATTACAGTTTGTAAATTTTTAGTGTATGCCTCCTACAGTTCAAGAAATAAACACATATTCGTGAATAACACTTCTCTATCGGAACGCCCTATAAGTTTTAATTTTTGTTGTTATAGCAGCCATCGCTATACACCTTCTGTGAAAAATTTAAGAGTCTACCTATTATGGTCCAAAACTTATGCCTTATACATGCATTTCACACCACTATCGGAACACCCTTTAATTTTTAGTTTTATTTTTTTATACTTGTTTATATAGTGAACTAAGTTTTAATTACTGTTTGTAAATTTCAAGTGTATCCCTCCTACAGTTCAAGAAATAAACACATTTTCGTAAATAACACCTCTCTATTCGAACACCCTATAAGTTTTAGTATTTGTTGCTATAGCGGCAACAACTATACATCATCTGTGAAAATTTCCACAGTCTACCTATTACGGTTCCAGGGATAAAAGGCGCTGACAGACGGACAGAAGGACAGACGGACAGAGATTGTAACGAAAACAATAGGGTTTCGTTTTTACCCTTTGGGTACGGAACCCTAAAAAGAGTAAAAGTTTCATTGTCCTTTACAAATTTTTAGTTTTTTTTTTTGTTTTGTTCTTAATTCAACCAACTGTTGATTTTAACTCTCTACTTTAAGACCTATATTTGTATGCCAGTTTAACTAAATTTATCTATCTATAATTTTCATTTGCGTAATTAAACAAATAAACACGAACACACTTTGCAAATATTTGTTTTTATAAGAATTTGATATGAGGTTATTTTTATATTAATATGATATGAGATTTTTTTTATTACATATTTTTACCAAAAAAGTTATTTTAGGAAATGTAAATAGAGTAACGATGGAAGTTACGAGTAAAATATAAACTAATCTCTAAAAGGCTTGTTATATTTATTTTGATAAGAAATCTTTATTATACACGCCTCTAAGAGTGTTTTACCCTTTTAAGGCGATCCTATAGTGTGTGTTAATATTATCATACATCACTTAAAAGAGATGTGGCGAAAAGTATCCAATGGTAACTGAAAAAATGTAAAAAAAAACAAGTAAAAGTATACCCTTTACCATAGTATAGTTAGATATTCTGTTACCCCACTATGTTTCCCAGTTTCACAACAATATATTTTCGGCTTTTACTCTTATAATTTTCAAGTTCATAAGTACATAAGACAAAAAATATTTGGACATTTTTTTTAATTTTTGGTAAAACTTTTTCTTTAAATTTTTTGTTAATATTTAAAAAAAAAATTTTTCTTAAATTTTTTTGATAAAATTGTTTGGAATTTTTTTTTTTAATTTTTGTAAATTTTTTTGATTTTTTAAAATTTTTTGTAACATAATTTTTACAAAAAGCAAAAAAATCCTTATATTAGCTCCCCTCCCCCTCACAATAGGCCTATTGACTGCTCTTGGTACTATATTCTGTAATTCTCGTAGCTAAAGCTATCGCTAGGATTTAATATAAACAAAAAATTCTACAAATGCATAAACAAGTACAAAAAGTACACGAAATAGTACTTTTAACATTTTTAGTTTTAAATGCTCTTTTTATATCCTTAAAATGATCATTTAAAATTGAACTTAACATTTCAAAATATATAAGAATACATGTAATTCTTGTAAACATTTTTAGAACACTGTGGGTCTATTGGTTACCTCTATATGTATTGCTTTCTATAAAGGCCTTTAATTCAAATCAAAGCAGTAAAACCTTACCAACCTAAAAAAACACAAAATCGGACCTCGCTAGGGGTTATTGATCCTTGCGATCTGCCTGTTGCGGTATAATATTTATTTATAAAAAACGCAAAAGAGAACCATTTAAATCATTAAAAAATTTAAAGAAACTATATGAATTTTATTTGAACTATTTTTGAATTAATAACTTAATTATTTAGGCTTAAGTTCTTAATTATAAAGAGGTAAAGAAAAATTAGATAAGTTTGTTTAAATAGAAAATTAATAACAATTGAAACTACCGGGTAGATCGATACGAAGAGTACTGATGACGGACGTAGCTGTCTAGAAAATGCATTCTGCTTTGCTGGTATCTAATATTTCTTTATCTGTTTATAATTAAGAACTTAAGCCTAAAATGCGCAGAAAATTTCAATTTTATTTATCATCCTTGCTATCATTTAACAATAGATTTGTATTGACGAGGTCTTTCAGAATCTCTGGTGATATTAAAAACTCCGTAGTTAAGAGTTATTTTTCAACGAAAAAATAAAACTTCAAATAAAACTCATAAAATAAAACTTTTTTGAGGAGTTTTATTATTTCCTTCAGATAATAAAACTCATTTTATTTATTAACATAATTTTTTTTGTGGACAGATTTGAATGTAGGCCTCTCAATACCAATTTAAGAGCATACAATGCCATTTCAACGATTCCCTGGGTTGCAGAAACAAACTGTTTTTATTTTTTTTTTTTGAATTTATGGATATTGATAATGTATTTTTTTCCTTCCAGAGAAAAAGTTATCAATTTCCAAGATAACTTTTTTTCAACGAAGAAAATGACTATGAAAACATTTCTTCGCTTTCTTGTTCTGCTTTAAAAACGATGTATGAGATGTATCGCAAAAATCCGGTGAAAATGGGAAAACATCCGGTGAAGATCGTTAATCAAACAATAACAAATTAAAAACTTAAATTATTTTAATGACGATTTATTATTATAAGTACAAAATCCAGGTACGAATTCTCACAGGTATTTACTATTGGATTATAATTATCGACATGGCTTAGAAAATATTGTTTCATAAAGACACGCCAACGTCAACTGTGTATTTATGAGTGAGTATGTAGCATGTAGCCTTCCAAGAAAACACACTAAAACCGCTTTATATATCACTAAAATCATTCTGTAACGATATGTGAAATTACAGGTCTACGCCTACCAGGCTGAAACTGTTGAGGGCTTAAAAGATGGCTGATGACTTACTAATGTGTCCAGATGGTTTTTATCAAAAATCCGCACATATAGGATGTAAAAATGGGACCTGAACCTGGGCTTTTTGCTACATATAATGTTAAGTTAAACATTTATGGAAACCAACATTTAAATACCAAACATTTAATTGCAATTAATAAATTAATTTGGGTTTAATTTATTTAAGTGTTCAACGTCTAAAAGTCACCATTCGATACTATTCGATTTATTATCTCAAATAATGATAATATAATTCGCGTATTAGTTATTAAATTGCTAAAATAGCTTATTTATCTGTTATCAGATCGTTAACAAATTGGTTTTTATAAGCACTTATTATGAATAGCTCAAAATGGACGCTAATCTAACAGAAAGATAATCTTAACTTTATCTCCTAACAAAAGATTTATTCATTTAAAGTTGCCATATTTTCAAGTCACTGTAGCAAAGGGGGTTAATATAATGACAATTCCTAAAAACTGTGTGATCCCATATTGGCGTTATTTTCAAGTATATTACCTTTTTTAACCTTGTTAGGAAGACAATTTAAATTTATACAGAGTGTGTTTTACAATGACTTGTATTACAACAAGTAACAAAAATAAAATTAATAAAAATAAAAGGGTGATATCGGGTGATGTCTAATACTACATTGAAATTTAGATAGGGTATTTAGTATAAAAAGTAATTAAAACTTAAAGTATATTACCGTAAAGAACGTGATTGTGATGTATATGTGCTTTTGGACCGAAACAAGTAGACATTTTAAAAAAGCAAATTATAACGACATCAAATTAAAAATTAAAGAGATCCATAAGATACATAAAAACAGTTAATATCATGTATTTTTAGAGCTGTATTAAAGATAGTACGAAACTCTACGTGTCTCGTACTTGACTGATTTATTTAATAATTAGCTGTGCCCGCAACTTCGTCAGCTTTCTTACAATATATTATTCTCATCCCTACTAAAAAATGCCGCTTTCAAAAATAAAAGGCGCCTTAAAGTATGCATATCGGTAAAATTGCGTACTTTCACTGCTTTTTCTCCACTATCTCATGGAAATGCGATATTTTTGCGGAAAAAAACGTACTCTATATTTGAATCAGGAAACTAAGGTACCTCCTCGCAAAATTTTGTTTTTACGTGATGCGAACAAAGGCAGGAAGACAGACAGACAGGAAATAAGTTACTGTTTTATTATATGTACATACTAGCTGTGCCCCCACACGTTGTATGCGTCCTGACAATATTTTGTTCGATTTTGCTTTAAAAGTAATCCATACGAAATTTTAAGACCCTTAAGTATTTACTTTGTATACAGGTACCCATCCCTGGATAAAATTCTAAAATTCTAAAAATTATTGTAAAGCTCTGTAAGAGACAGAGAGGAAATGAGTTACTCATTATTTAAAAACAGCGCCATCTGTTGAACAACATTGCTTAAAATATACTGCTTTCAAAAATAAAAGACGCCTTAAAGTATGTAGTACTTTAAATCGGTATAAAAAATCGGCGTACTTCAACTGCTTTTTCTCCATTTTCTGTTGGAAAATTATCCTATATTTGAATCGGGATACTAAGGTACCTCCACACAAAATTTTGTTAAAATCCATCCAGTAGTGTTAACGTGATGCGAACACAAAAAAAGAAAGACAGCCGGAAATGAGTTATTATTTTATTATATGTATAGATATAGAAAAGGTGAATAGTAATTATTGACTTATACTTATTAAAATGGCAATTTATTAAACCTTTGAATTTCAGTGGAATAAATTTATAATTTTTATAATTCAAAGTTCTTTGTTAGTTCAGGTTTAGGGCACTTTATTCATTGTATAAATTACAAATAATAAAAAATATTAAAATTTTAAACAGGCCCAAACACAAAGCAATTTGACTTCAAAGTACTTAAGCAACATAATCAGCATGTGTTAAAATACCTCGACAACATTTTAATGAAACTTATCTTGAAAATTATTTACAAATTAAAAACTTAAATATTTATAAATGGCAACAACAATTATAAATTTCGAACAAGTTGATAATTATGCGCTCACCTTTAGCATGTAAAATACAATTATTGTTAACAATTTTGTTTTTGTTTTCTTGTAGTTTTATTAATAAATTCATTATATTTGTTTATTATTTATTTACAGATACCTTCCATAGTTGGCTTCCTGAATTTTGATTGATGCGTTTTGTATCTAGTTCTTTTTATTTTAACGTTTATGAGTACAATATAATTGAAAATTTTTATGCAAAATGTGTATGTTTAAGTAATTAAATTGTACTGTGATAAAAAAAATCTAATAAAGAATTTTATTAAGAAAAAATGTTCATATTAAGTCTTCTATTGTTTTAATTTAGTCTGTTTCAACCTTTACCTTTTCAAATACTCCAGGTTAATATAATAATAACAATAAGTCTGTAGAGGAATACTAAAAGGGAAAATAACTTTTCGGATTCCATTTTCACCAACCTACCGTTATAGTGCCATTGAAGAAAGCCACTAGCCCCGTAAAATTAGTCTTGGATCACATATAAAGAGCTAAGCACATGAAGCCGTGACGCTGTACATTTTGTGTTAGTGGGCGTCTGTATTTGCCCGGTAGTAAGACTCATGAGGATGGTACTGGCCTATATATTGAAATATTTTGGCATACGTTCTATACTTTAAAATAAGCCGCTATGGTCTTTTGTGAACAGGCATCAAAAACAGACATCAAAAACTTTCAAAAAATTTTGCAATTCGTAATTTGTTTGTGCATTTTTAGAATTTTAGCGATAGCTTTAGCTTCGAGAATTACAGAATATGGCACCAGGACGCTCATTGTCATCAACATCTTCTTGGCCTTCTGTAAAGCGCTTATAAACAGTTTTTTGAGACAAAATGAACTCGCTGAATGGCACAGTCAACATTTCAAATGCCATTTTTAATGCAAAATTTCATACATATTCTTTGATCCATTTTTTCAAAGGTCACAAATCGAAGCACACACAAACGTGACTAATCATTTCAGTTGTCAACAACAAACTACTAATCCAAATTGGCTGATAATGCCAACACATGTGTGGCAACATAACAAAAAAAAAAAATCGATAATCGAATGAACATAGCTCGCGAAAATTCAGAATTCACCTTTTCTTTCGAACAGACCCCGTATATAATATGTGTTTATTTGTTTGTTTGTCTGTTGAAAACCTATAGCTGCCTACACAAGTGGAATTTTTTCAGTTTGTTATCAGATATGCGGTTAGTAAAATAGGGTACTTATTTTTATATATTTCCCATGGGCGTGGCACTTTCCATACAAAATAAATTTATAATCGTGATACTCTTGAACTGCTGTAAATAACAACTCGAAATTTTGTACAAGTAAATCCATGATTAATATGCATAATGTAGCTAAAGACTTGCTGGCTTGGAATAATGGGCGTGGTACCTCGCATACAGAGTAAAAATTATTACCGTCTACCTAGAGGTAAAGTCTTCAAACTTTGCACAAGTAACCCTCATACTAATGTGCATAGTATAGCATAATTCTTGCAAAAAACCGACTACAAAACAAATATATGTGCATCAGTTCTAAACTAAAAATTTAAAAGGAAGTAATCTGTAAGAAATAGTACTCAAATCAAATACTTTTATACCTGTTGCTCTAACGGACATAGTAATATGCGTTCTGTACATTCAAATGTCTATCCATAACGGTTAAGCAGATAAAGCCATTTACGACAAATTACGTCAGATATGATGACACCCTTTACTTTTTTACACTTATTATTACTTACACAGTAATAAAAAGTAACGGTTCCAAAGATATGGCTATATAGCTAAAACAATATCACCTAGGGACACCCTTTAATGTACAATTTTAAATTAAACACTTATTTTAAAGGACAGATTCTTTGTAAATTTCAAATGTCTGTCTAAAACGGTTCAAAAGTTTGGCCATATGCATCAATTTACATCAACTATTGAGACACCCTTTATAATTTTAAATATTTCTAAATGTTATTATACGGGACATAGTAATGGAGCTTCTGTCTAATTTTCAAATGTTTGTCTATAACGGTTCAAAAGATAGGGCTAGATAGGTAAAATTATATCAATTATGGGGACACCCTTTAGTTTCCAAATTTAAATTATATACTTGATGTTATAAAGGACTTAGATATACAGGTTCTTTGTAAATATCAACCGTCTCTCTGTTACGGTTCAAAAGTTTTGCAATATACATCAAATTACATTAACTATTGGGACACCCTTTAACTTCTAATCATAAATATTTAATTTCTGATTATAAATATTGGACATTCTGTCCAATTTTCAAGTGATTTTCTACAATGGTTCAAATGGTTCATATACTTAAATTGACGTCACATATGGGGACACCCTTTAATTTTTAAGTTTATTTTTTTATTAATTTCTGTTATTGGCAGCTATAGTAATAAGCAGTATATTAAAATTGTAAAAGGGTGCCCTTTACGGTTCATAATACACGTTAAAAACACGTATATTGTATGGGGACACCCTTTAATTTTCAAAATTCTGAACTTCTTTTAAAATGGGACCAATCTGTAAGCATTTCCTTTTTAATAAAGAAAAAATTTTCAAAATCGGTGCAGAAATGACTGAGTTCTGCGGGCACAAACATAAAAAAAATAAATCAGTCAAGTACGAGTTAGTCTCACACATGTAGGGTTCCGTACTATGTTTAGTAGGCCTTTATAAATTCAAGTTGTTCATTTGTTCATGTATTATGGGGCACCCTTTATTTTTAAAATTAAAGTCATATTCGCGAAAATTGCATCGCTATTGAACCCTTTAAATTTTAGGAATTGTTGTTATAATGGCCATGGTAATACACTTTCTATAAAAATATATGTGAAAAACATGTCACTGATGGATCAACCTTTAGTAATTAGCAATTGTTACAGCGGCCGAAATACAACATATACTGTAAATAATTCAAGAGTCTACCTATTACGGTTCTAAAAATAAGGCTATTTAAGTAAAAATCATGTCTATGTCGGAACACCTTTTAATTTTGTTATTTGTTATAACGGCCGTGGAAATTCTTTTTCTATGAATATATCAAGAGTTTACCTATTACGATTAAAAAAATAAGTTACTATACGTGAAAAACATGTCACTGTCGGAACACCCTTTAATTTTTAGTAATTGTTATATCGGCCGTGGCAACATATCTCCTGTACAAAATTTTAAGAATCTACCTATCACGGTTTACATGTCGCTGCCGGAACACCCTTTAATTTTTATGATTTGTTATAGTTTCCATAGTAATTAACCTCCTGTAAAAACTTCAAGAGTCTACTTATTATCGTTCAAAACTTAGGCCATATACACGCAAAGCACGTTACTCTCGGAGCACCCTTTAATTTTAAGGATTAATTTTATATACTTGTTTAGAAAGCGAACATATTGTTTATTACTGTCTGCAAATTTTAAGTGGTTGCCTGCTATAGCTCAAGAAATAAAGACATAAAGGCAAATAGCACCTAACTTTGGAAACACCCGATAAGTTTTAGTATTTATTACTATAGTGGCCACAGTTATACACCTTCTGTGAATATTTCAAGAGTCTACCTATTATTGTTCAAAACTCATGCCTTATACATGAAAATCACACCACTATCGGAACACCCTTTAATTTTTAGTTTTATTTTTTTAGACATGTTTATATCGCGAACTTAGTTTTAATTACTGCTTGTATATTTTTAGTGTATTCCTCCTACAGTTCAAGATATAAGCAGATATTCGTGAATAACTCTACTCTATCGGAACACCCTATAAGTTTTAGAATTTGCTACTCTAATGGCTACAGTTAAACACCTTCTGTGAAAATTTTAAGCATCTATTATGGTTCAAAACTTACATGCAAATGACACCACTATTGGAACACCCTTTAATTTTTAGGTTTATTTTTTATACTTGTTTATATAGAAAACTAAGTTTTAATTACTGTTTTTAAATCTTGAGACTATGCCTCCTACAGTTCAAGAAATAAACACATATTCGTGAATAACACCTCTCTATCGGAACACCCTATAAGTTTTAGTATTTGTTATTATAGCGGCCACAGCATACACCTTCTGTAACAATTTCAAGCGTCTACCTATTACGGTTCAAAACTTATGACTTATACATGAAAATCACATCACTATCGGAACACCCTTTAATTTTTAGGTTTATTTTTTTATACCTCTTTATATAGCGAACTAAGTTTTAATTACTGTTTTTAAATCTTGAGTCTATACCTCCTACAGTTCAATAAATAAACACATATTCGTGAATAACACCTCTCTATCGGAACACCCTATAAGTTTTAGTATTTGTTGCTATAGCGGCAACAACTATACATCATCTGTGAAAATTTCAAGAGTCTACCTATTACGGTTCCAGAGATAAAAGGCGCTGACAGACGGACAGACGGACAAAAGGACAGACGGACAGACATTGTAGCGAAAACAATAGGGTTTCGTTTTTACCCTTTGGGTACGGAACCCTAAAAAGAGTAAAAGTTTCATTGTCCTTTACAAAGTTTTAGTTTTGTTTTTTTTTTTTTTTTTGTTCTTAATTCAACCAACTGTTGATCTTAACTCTCTACTTTAAGACCTATATTTGTATGCCAGTTTAACTAAATGTATCTACATATTTTCATTTGCGTAATTAAACAAATAAACACGAACACACTTTGCAAATATTTGTTTTTATAAGAATTTGATATGAGGTTATTTTTATATTAATATGATATGAGATGTTTTTTAGTGCATATTTTTACCAAAAAAGTTATTTTAGGAAATGTAAATAGAGTAACGATGGAAGTTACGAGTAAAATATAAACTAATCTCTAAACAAGCCTTTGCTTGTTATATTTGTTTTGATAAGAAATCTTTATTATACACGCGTCTTGCTCGAATCTGTTTATTATTTAATAAAATAACATAACAAAAAGTTCTTAAATTTTGATATAAATACTAAAACTATGATTCAAAACCAACCACTCTTTAAATTAGTTCGATTGTATGCGGAACACGAAACGGAAAAAAAATAAATAGAGAAAATGGAAATTAAACTTTTCACATTTTCACATTTTGCGCTGTAATAGTATCGTCTGAAAATTCAACTGCACAAACTACCGAAAAGAACTTTGGAACACCCTATAAGTTTTAGTATTTGTTATTATAGCGGCCACAACTATACAACTTCTGTAACAATTTCAAGCGTCTACCTATTACGGTTCAAAACTTATGACTTATACATGAAAATCACACCACTATCGGAACACCCTTTAAATTTTAGGTTTAATTTTTTATACTTCTTTATATAGCGAACTAAGTTTTAATTACTGTTTTTAAATCTTGAGTCTATGCCTCCTACAGTTCAAGAAATAAACACATATTCGTGAATAACACCTCTCTATCGGAACACCCTATAAGTCTTAGTATTTGTTGCTATAGCGGCAACAACTATACATCATCTGTGAAAATTTCTAGAGTCTACCTATTACGGTTCCAGAGATAAAAGGCACTGACAGACGGACAGACGGACATACATTGTAGCGAAAACAATAGGGTTTCGTTTTTACACTTTGTGTACGGAACCCTAAAAAAAGCAACATTCAGACGAATTGATAACCTTCTTCTTTTTGAAGTCGGTTAAAAATACAGACTGGATTGGGGTAGTGAGCAAGAATCCTCCCATACAAAGTGAAAAATTATTATCAAGTCAATACGAATAGTCCAGCGATAAACCAAACCGTTAATAATGAAACATGAGTTTTAAAGAAGGTTAAACAGTGCTCAAAATTAATGGTTTGAGAATTTGGTAGATATGTAAAAACTTGTTATTCAACTTACATTGTGTTTAGTAGGTGTTGCCAGTCAAGTCAAGCTACGCGGAATTTATGAAATAAGTTTCAAACATTTTAACAGTAAATTATAACAATTAAAATTCATTGTTTGAGAGTCTTGAGTTCAATGATTAAAATTTCCCAAGTTTTTACTAAATTGTTCTCAATAATACTAATTTTCTGAACAGATAACCAATTCACTCGGCTGAGAGCCGCTGCCGTCGTTATTTTATGTGTTTGAGCTGGCAGCGATGTGATCGGCATGTTTCGGCCACCATGAACTACAAGAATTTTTTACTTTTCTTACTCTTTTCTGCCACCTACATATGTAGAAATCTTCATAAAAGTCTCAATATTTGGAAATATTACTTTCACATATAATATCTGAAGCTAATTTTGTTATTCTTTTCAAAAGATACGATAATATAAAATATCTCTAGAACACGGATGAATTTATTTAAACTTTTGATAAACTAAAAAACCGAATATATCTTGACGTTTCTTTTATCGATTTGTTAAGTCGCCAAGTATAAAAATGTCAATTTAGGTTAAAAATATACTATTTAAGTTGATAAAGTCGACTAATGACTTAAATAGTATATTTTTTAACTAAATTGACATTTTTATACTTGGCGACTTAACAAATCGATAAAAGAAACGTGAAGATATATTCGGTTTTTTAGTTTATCAAAAGTTTAAATAAATTCATCCGTCTTCTAGAAATATTTTATATTATCGTATCTTTTGAAAAGAATAACAAAATTAGCTTCAGATATTATATGTGAAAGTAACATTTCAAAATATTGAGACTTTTATGAAGATTTCTACATATGTAGGTGGCAGAAAAGAGTAAGAAAAGTAAAAAATTCTTGTAGTTCACTTGAAATTGAAGTCATGATACATATATATACATATAAATCCAAAGTAACTTTTAATGTTCGTGTTATCTTAAGCAGGTTAAAATATAAATTAATATTTGGAAAGAATACGTCAACGACATTCTGATCTCTTAAATCACTTGTGATCTGTCTACAATATTGATAGGAAATATTGTAGATGAATATGAAAACAATAAATTTCTTAGAAATTGTCGGCTTCAGCCGATTTTAAGCCGCCGCAAGCTGAGAATTTCACAACGAATTGTATCTCTGTCCTTGACTATTGTTTTCTGTAGTTTAAAGATTAAATTAGCCTGCAATGTTATGGAATAAGTTTGAAAAGGTCTGCTTGTGCAGCATTAGCAAAGAACCAAACCTACAAATGGGTATTGCCATATAGAAAAATAAGATATAAAATTTTTGTAGCTGATATTATTATGTATTTAAAAAACCTTAATTCACTTCAATTTTGAGTTATAGAGAATTATGAATTAATTATGTCAAAAGGTTAAAATAAAAACTATTTATAAATTCAGTTGTCGTGCCTTTCGGTGAAGAACGTCGTCACTGGCTATTGGTTTTGGCGAGCGCTTTCGATGTAAAGACATCATTATCAAGCCGAGTTTAAAACAGTACTATTTTAAACCAATAGCTAGTGACGACCGAAGGGTATGACAACAGTATATTTTATTTACTGGCGGAACATATCCAATCTTTTTAAAAATCTTTCTTTTGTTTCAAAAGATTTAACTGGAAACATTTCCCTAATGATGGTACATTTTGTATGAATATGGACATACATACATATTGTTCTAAAAAAAATATCAAAAATTAATAAAATTTCCTCTGATAACTTTGAGGTTTTAGAACCTATAGATTAAAAACGCAACCCTATTAATATCGCTTCTATGTCTGTCTGTTACAGGTCCACAATAGGACATTCCAGATTTTCAGTTATAAGTTATAATAAGTAGAAATGAATCGATTCGAGTTAATATAAGAACATACTCGATACTTTACCACCGAGTACCAAGTAGGTACAGGTAAAAGAATACTTGTTGCGGTCAAAATGCTAGTTTCATATTAACTTATCTAAACATACATATAATAAAACAGTAACTTATTTCCTGTCCTGTCTGTCTATGTTCGCATCACGTAAAAACTACTGGATGGAGGAGGTACCTTAGTATCCTGATTCCAATATAGGATATTTTTGTACGCCGATTTTTTTTTACCGATTTAAATTAAACTATGTATCTGAAATATATATATTATCGGATAGTTTTAAGAAAATTTATTATTTGAACGAATAACTTTATTATATCCTTCACCACAGTTAGAAAGGGTATATACTCGTATAAGTTTGTCATTCCGTGTGTAATTTCTACAATATTCATTTCCGATCCCATAAAGTATATATATTCTGGATTCTTATACATAGAAAAGTTGATTAAACGATGTCCGTCTGTCCGTGTTCGGGTTGAAATGTCATTTGCCAAGGTACCAGAAGAGATACAAAAAATTTAAGCACACCAATCTGTCAGGCATAGTTCCCAAAATTTTCGGATTGCAATTCAGCAAAATCGGATCATTCCTTTGGAGACTGCGGGCCAAAAACCACGCCCACCTATATTTTTTTCACGTTTTTTTTTAAATTTTTTTTTCGGCTTTAATGATTCTCTTTTGCCTTTTTTTGTCATATAAATATTAGAATGCGACAGGTAGATCGCAAGGAGTGCATACAGATCTCACGGGGATCAATAACCTCCTGCAATGTTTTGTTTGTTTTTAGGTTGGTAGGGTTTTTCTGCTTTGATTTGTAATTAAGAACTTTATAGAAAGCAATACACATAGAGGTAATCAGTGGACCCACAGGGTACCTACTGGTAAATAGGAGCAGTAGGGGTATCAATATGGGGATTTTTTTTTTAGGATTTTTTTTGGCTTTACTTTGACCATTCTTACTCAATATAGATTGCAGGAAGGTCCTAAATTTAAAAAATAAAAAAAAATTCAATAATATTAACAAAAAAAAAAAAAATTTTAAATTAAAAAAAAAAAAATCAATAAATTTTTTTTTAAATAGTTAACAAAAACTTTACAAACAATTTTTAAAACGATATTTACAGAAAATTTTTCGAAAATAAATTTTTTAAAAAAATTTCCAAAAAATTTTAGAATAAAAAAATATTTTTACAAACAATTTTCGAAAAATTTAAAAAAAAAAATTTCAATATTTCTGTGAAAATGAAAATCATGACTGTACATAACATATTTTTAATATTAAGAATATATGTATGTATGTATGGATATAGAGTAACATATTTTTTTAAATGCGTTTGATCTTTTAATTGATGAGATCTCTGTTTTAAAACCTATATGCGTTAAACACAGACAACATCAGGATACCGACTATAAACAGTCAAAAATAAAATACACACTTTTATAGGTAAACGATTATTTTGAAACCAGTATAGCTACATGGCTACACGACCACCGTTGTGGCTGTTGTAAACTTAGGCTAATTTCTATTTTATTCCACAAAAGAAAATGTCACAAATTGTAAATTACAAATTCATATACTTACAAACAAAAAGTTTTGGAGGAAATATTTATAATTTTTTTTAAAATTTATTTAATTTTATAAAAGCAAAATAAGTACTTCTACAACAATGTCAGAGTTTACGATGTAGCAGTCGTCTTCAATGTCATTAAGTAGCTGACAACACGGTGATTATTGTAGTCAACGAAACTTGTTTTCATTTAGCTGCGTGGCCGCTGTCTTTTATTTCTTTAAAGCATGAATAATGAGTTTTTTCTCATACGACTTATTTTAATTTATGTAAAGATATAGAGGATTCGGCATGGCCGAATATAGCACTCTTACTTGTTATTTTATAATTTTATCACCCTAAAAGAGCTTAAATTCAATAGATTGTTTGGGGATTGTGCCCGACCAAGAGCCCGACATATTTTGATGTGACATGTCCACTCAATAGGGAAGATATCCAAAATAAGTTAATTAGTAATGGGAGGAAGATTAAAAAATGTGACCGTTAAATTTGTTATGATTCGCTAAACTAAAGCAACATTTATTTTTTTTTTTAGTTTAATATCAAATAAACTGCTCAATTTACCTTACCGTTTAAAGTTAGTTTTAATCTAGCGAAACGATAGTATTTTTTAGAAAAAAAATATTTCTAACAAAATAATTATCTATTTTGAGTTCATCACTAAATTGTTTATTAGCAACTACAAAAGCATCAGCAAACAATAATTTAACTAAATTGGCCAAATGTAGACGTCTGTAAATGCTTATCGTCGTCAACGTCAACAACGGCTACTTCAACATGATCTTTTCAATGAATTTCTGTTTTCGTTTTCATCTGCAAAAAACAAAGATACTGTTTTTTGAATTTGTTTTTTGTGCTTGTTAGTTTTAAGCTGAGTTTGTTAAAAATATTAAAAAACTGGGCCACATGCGATCAAATGAGAATACACGTATCTAAATACATGCTTGCATATGTATGTACTATATACATATGTATGTATGTACATACCAATATGCATTTATAGACAATACGTCACAAAAAACATACGCGATTATATTTCCCCACATGTTAAGCATGCACCCAGCAAACACAAAGTCATATGTTTGTAAAAAAATGGTTTTTATAATTTTTTTCATAAAAAGTATTAATATCTTTAGGTTTAAAAATTGTTCTTTACAAAGTCCGAAGCTGGACAAAAAATCTATTTTCATGTTTGCTGCTATCATTTCTCCTTTTTAGTTGAATGTAAGCCACAATCATTATGAACATAACAAGGTAGCGATTGAGACGATTTCCAAACTCCTTTAAGGAAGGTGCCGCATGTTTAGCGATTGCTGCTTCAACAAATGGCTCATCTAGATCTGTGTACGTGAATGTTTAATTTTTTAGTGTGAAAGGAAACGGCTGTGATCATTTGCAAAATTTTATTTTGGTATGTTGGAACTAAACTACGTAGAGAGATTTGCATTTTGAAAATAAATTTAAAAATTAAAAAACAAATATAAATTACTTGTTATCTAAATGTCAAATAACATTAGAGAAAATATTTCGTAATAAATTAATAACACTGGTGTTCAAAATTAAACTCTTTGACCGATGTTTTAATTTTGCAAACTTTGGTAGGCTCATTTAAAAAATTCCATGCATTTATTTGTATTGTTTGCAAAACAAATATGAATATAAAAAAAAACATATTTCTAAAAGAATTTATTTGTTTATTGAGTAAAAAGGTGGAATATATGATAAAAAAGGTACAAAATGCTTTAGTAAATCTTTTTTAAATCAAATCTTCGTTTTTTTTCAGAAAGCGGAGTTGTCCGGTCATTCGGCTGTGCTTTTAAGATCAGATCCCGTTTTAACATCGAGCAGTAGTCAGCCATCATCGTTATGCTCCATCTACCTTCATATCGCCATTCCATTTCCTTAATGTCTTGGTGAAACCTCTCTCTCTTCTCTTCGCTAACTACTCTAAGATTTTCAGGAAATGCACTTTCAAACTTATATTACAACCTAGACGATTTTGTTTTCCCAAGAAACTTATCAATTACTTCTTGAAATGAAACACAGAAAATCCTTGTCTTTGCATAATGTCCTTATCTGCGGCCCAACAAAAATAATTTCTTTTAACTTGGCATCGATTAAGCCAAGTTAAGTTAAGAACAAACATTTGAAACACTGCCCATTTTTGTTCAGGGCTTCAACAAACTACTTAATCAAGCCAAGTTTGATATGGAGAGGAAGTAGTAAAACTTTTTTTGGATTACGCTCTCGCTATACCATAGGAACACCAAAGCCTAAAAAACATTTCTTCCTATCTTTTTGCCAGTTTCTTAATGCTTTAACGCAAATGGAACAAACATTATGAGGAGCCCAGGACTTGTCTGGGTTGCCAATTCTTACACCAAAATAATTGTGGCATATATTTTTTACAAAAGAATGTATAGTTTAACTCTGCTTAATTACCACAGATATAACAAAAGTTATTCGGCTTGTTCGTAATTACAATGAATTCTTTCCATTAAGGCGAATCTCTTTTACTTGTACATGGCAGCTGTCAAAAATTCATTTATTTTTTAAGTTTGAAAAATAAAATTGTAATTATTTAAAAAAAATGTTTCAATATTAAAAAAAAAAAAAATATATAAAATACTACCAGAAAAGGTAAGGAAGAAGTGTTTTTAGTTGTTGGATGTGATATTTTAATTAGTGCTTTTGGCGAATAAAATGCATGTGGGTGTTTTTTAGTGTTGTTGTCGCGGCGATGCCACCTTATATAAATTCGCCATGCTTTCCATATTTATGTATGGCTTGACTCTTCCGCGCTAACTCTATTGCTTGCTGACAAATCTAATTACATTTAATTTCATAAAAATTAATTTATTTAAAAATCATGACTAACTTGACACAAACATATTAATGTCATGTACATACATATATTAATAAAGTAACATTTTTAAAATCTGAAGCGTGATGAAGAAAAAATATGACGTTTTTTGGAATAAGGGCTCTAAAATATATACAAATTAGCAAACAGCTTTCAAACATCAAAATCATTGCAGACCTGTGTAATCAATATATTTTACAATTTGACAACGATTTTTCCTCTTCCCCTACTATTTGAGAAATATTTTAATTGAAAATTACTTGTATATTGACAACAAACTTACGTGTTTGCTGGGCAAGAACTCATATATTCACGTGTGAGTTTCCATTCAGGTTTGTAATACTGCGATATATGCAATTGTGCTGTAATTGCTTTTGAAATCATTGTTTTCCTTCTTCTACTCTTTAATAATGTTTATACTTTTTTTCTTTGTTTTGTTTTATTTTATTTTGTTTCTTTTTTATTTTGAATTAATGTTGTTGCGCATGTAAATGTCAAAACGAATAATTTTTCAAGCAACAACAATATTTTGTATTTCTACGTCACGAAGAGCCAAATATAGGAATAGGTGGGCTTCTTTTGTTTTAGTAATTGTTGTTGAGTACTTTTTGTTTGCACTATTCTTAGTAAAGAGGGAGTTTAATTGAAAGTCGCATACAATACCCTACATACATGCCTAAAGTGGTTTCAATTTAAACAATTCAATCAAATAAATAGATGTTTATCCAAAGACTTTTTCTATAACCATATCTCTTTTCTATCTATACATATAATAAAATAGTAACTCATTTCCGTCTGTCTGTCTCTCTGCTTGTATTTTACGTTCGCATCACGTAAAAACTACTGGATGGATTTTGACAAGATTTTGTGAGGAGGTAACTTAGTATCCTGATTCTAATATAGCATACTTTTTTTAGCAAAATATCTCATTTCCAAGAGAAAGTGGATAAAAAAACTGTAAAAGTACGCAATTTCCGGTTTAAAGGTACTGAATTATTCATTTTAAAACTGGGATATTTGAAACACGGTTGCGCACCTTTTATTTTTGAAAGTGGGATATTCAATAAAATTTGTATTCTTCTTTGCGGAATTACATTGTTATTAAACACCTCTTACATAGCTTTACAACAATTTTTTGAATTTAAAAATTTTTTTATAAATTTTTGAATTTTATCCAGGTACCCATCGTACCTTTATATAAAGTAAATACATAAACCATAACTGAAGTACTATGAAAGTTAGAGTCTTACAATTGGTGTGGGATACTTTCAAAGCAAAATCGACCAAAATATTGTCGGGATGCCCACGACGTGGCGGGCATAGCTAATACATAAATAAAATCAAATGTCGTTCGTAGGTAATCGCATCGCAACGATTTGGCCATTTTTTTCATATTCATCATAGTCCAGTTTAGGTTTTTACGGAAAGAACAATTTACCACGCCCACTTTTTAAGTAGCTAGAGAACTAAAATAGGTAGATCTTTGAAATAGTCCACCAGTAACATAGTAACAGATAGATAGATAGATAGATAGATAGATAGATAGATAGATAGATAGATAGATAGATAGAGTCTTAAAACTTTGCTAAAGCAACTCTCAGTCTAATAAAACCCAGACTGGATTGGGACTTTCACTATACAAAGTGAAAAAATATTATCGTGTTCCTAGAAAACAACAATGGGTAGAGTATTGAAACTTTGCACAAATAACTCTCAGACTAATGTGCATAGTCTACCAAAATTTACACTAGATTGGGACTGTGGCCGTGGTAGCTCCCGTACAAAGTGAAATATTATTGTATACCTAGATATTTGGCAAATTTTGCAGTGCAGAATCGTAATTTCTTGCCTCAAATGACTTTTACTACTATACTTACAAATCTAAGAGTTTGTTCTAGAGAATTATGTTTTCTTCTACATACGAACTGATGATTCAAAATATATTCTTTACGCTGTGGATCGGGTTCAGCTTAGCGTTATTAATATTTTCTCAAATCGTTTTGACACGCTTCAATGATTGTACATTTGTGCGATTTTTCCCTGGCTTTGGTATCATTGTAAAAATGAGATAACGTTGATGTGAGTTTAAGGACACATAGGAAGAGCTGGGAAAGAGAAGTAGACCAACTAGCAAAAAGGGGATGTGCTGTGTATTTATGTGGACCAGAGCGCAGAGTAGCACTGGGAAATTATCTCATCCCAGCGAAAGCTGAACTTACTAAAGTCGAGGGAGGCTACTACATGTAGACAGGCTCGAATGGTGCTCAAAGAGCCCCTTGGCAAGAAGGCCAGTAAGGTGCTCAGTAGAAGTTCCTTAATATGGATAACTGCGTTAGTAACAGGTCATGGAAACTACAAGTATCATCTAGTCAAAATTAAAATCGAAGAATTTTGTAGACGGTGCCTAAAAGAGGCTGTAACGGTAGTGCACTGGCTAGCATTAGGCTAAAGACCACCGGTAGAAACTTGTTAAGTGTGAATGCTATGGGATATCTTAGTCTTGTAAAAATACAATTACTAGCGCTTCTGTGAGGAGAAGAGGCCGACAGTTACCATTCGACAGGCTGGGGATAGCACGTGACTCAATGAAAGTAAGATTGCCGTAAATTAAAATAGCGGTTGCCTATAATCATTGTGGACGAAAGGGGGTCGAAAAAGGACCCATTGAGGAAGTCGTCTGTTTCGACATTTTCCCTACATTAATAATAATAAATAAAGAAATCTATAATTCTAGATCTAATAATAATGGAGACCAGGCAGGAACTTTCTTAGAGTTTAAATAAGTAATTGAAATATCGCCAGATGGTAAGTCAGCTTTATCTATTGGTCGATATATTCGGGGAAAAGGATTATTTTTATTATTTACCAAATATGTACACATATTCTCTTCAAGTATTCTATTTTCAACAAAATTTTCGAATAATTTCTTAGTAAAGGTCCAGTGTTTTTGAGCGTGATTTCGTAGCTCAGTTCATGATTGTTGTTTGCTGCCCCCAAAAGCATTCTTCAGTTTTAGTCTTCGCATTAAAAAAAGAAGAAAATTAAATGAATTCATCAAAAACACTTTAGAAATTAAAGCAAGTCTACCTTTTTTTATTGCTTGTTATCTTATGCTTTTTTCTTTAATTTCACACTGACTGACTAATTTTGTTTATTGTTATTGTTTATCAGCTTTTTTATAGTTTTATTATTTTGTGCATAAATTTAAGAGGAGGGTATTTCAGGTTTTTTGTTTTTGAGTTCTTTACTACTTGTACCTCTGCTTCTCAAACGGCTTATTTTGCGATTTTTTCCTTGATTGTGTTGCTGCTTGTCTGTCTGTCTGTCTGACGTTAAGTTGTATGTCGGTATGTTGTGTGGTATGTTGTTAACTATTAACATAATTTAACAATTTGAAATCTTATTAAAATTTATACTGTTGCTCGGCTTGTTGGTGCCAATGCTGCTTTTGCTGTCTGCAGACTTGCCCCTCTTCTGTTACTAGTTATAAGTCATTGTTATAGGTTTGTTCGTTTGTTTGTTGTTGGCTTAAATTGTTGGCTCAGGTAACATTAACACCAACACCAACACCACCGCCGCCACAAAACACAACAACAACTGCGTGAACACATTAAATAAAATTGAAATAAAAATAATATTTACCAACCAACCAAATGTAACCAAAATCATCATCACAAGCAGAAAATCATCGCGTTTCTAGTTATTTTACAGTTCGAAACACTCTTATTTTTCAGTTGAGTGACACACGGGCAACCGAATAGTTCACAACGTGTTTTAGTTATTTATTGTTTGTTCTAATCTTTATTAAGCGATTTAATCGAATTTAACAAAAATACGGGATTCTATAGAGAGAAATTATTAATGGAAATTAAATAAAACTGTCAATGAATTGCTGCACTAACAATAGGTTCGTTCCAGTAACAGATGTTGAAAGAGAAACACTTAAAAATAAATTATTAATTTTCCCAATATTTATTTGCATATAAAAAGTAATAAAAATTATTAAGTGTTTAATTGCCAATATGGCAATTGCAGTGAATAAAATTAATACTTGTAGTGACCATCATGACATAAATTTAAAAAAGCATTGTTTATTACAATCATTAAATTAAATGAATAGTGCTGTTTAAAAGAAATAAAAAATATTTGCTGTTTCTTCT
Source organism: Phasia obesa (assembly GCA_949628195.1). NCBI lineage: Eukaryota > Metazoa > Arthropoda > Insecta > Diptera > Tachinidae > Phasia > Phasia obesa. The sequence continues at coordinate 102,862,483 of OX451218.1, read as the reverse complement.
ATTGCTTGGGTAAAATCAGCTGATCGTAGCAAAACAAAAAACCAAAGAATAGTTGTTGCAAGCAAAATAAGTAATCGTGTAAATGTGCAAATGCAAATGTAATGTATGTAATTCCTAGTGCTAACAGTCATGGCAAACAAAATTGTTACACAGCTTTAACAAAATAAGAAAAAGTGGTAAAACAACAAATAACAACAAACAAGTAAGAAAACATATGTATTCATGTGTATGTCAAACACCAATGTCTCGCGTTGAACAGAGAAAATGTTGTAAAAGGTAAACCATTATTAACTACACTTTTTAACCCTATACCACAGGTGGAAAGGGTATATGTATATAAGTTTGCCATTCCGACCCCATAAAGTATATATCTTCTGGATCCCTATATCTACAAGTTAATGCCCGTCTTTGTTCGGGTTGAAATGAACTTTGCCAAGGCACCAAAAGAGATACAAAAAATTTAAACCCTCAGATCTGCCGGGCATAGTTTCGAAAATTTTACGTTGATAGGATTTTTCTGCTTTGGTTTGTATTAAATGCCTTTATAGAAAGCAATAAGCATAGAGATAGCCTATAGACCTAAAGGGTGGAGAGTGGGAACCAGGAGCTCCTTAGAGGCGAGGGCAATAAGGGCAAATTTTTAAAGTTTTTTTTTTCTTTAGTCTGACCATTGTAAGGCAATATGGATTGCAGGATGGTTCTATGAGTACAGGGGGAGGGCGATGGGCTCTTTAAGGAGGGAGGCGCTTTTTTTGGTGCTTAATATTTCGTTTTTCTTTAGTTTTGTCGTTTTTATTTAACTTAGATGTGACCGTATTAGTACAACTGATTTTAACGCGGACTAACAGAAGACAGCGTGTGGGGCGGCCAGGATCTCCTTCTAGTAAAGGGACAATATTGGACACGTTTTATTCTGGGTTTTATGCCGTTTTGGCTTCGATTATGGTCACTCATAAAATAACATTTTATAGGACCAATGAAATTCAGCAGTGTGGTTGTTACATATGTATATGATATATTTACCTCAGCTTGTTTGGATTTTTTTTCTTCAAATATTATAGTAAAATTTCTTAAGGCCTCCAAAATAGTCGTTTGTTTTACTGATGATCTCTTCGTTTGACCCAAATCAAAGGATAAAGGAAAGTGTTACAAGGGGCCAAAGCTGGATGGGGCAGCATGGTAGCTCATTTTAAGGATTTTTGCCATAGTGCCCCGTGTGCAACAGAGAATTGTCTTGGTTGTGCACTTATTGCCCGCATAGTTTTTTCATAACCAAATATTCATGCAAAATATGTTGTACTAGGTCAAGGTTTCCTTTGGTTTCGGTGACGGAGTTATTTTTTTCATTTTCGATTGCTGTCAAAAACGGATAAAGGGCGAAGCTTGCTCAAAATTAAATAGTACCAAGGTAAAAGTTAATAGTTACAATAATATAAAGCCTTGGGTCTTCCTACATATTGTTTGTTGGACCCTGGTAAAAGATCCTGTAGGGCCTTTCTCAACACAGGAGAAACATTTTTTGAAATCGAATTTTTCGGATATTAACCAATGGTTTAGAAAAGTTGCTAGATATAGCGACTTTTGGCATTGATTCAAATAGATAACAAATCTGACATCTTTGTTGTTAGGTTCTCAATATCATCGAGACTTATAGGGCCCAGCCTATTAATTCTATGGGAAAGGGTACATAAAAAGTATTTCAATGAAATCGGTTTCATAGATTCCGAGATTTTTTTTTGTATGATGTATGAGTCAAATTTTTGATAACCTATTGAACCTTCAATGTAATTTATATAGGTCGTCAAAATCACAAGAATTGAATCACTATTTGAACTCTGACTAAGTAGCTCTTCAAAGGTTTATAAATTATAAGCAAAAAAGGGGACATAATTAGTTTTTTAATTACCACATTTTTTACAAGGGCTCAGGGTGGTACGTATAAATTTAACGAGGGTGGTCTGTATGATGAATTGACGCATAAAAATAACCATAACGCAAAAGCGTCAATCAAGAGAAATATCTGATACTTTAAAGCTTTTCATTTATTTTTTAATTCAAACGCGAGCTGCTAAAATTATTCAAATATTAACCCAAACAAACATATTATTTCAAATAGAAATTGTTGGTTGGGTTATAATTATTGTACGTCGCTTTAATATTTTTGAAAAATATTAATATTGTTATTATGTTGAAGTACATATGTTAATTTAAATGCTTTTTTCAAACCTAGGGGGTATTTATATGATTAGAAAAAATCGGTCTTAATCTTGATAACCAAACAGCACAATAAATTTGCAAACTACTAATATTTGTTAAAAAGTTTATAATTAGTTTTTATTGATTTTTTACCACATACTCCCCTGCTTTTTTGTATTGAGCAGAAATGTTAATTTCTTTGTTCACTTGCACGCAACCTAAGCAACAGCACCTACACACTTTACCATTTTTGATAGCAGCTTAATTTCAAACATGGTCATTATGGTAATTAACAAAGAAATTGAACATAAAATGTTCTGACAGAAATTCAAAGGAATGAAAATATCAAAAATTTTACTAGAGAATTTATTTTTTGGCAACTGAGTTCTAGTCTGCTGCAACAGTCGTATAGTTAACGTTAGGCTACTGACTCTGTTATACTGCAAACGGTTTGCAAAATATGAGCTTGAGGAAAAGATCATTTTTTTGCAAAAATGACATCGAGGCCCCACATCTTTGAGGGCCCATAAAAAAAAAATCTGGAGGCCTTTCGGAAAAACTGGGAGACAGGGGTCTTTTTTTTGGTCTTTTATGACGTAGTGGTGTCCGTATATGGTTATTTTGACATGACTTAAAAAATTACACAGTGTGTTATTCTATATTTCCAGCGGCTCTCCTTGTTTATAGTCATCACAATTGCAAGTTTCACTGGGTATGGAATACGTTCGAAGTGGAACGGCAAAGTCAAGGGAATTGGCGGCTTAAGGCATTATTTTCCGTTGTACGGTTCTTTCAAAATCCTTGACGCTATCACATTGTTGAGTAGTTTCGTCAATATCAGTCATGTTCCATTACACAGCCAGTCAGCCACAGGGGGCTCTAATTGTCATTGCGGTACATTTTCAAAGCTTTGACGGAGTGCTCCCGGGGAGATAGGAGTACCAGACGACAGGGTTTCTGGAACCTTAATATGGAACAACAAGTCTGTTTTCTTATGGGTTCTTTTCGTGGCCCGACCATTGTCCGAACGACTGGTACCACAGAAACCCCACAGAGAGTGGCGGTCTCAGTCCGATACATTCAGAGATGGAGCAAGGATGGTCAGGTGTGCAGCTGCACACTCAACAGAAGAAGTTGGATGGTTTCCAACCCCTAAACAAGAGGTTAGAGCATAGGACCGGTATTGCCATTTTTCTATAAATTGCTACTCATTGTGACTGTGCAGTAAATATTAGTGCGATATAGGTGCTATTACATGCGGCACCGTATCGTATTGTGTGCTGTAGTAAACAATGGAGGTGGTAGCTTACATTTTATTTTCTTTCGGTGGTAAAACCACCTTCAGATGAGGGACAACTCGGATAGGTGCTGACGTTAATCATATCTGTTCATTGCACAATTTCGAGGCATAAAGATTTCACAGCATATACATCCAACTTTAAGAAGCAAATGATGGGGCGGCCTGTCAGGAAAATACAGAGTTTAGGAATTCCACCGGAAAATTGACGACATCGTCTTCGTTTTCAATGCAATCGATCGATTTGTTTTAACACAATTCTCCCGGAATTAGATTTTGAATCGTCCAATTCGCCCAACCTATCGTAGTTACGATTATTTTGACCAATATTGGAATATAAGTTAGTGATAGGTTCATCTTTCATTGAAGTGAATTAGAAAATGTCAGGTGGTATTGATATTAAACCACTGAAAGTATCTATAGAAACTTGTCCATTTCCGATTCTCAACACATTTTTGGAGATAACTTCTGCGGTTCTATCCCGTTGCAGGAACACTCTCATATTCATACTAGTTTTCACGTATCGTCACAAATACGATGACTTCAGTCATTCGTTGATTTCGGAATTACTGGAAGTGTATGTCGGAAGTCACTCGCCGAAAGTGTTAGAATGTAAAAACAACGATAATAATTTTAACAAATCTTTCAAAGGTTGATCGAATGCTTCTAATAATGGTTTGTGCGCCATCTTGCCCTCATTCCATATGATCAATTTGAAATGCTGCAAACAGGTAGATGTATTTGCTGGTTTAAGGAAAGCTTTAGTGTTGATTGCGCTTTTCTCCTAGCTTTCAACAGTGTTTCATCAATTCCATTAGATGCGACAGTTAACGCAATACCAATTTGAGCACGTATTGCTGCTAATATCAATGATACCATCACGAAAAAATAGTCCAAAAGTGCCATCATTGACAGCCTTCATTAGTTGATCATGCGCACTTCTGGAACTCCTGCGCCAATTGATTGAAGCTTTTATGCCATACTTTTTCAAACGCTTGTGAAGGGTCTTTACGATATTTACTTATCGTAATTTTTTACCAAGATTACTAATCTGTGTATTCTTGCAATTATTTTTATCTAAATCTAAATTAATGGTTCAGAATACATCTTTTTCCCCTAAAAAATGGGGTCAACTTAGAACTTAAAATCTTTTCAAATAAGTTTGAAATATGTTGGTATGGCGAAAAACTTATCAGTAGACTGTTTTCAAATCGTTCATCATATAATAACATGCAATCAAAATACTGATAGTGAATCATTTAAAAATTAGCCTTAGTTACGTAACTATCCTTAGTTAGGGCAAAATTTTTTGTTGACAAATATGTTCACTATCGGAACATCCTTTAATTGTTGCATTAGTTGTTACAGCGGTCATAGTAATACAACTGAAAATTTTAAGCGTTTAGCTATTATTGTTCAAAAATAAGGTTATGTACGTAAAAATCACGTAACTATCCGGACACCCTTTATTTTTTTTATATAGCGAACATATGTAGTTTTAAATACTCCGTGTAAATTTTAAGTGTCTGCCTATTACGGTTCCAAAAATAAAGACATATGTATACGCTGAAATCACATCACTAACTATTAGAACACCCATAGTAATACAATTTTTAAGAGTCTACATCTAACGGTTCTAGATATGGAAGGCGCTGACAGATGGACAGACATTGTAACGAAAACAATGGTGTTAGAATTACACTCTTTGGGATCGGAACCCTTAATTTTTTTTTATTGATAAAAGTTTTATATGCAATATTTTATGTAAAACTTGATTAAAACATTTTTTGAATAATATTTTTTTTATTAATATAAGCTTATGCTAAGTATTTGTAAATTTTATTTAGTATTTTTTTTTATTGTGGCCAATCACTGTTACCCTCATAATTTGTTGCGTGAGCATTTTATTTGTTGGAAAATGGTTTCCCTTGGTTGCTGAAGGTTGCGTTTGTTTGTGTCTGCTGAGCATAAACAATAGAACACAATTTGTTGTTAACATTTTCTTTTGTTATCGATTAGTTGGATCCATTTAATAGAAATAAAATGAATTCCAATTAAATTTAACTTTGGTTTTTCGGCAACAGTTTAAACAATGAAAGAAAATAATTGACAAGGTTTTGTCAATTATTTTCTTCTTGTGTATTATTTAGAAATAAGTTTATTAAGTAAATGTAATTTCAAGGCCAAAGTTTATAACAGACGAAATAAATGTACTTTGAAGACAATAGAGATTTAATTTTAATATTAATGCCGCCCTTATTCATCAAAATTTTTTTACATTTATAAAAGATTTATTTAACAAATTTTGCATGAGAAGGTGCCTTTTAAACCTTTTATAAATCAAGAATATTTTTTTATGAATATTGGCCCTCGTTGAAGTCCAACATTTTTAATAAATAATAATTTGTTTTAAAAATAACTGGAGCATAAACAAAAGTTAAATTAAATATGTTCACTTTTGTTGCTGTTGAAAACGGCAACATGAACAATAACAAAAACTTAAAAGATATAAATAATAAACAATAATTGCTTATATGATGGAGATTAATAGCACTGTGCAATAGTGATAAAAATACACGGACTTGGCAGCGGCTAAAATTTTACAAAAAACTTAGGATTCCCTGTAAGTTATTCTGACAAAAGTATAAAATATTTTTTATTTCAAAGAAAGTGCAGGAATAAATTATTTTATTAGTACTAAATGTGACTATTATTTATTCAGCGAAACCTCAGCTGCAGCATTACCGAAAAATGTTAGCGGTATCACGTAGTATGTGGAACAAGATTAACGTGAGTACCTGCCAACTCGGCCTAACCTCACGGTGCTCTTACCACCGAGTGAAACTTAGGCGTAGACTAGCGCCGCCATTGTGTAGTATAACAACACTTTACGATTGCCACCAATCGCTTTTTGTGTGTGATACAGTCACAATGAGTAGCAATTTATATAATATGGCAAGCCTTTCCAAGGCAAACCTGGATCCACATTATAACCTCTTGCTTAGGGGTTTGGAGACTATCCAAACTCCGTCTGTTGAGAGTGCAACAGCACACTTGATCGACCTTGCACCTTACTTACTTAATCGATCTTAAACCACAACCACCACGTGTACCCCCGAAGGGGACCTCATCAATAACCGGTCACAGAGAGGATAGGCTCTCTGTGGGGCCACCGATTCCCGTGGTACCAGTCCTTTGGGCACTGGTCGGGCCTCGAAGAGGACCCGTATGTTTTAACACACAGACCTTTTCTTCCAGATTTAGGCTCTAGGAACCCTAGCGTCTGGTGCCCCTATTTTCCCCGAGTGAACCGCGTCAAAGCATTTGCCATATTCCTGCAGTGACAATTGGAACCCCCGGGGGTGGTATCACGTAGTATAAATAAGATATGAGACGAAAACTGAGGACAACTTTTTTGGAGGGTCCACTGATTTTCACAATCTTTCGTGGCTCATAATAATTCGCCAAACCGGGTTTAGGGTTTTACTACCATTTGACAGTAGAATCGAACCTAAATTGTCAAGTACGTGTATTTTTCGAAAATTTTTTATTTGTTTCAGTGTGCAATAAATGAGTATTAAAATCGTTGGCATTATATTCCGTATGATGTCCATTAGGCTTTCTAAATTTAACTTTCAACGTGATGAAATATTGCACATAAAAATACCGATGAATCTATTTTCAGATCGAATACAAATACTTTTAAAGATACGGCTTTATAAATTGGAATGAAATGACTCAAACATTACTAAAAATGATGTTGATAAACTTGTCTAGATACCAACTTGAGACCTGAATTTTGGTGGACGCAGTGCATTTCCACAATTGGAAGGGTTGTTCTGGGGTTAAACAATTTATGATTACTTGCAAAATCTTACTGAATAGAAATGTCCGCACAGTTTCATATTATTAGCTGCCAAGCCATAGTTATCGATATCGATAGTTTTCATGCAGCTAAAAAACACCAATATATCACAGAAAAAAAAAAATTAGTCACCAATTAAAGGTTTTAATTGGTATTATATTTCTAAAGAAGTTTTCAAGTGCCTCGGTTTCCTAAAACGGTTTAAAAGATACTTCACTCCATCCGATCTTCTTACTATTTATACCACCTATATCCGGCCGAAAATGGAATACTACTCTCATGTATGCGCCGACGCGCCAAAGTCTATTTTGGAGCTGCTCGACCGAGTACAAGAGAAGGCCAAGAAGGTGACAGTAGGGTATCCAACTCTATTGATTCACTTGAGCATCAACGCAATGTGGGGTGTATATCACTGTTTTATCGTTACTAAAATGGTATGAGCTCTAATGAAATTAGGGAACTTGTTCCCGATACACGCACATTTTTGCGTTTAACACGCTTTTCTGTTAAAGAAACTGTAACAGGACCGTGTCTTTAAGAGAAGTATTTTTTGAAAACTTTATTGCTGATGCAGGTAGCCAACGATATGGAATAGATAACTCCGCCTATCTATGACCGCATCCCTTAAGCACAAGTGGATGCATTTTAACAAAATTTTGTGTGGAGGTACCCTAATACCATGGTTCAAATATAGGACTTTTTTCCCGTAAACATTCTTTCTCATTACTAAGAGATAATGGAAATAAAACCAATAAAACAATTTTACCAATAAAATGACTTGACAATTATAGAATTTTATATAAAACGTATGTTGCAATATTCTGTGTTATTAATCAGAGATGGGTACCTCTATACAAAACATGTATATGTTTTGTATAGAGGTACCCAATTATGTAGCACTACAATAGTAGGAGTCTTAAAATTACGTATGGGTTACACTGCTAATTTTAAGCAAATATAATTAAAAATGCAAGGTACTTCTAATCATAAGAACGTTAAAATTTATTTTTTGTTTTTTTTTTGAAAAAGACCTTATGAATAATGTTGCTTTAAACTTTAATGTTGTTGTAATTTTTGTAATCATAGGTAAGAACTTGAGACTATAATTAGTCTATTGTTTTTTGATCTAATCATAGGTGTTATATTAAATTTTAAACCTCTTAGTAATCAAAACTATATTCGATATTCCACTCGATATTTTGATAAAAGGAAAATAAAAAATTGTTTTTACTTATGTTGTACTTATGTGAAAACAAAAAAATCTTTCCCTTGTAAAACACGATATTTTTTTAAATTAAGATATTTTACCTTAATGAAACAAACTATTAGTTTTTTTATATAGATAAAAATAATGACTGGTGTTTATTGTCTTGATTATAAATTAAAGATTTAGTAATTTTTTATCTTTTATTGTACCTGCACATATAGTACGTACTATCTATCGTACTTTATGTTCATCTCCATTGCGCACGTATCCTCTTACTCGGGTAAGTGTTTGCGTACGTGTAGATTTGTGTTACGGTATGATGAGTAAGAAAAAAATTTATTTAAAAAAACTACTTGATAATATTATAAAAAAATAAAATCAATTAAGTTGTAAAAATAAACAACGAGTATCGTATCAAATGACTTAAATACTCTACACTGGGCAACATTTTATCAATCCTATAATAAAACGAAGGGCCATGTCGAATCTTATATACCCTTCACCATAGTAATGTTAAATTTTCCCTTAATCTGTTATGTTTCCCATTTTCACGATAATATACATTCGGTTTTTACTTTTATGATTTTCAACTTCATCATTACATATAATTATAATATAAAGATATAGATAATTTTTCTCGTAAAAATTTTAGAGAACATTTTTTGCAAATATTTTATCGATTTTTTTGGTTAATAATTTATCGAAATTTTTTTGTAAATATTTTATCGAAAATTTTTTGTAAATATTTTATCGAAAATTTTTTGTAAAAATTTTATTAAAAATTTTTATAAAAAATTTTATTGCAAATTTTTTGTAAATATGATTGAAATTTTCGATAAAATTGAATAGAAAAATTTTTGTAAAATTTTATCGAAAATTTTTTTCTACAAATTTTATCAAAATTTTTTTGTAAAAATTTTATCACAATTTTTTTGTAAAAATTTTATCACAATTTTTTTTGGAGAAATGTTTTGTAAAAATTTTTTTAACGAAAAAATATCTATAATGGCCTTTAATAAATCAAAGAAGAAAAACCCTACCAACCAAAAACAAACAAAAATCGCTGCTCGCAGGTGGTTATTGATCTCCTACTGGTCTCGGTCTAATATTTATTTAACAAAAAAGCAAAAGCGAATCATTAGAACCGGAAAAAAAGATAAAAACAACTGAAGGGTCTGATGTTGCTAAATTGCATTAGCGAAATTTTCAAAACTATGCCTGGTAGATTGGTGGGTATAAATTTTCTGTATCTCTTCTGTTGCTTTGGCAAAGTTAATTTCAACCCGAACACAAACGACCGGACATTGCTTAATTAACTTCTGTATGTATAATGATTCAGAATGTATATACTTTATGGAGTCGGAAATGAATATTGTAGAAATTACCATCTGTAGCGAAGGGTATAAAAATGTTACAGTTTTGTAACAAACATTTTGTTTGTTGTTCCTTTTTAATTAACTATGCATTACCGTGTACATAAATAAATTATTACGATCTTTTACTTAAAAAAAATTTCATCAAAATGAATACAACAATCGGGTTATTTCAGCAGAATTTTTTATTTTACATTGCATTTATTTTCAAGGAATATAAATTACATTAAACAATGTTGTACTTAAAAATTAGTTAGTTTTTTTGTAGTCGTAACATATTTTTTATTTACTGTAGGGTGTGCATTAAGCAAATGTACTGAAATTACTCTTATTCTTTTGCTATCAAATTCTTATCGACAATCAGAACATGTTATTGAAGGTACAAGAATTGTAAAGTCTACTATACACTGACAGGTTTCAAGTGTTGAAGGTGTTGGTTTGATTTTATTTGACTGGGTTTGGTTTGATACAGAAAAGAAACGCTGATAACAAAAACACAAAAAATAGAAATAACAAATAAAAAGAATAATAATAATTCTACTACAAATTGTTAAACGAAGAACAAAAACCAAATTTATTTAGTTGTTTAACTAGTGTAAAAATACAAACCCATAAATACTAATAGTAACACACCGCCTATTGATGGGAAAACGAGGGAAAATTTAAAAGAATAAAAATGTGAAAATGGTAAAAACTGCTAAATAAATTTATGTAATGAAAACAAATAACCATTAAAAGAAATTAACTAATCCTCGTACATAATATAAAAGAAAAAATATATTTAGAAAAAAGTTTAAAGGTATAAATAAGTCTTAGAGAGCGTGAGTGCATGTTAAAAGACTTCTGAAAATTTAAAAATAAACAAAAAATAAAACTACACATGTTTTTATTAAATAAAATTAATGTTAATTAAAGCTTAAATAACGTACGAAAATCATAAATATTAAACAAAAAAAAAAAATGACAACTACTGATGGTGTTTATGTCACGCCTGGTGTTCGAACGATATTTCGCAGCATTTCAGAGGTCTTTTACACGAGAGGTGAAAAATCACCTTCACCCCCAGCTCAACGATCGTCAACCATCAAGGAATTACCGGTATTGGTGAGTAAATATTTATTATTCTCTTTCATTTTGTGTTGTTTTTAATATTCGTGTATATTTTTTAAATCAATGCGAAAATGTTGTGCGTAGCTTTTTGAAAAAAAAAAAAAAAATTGTACAAATGCAACTAAGCGTGATCAGCTGTTTGCGAAATTAACTCAAATGTCAAAAAGCCCAGTATGAACACTTTAGATTTCGTTCGTAATTTCAGCTCGAAATTACTTAATTTCGTGGCAGCCTGAATGGGCTATTACACAACCATACCTACATTATTCTACAGACACTAATATCTTATGTTAACTTATTACAATTCTACCTATACACTGTTTTTTACATCTGACCTGCCAAATTTCACACTGCCAACCACGTATGTATAAACATGTCGTGAGGGGCTGTTAAAACTTTGCTTCTGTAAAATACTTGTGCAAAGGTATCTGACAAAATTTCATTTAGAGCATGTTTTATTTTGATCTGACAAACCATATGACATCAACAGTGTTTCAATGTTGCCAAAAACCTATGCCGTGTGAAAACAATCAACGGCGGTTAACCATTAGCCGGCTAAAGGTAATATTTTAAAAGAGCAATAACTGAATATGCTTTTAACTAATTTTGTTTGCCAACAATTATTTAAATCGTTTATCATCTTTTAATGCAAACTTAACTTCTTTACATTTAGAGTAAAAAAACCTTAAAAATGTATAAGTCGTCAGTAATTCTGTAGCGCACACAAAAATAATTCAGGGCGGCAACAAGTTATATTGCAACCGAACGTGTTGGATGTACGTAAAGTAAAAAATCAGACGTAATTGTACATGTGCGTTTGTGACCAAATATAAAAAGTGTTCTGTAAAACAACAATTTTGACAGATGTACAGAATTACATCTGACTCACACAGTTAAAAAGTCATATGTAAAAAACATGTCACATATGGGTAGCTTAAGTAATGAAGAAAATTATATTTTTCTATGATACAAATTTTCTCTTCGTTACTAAGAACAACATTCTGTTGAATGTTCTAAACCTATTGGTGGGTAAATGTTATGCAGAAATGGGTCAATTGCTCCCTACGTTGGATATTCCCATGTAAAATTTACCAGGTAAATGCTTGGGAAGTATATACGTCCAATATATACGGCCAATATACGTCCGGACCTAGCCACTGGGTTATTAGAGGATTTTCTAATAGGGACTTGTAGATGTATAGAACGTCTATTGGATCTCTGGCTGTATGAACATTTCGCTCACCAGAGTTGGAAATAATAGTTCATTTTAATGAATTATTAATTCTCTATAAGATAGATTTAGAGAAGTATTTCACTCACATCTTTCACTTTTCAGAATGAAGTCACCATTCAGTAAAAGATGAAAGAAAATAAAAAAGTAAAAAAATACTATATGAATATTATTTGAACTATTTTTGAATTAATAAATTAATTATTTAGGCTTAAGTTCTTAATTATAAAGAGATAAAGAAAAATTAGATACCAGCAAAGCAGAATGCATTTTCTAGACAGCTACGTCCGTCATCAGTACTCTTTGTATCAATCTACCCGGTAGTTTCAATTGTTATTAATTTTCTATTTAAACAAACTTATCAAAGAAATAGAATCTGAGAAATTTTAATTTTACATTATATTTCATAGAAGATAGAGCTTTTTGAAATTGTTTTACACTTTTAAACACTATTTCGTTTTATATTATACTACCAAGCAAACATTTTTCTTTATTTTTATTCTCTTTATATATTTTCTTTTATTTGAAAATGGTATATATCTGTCTTGCTATTAGCTATCCTTTGGTTAGCAATTAACAACAAAATATACATTTGTAAAATAAAAATATCTAATTGTTGTTAATTGCTAACCAAAGGATAGCTAATAGCAAGACAGATATATACCATTTTCAAATAAAAGAAAATATATAAAGAGAATAAAAATAAAGAAAAATGTTTGCTTGGTAGTATAATATAAAACGAAATAGTGTTTAAAAGTGTAAAACAATTTCAAAAAGCTCTATCTTCTATGAAATATAATGTAAAATTAAAATTTCTCAGATTCTATTTCTTTGATAAGTTTGTTTAAATAGAAAATTAATAACAATTGAAACTACCGGGTAGATTGATACAAAGAGTACTGATGACGGACGTAGCTGTCTAGAAAATGCATTCTGCTTTGCTGGTATCTAATTTTTCTTTATCTCTTTATAATTAAGAACTTAAGCCTAAATAATTAATTTATTAATTCAAAAATAGTTCAAATAATATTCATATAATTTCACAGAGCGGGCACCGCTTTGACATTGTTAACTTCAACACTATTGTGTTAATAATCAAAATATACATTTGTAAAATAAAAATATCTAATTGTTGTTAATTGCTAACCAAAGGATAGCTAATAGCAAGACAGATATATACCATTTTCAAATAAAAGAAAATATATAAAGAGAATAAAAATAAAGAAAAATGTTTGCTTGGTAGTATAATATAAAACGAAATAGTGTTTAAAAGTGTAAAACAATTTCAAAAAGCTCTATCTTCTATGAAATATAATGTAAAATTAAAATTTCTCAGATTCTATTTCTTTGATAAGTTTGTTTAAATAGAAAATTAATAACAATTGAAACTACCGGGTAGATTGATACAAAGAGTACTGATGACGGACGTAGCTGTCTAGAAAATGCATTCTGCTTTGCTGGTATCTAATTTTTCTTTATCTCTTTATAATTAAGAACTTAAGCCTAAATAATTAATTTATTAATTCAAAAATAGTTCAAATAATATTCATATAATTTCACAGAGCGGGCACCGCTTTGACATTGTTAACTTCAACACTATTGTGTTAATAATCAAAATATACATTTGTAAAATAAAAATATCTAATTGTTGTTAATTGCTAACCAAAGGATAGCTAATAGCAAGACAGATATATACCATTTTCAAATAAAAGAAAATATATAAAGAGAATAAAAATAAAGAAAAATGTTTGCTTGGTAGTATAATATAAAACGAAATAGTGTTTAAAAGTGTAAAACAATTTCAAAAAGCTCTATCTTCTATGAAATATAATGTAAAATTAAAATTTCTCAGATTCTATTTCTTTGATAAGTTTGTTTAAATAGAAAATTAATAACAATTGAAACTACCGGGTAGATTGATACAAAGAGTACTGATGACGGACGTAGCTGTCTAGAAAATGCATTCTGCTTTGCTGGTATCTAATTTTTCTTTATCTCTTTATAATTAAGAACTTAAGCCTAAATAATTAATTTATTAATTCAAAAATAGTTCAAATAATATTCATATAATTTCACAGAGCGGGCACCGCTTTGACATTGTTAACTTCAACACTATTGTGTTAATAATCAAAATATACATTTGTAAAATAAAAATATCTAATTGTTGTTAATTGCTAACCAAAGGATAGCTAATAGCAAGACAGATATATACCATTTTCAAATAAAAGAAAATATATAAAGAGAATAAAAATAAAGAAAAATGTTTGCTTGGTAGTATAATATAAAACGAAATAGTGTTTAAAAGTGTAAAACAATTTCAAAAAGCTCTATCTTCTATGAAATATAATGTAAAATTAAAATTTCTCAGATTCTATTTCTTTGATAAGTTTGTTTAAATAGAAAATTAATAACAATTGAAACTACCGGGTAGATTGATACAAAGAGTACTGATGACGGACGTAGCTGTCTAGAAAATGCATTCTGCTTTGCTGGTATCTAATTTTTCTTTATCTCTTTATAATTAAGAACTTAAGCCTAAATAATTAATTTTGTAAAAAAATACTATTATTTATTTCTCATTACGCATAATTCCTTTTTTAAATTTATTATCTTATAGTAATCCAAACAGATTACTATTGGAAAGCATATCCATATAGCATATAGCTATTTCACTGGTGCTTACCCAGATCGTCAGTGGACTTTTTTAAATTTTCTGAATAAAAACTCAGATTCTTATGCTCAAAATTTAATAAACCAAATGAGAAGTTTACTAAATTTAGAAAAAAATACATTATAATTAAAAAATTTTTAAGAAGTATGTATTAATATACATACATGTATGTATATCGGATAAGAAATATCGAATTTCCATATACATATCCACATTTTTTTGCTTAAAATAGTAATTTTATTAATTATGCTTTACAGTTCAAACAATAAGATATATGTACATATGTTCACATGTTTTAGCACAAAACTTGCTTAATGGTCGATCCTCAGGGGAACACCTGACAAGTGAGTCAATGTCCTTAATTAGATAGGAATTTTATAGAACCTATATTTATTAGATATTAAAGTAAAGTGATGTACTTAAAGAAAGGTTGATCTGGGTATTTTTAAGCTGGCCGGGTTCAAAGCTAGCCTGAAACAATCGCGTTCAAGCACCCGTTGTTTAAGGCGTGGATAATAAATTTTCTGCCCAGCTCAGGGTAGAATTTTTGAGATTTTGCGATATGAAACATTTAAGATTGAGGTTAAAATTTTGTTATTTGGTTTTGACTACTTGAAGCTAGTTGAGCTTGCCATGTTGCTTTTGCACGCTGAGACTAAAATATCACGAATTACATATGTATATGTATTTGCCATGCAAAATTCTAGATTTAAAGTTGAAATTTAATGATAATTTAAAATATTGAATCATTTAAAACAAGTTAAATTTTCTTAACGGCATGATTGCGATTAAGGAGAATATTGAAAAAATTGAATATTGAAAAAATATGAAACAATATTCCTCAAGTCGATAAGTCTATAAGTTAACTACACTTTTCTATTGAAATATGTAGCTCAAGTTAAATCAGACTACCCGTTTAAAAACTATAGATTTATTTGTCTTTTTCTTTGCAAAGTCCTCCACCCACTGTGCACGAGAGATCTCCTATTTAAATATGTATTGCTTTACACTGTATTTTACTATAGTATTTTTTCTGCACTGTTTAAAAAATAAATTGCATAAAAGTAAACAAAAGTTATGACAACTGCGTTCAAATTTACCCGTACCTATTGACAAACCCTTTCATATTTATTTAGATTAAATTTGTAGTAAGTAGTCTCAAGGACAAATTACTGTTGATAAGTTTTACTATTTGAAATAAAACAGAAGAAAAATTTTGTCATATTTTAAGTTAAAAGAAGTTTCATACGAAGGCGGTTCTAAAAGTTGTAAAAACTTTCTTGATTTTTTACCTTGCACTGGTTTAAATCTGTTAGACATAAATAGTTAACATCTTTAATTAATATATGCCAATAAACCAGAAATACTTGCACACTTGCAATCCTCTAGATGTTTTGTTACTGCCTACATATAGCCTGTCTTACTGTGAAGAGTGTGAAAATTAGTACAGCTGCGTCAGTGAATATCTGAACTTATATGTTAACATCAATTCCATTAAGTTATTATTTTAAAGTAGTCGAGCAACTGCATCCAGCTGTTTATAAAGTGATATTAGTAATACTCAGTCAAATGTTGCTTATGACAAATCTTTGCGCAAGTTGTGATTTCACTATTATTTGTTTGTACACATTTCACAGCAGTGAATAAAACTCTAGTCGACCAGGTGTAAACTAAAGCACTGCTAGAGCTCAAAAAACGAAGCCCATTGAATTCATTGTCTGTGCATTGTACACGAGTAACGATATGCGATACCAGCGAGCTAAATACGATGAGCTTCCATAAGCAAGTTCGAATAACTATGAGTAAATGTTGAACATAATAATGATAAACTTAGGCGAATTTAAGCAGTTTTATACTTTGAGTGAAACACGAATATAGTTCGAGTGTACAAACAAAAAATGCAGGATTTTTAAACAACATTAATTACGTTCGTATTAAGGTCTTCATGCAAGAAAAACGCGCTAAGCCTTATAAAAATTTTACACAACTACTAAACAAAATACCAACATGAGTAGTATAGAAATTTTTTTTACTCGCCCAGCTCATCGCGTTTATGATGCGAACAGGGATTTTCTCACTAATGTGTTCTGTAAGCTAGTTTGTTCATTAGCTTATGAACACATCCATTACATAAGCTTGCTCATGCAACTGTTTAGTATAAACGTAAGACAAAAAATAGTGGACTAAAAGGGCAGAAAGGAGCACAGGGATAATAAAAAACTAAAGTACATAAAACATGTAAAGTAAATATATGCTAATAAATTAAAATGCCTTTTAGCAATATATTATGACTAAATTATATGATTGTAGTCAAACGATATTATCATTAACATAATAATAATTTTGTTATGTTGGAACCTTATTATTGTCTAGCCTAAAAAATAAATTAAATAAATATAGATATATATTTATGAAAACATACCTTATTTGTTTATATAAACATTCCATAATCAAACACACAATTATTTATCACTTTATTTTCAAAGCATACGATATGAGAAATATCTCAAAAAAACCGAAAATTATTTGTTTGTTTTAGTCATAGTGGTTACATACGATCAAAGTTATCATAATTTGTTTACTAGTAACACATTATGGTTATAAATAAATATTGTTATGGAACATTAATAAAATTTTGATTGTGGTTTAAAAATTGTATAGTTCAAACCAACCAATTTTTATTTTTTGGGTATAGTAAAAAAACTTGTTTGTCGTGTTCATCGTAATGATTAAAACAACTATAAACTGTACATTTCATTTACAGAGAACATAAGATTATTTTTGTGATCGTACCATAGCCATGTTTTTTTCTGCGTGTAAAACGCAAATAATATAAAAAATATTTATACTTTATTTATTTATTACTTAGAGTTATAATTGTGTAAAAAAATATATAAACATAATTGTGTCCTTAATTTACAACATTACCTTTCTTAGCAATCAGCTAATTAAGGTAACTTACTACTTCTTGCAATTTTCTGATCGGGTACCTTTTTGGACACGTTGAACACGTTCTTACAATATTTTGTTAGATTTTGCTTTAAGAGTAATCCACACCAAATTTTTAGAATCTTACTTTTATGGTGCTTTAGATGTGAAATTACTTTATATAAAGGTACCCCTCTCTGGGTATTTACTCAGGAATAAAGGCTTTATATAAAACTCTATAATTTATATCTATACATGTAATAAAATAGTAACTCATATCCGTCTGTCTGTCTGTCTGTCTGTCTGTCTGTCTGTCTGTCTGCTTTTGTTTACGTTTACATCACGTAAAAACTACTAGATGGATTTTAACAAAATTTCATTAGGAGATACCTAAGTATCCTGGTCCCAATATAGGATACTTTTTTTCCGCAAAAATATCTTAGAAATTGGTGAAAAAACAATGAAAGTACGCAGTTGAACTACCGGATATGAATACTTTACTTTTTATAAAGTAAAAAAAAAAAATACATAAACTGATACGTAGCATATCTTAAGGCGGAACTAAAAACACCGGTATTACCACATAGCACTAAATCGCCGGCGAAGTAAAATAATTATTAATTGGCTATGCTAGCTTCCAATAAATTCGCCTAAAGAACACCAGAAGCGCTTGCGAAGCTTTACTATCGCATTAACCATCTGTCTTATCTACTACTATTCCTTTCTAAAGAAAGTAACACAGTTTATATAGACATTAATTGCCTGCAAAGCAAAATCGAACAAAATATTGAAGTACAATGACTAAGTGGCGAGCACAGCTAGTATAATTCTAAAATGGTTGTAGAGTTCTGTAAATAGTGCTTAAAATTTCATGCTGACAAAAATAAAAGGTGCTGCCAAGTTTTGCAGTACCATTGATTCGATTAATATGCGTACGTTCACTACTTTTCTCTATTTTCTCTTAGAAATGATATATTTTTGTTGAAAAAAGTATCCTTTATTTGAACCAAGATACCAAGGTACCTACTTGCAAAATTTTATTAAAATTCATCCAGTAGTTTTTACGTGATGCGAACACAAACAGATATACAGAAAGTTATAGTTTTATTATATGTATGTACATGTATCTATACTCGGTTACTGGATTTTATTGAAGAAGTAAATAAACCCACCTATTATATTGTTAAACGTCAAATTAAGAAGAATAAAAACAACGAAACAATTTCTAAATTTAATATTTTTACGTGAATAAATTATTTATTTAGGCTTAAGTTCTTAGTTATAAAGAGATAAAGAAAAATTATTTTTACTATCTAATTTCCACATTATTTTAATTTAAAATTTTTAAAACATTTATACAATTATAATGCAGATTGCAAAAAAAATGGTTTTTGTTCGTGCTCATCTAAGACTTGTATGGTCGTGTAATCCGCCTTTTATTACTATTTTGATTTTGATAAGTACTGCATTGAAAAGACAGAAAGCAGTTTTATTAGGCACACAGTAGTGGGCCAAGCCAAGCTACGGCATTAGAGGTCTGCATAAATGTGTTTGTAAAGTGCACACAGAGCACAGTGGGGCAAAATGAAAATATTTTGGAAATAACTCAGCCATTTGTAAGGGTCTAGGCTGCTTACCGTCAAAAGCTTAAGCTCAGCTCAGCTTTTGACGATATAAAATTGTTTATATTCCTTAAGAATTTTTTTTCTATTAAATAAATAAGATTGACGACAATTTTTAGGGTAAAATAAACAAAAATTCAATAATTTTGGAATTTTTAAATTGAAATTAGTCTAGTTTTTAATCCAAAAAAGATATAATCATGAAATTTTTTCACAATATTTTAAAATTCTTTTACTAACTATGAAAATAAAACTGGAATGGCCTACACTCAACTTTACCATACCAAATGGAAACAGACATTTTTATGGATATATTACATAAAGAATATAAGTTCAAAGTATATTCAAATCGAAAAAAAAAATTATTTTCGATTTGGGGTGTTAGGTAAACCATCCCTTGCCCCTTCCCGATTATGGCCAAAATTTATACAGTTCTTCATCTCTATAAACCAAAGGCACCTACTGAATTTCATTTTGATATGTCATACGGTATGATCTGTAACGCCTTCACAAAATTTTGGAGTAAGTAAACTACCCCTTGCCCCTTCCCGATTATGTCCAAAATTTATACAGCTCTTCATCTCCATAAACCAAAGGCACATACTAAATGGTTTTGATATGTCAAACGGTGTGACCTGTACAAACTCCACAAAAATAGTAACATACACACCCACCCACCCACAGACATCATCGCGAAAATAATCAAAATGGATTCAGGACACCTCCAAACGTATAAATCCGTCAAAATCCCGACCTCTATTTTTTTCATGATTACTACGTATGGTAAAGTAAAAACTTGCTGAAATTTGTTGAAAATATTTTGAAAAAACTGGACCAGGGTATCGAAAAATCAAAAATTTTAATTTCAAAATGATTATAACTCACTCATTTAAAACATAATTTACAGATTAAACCTTCATTTTATATTAAACCATCAATATTATGAGGTTTGCCTTCGAAAATTTAAAGAAATTAAACTGAAAAGTCAACATGTGCAAAAAGACTTTATTGTGGGTGTTTGAAACTTAGATTGATTTTTATATGGTAGTGAATATTTAAGGGTCGTTACTACCAACTTGAACACTATTGTTTGTTTTTCATACAATCCGATATACATACATCCGTTCTATAACAAAATTTCAATAGAAATAAAACGGTTTTTTTCTTCTAAATTGTTGCAAAAGTCAATGCACACATTAGTTTTTCTATTTATTTTTATTGGGTCTGCAATCGTTTCATGTATTACAATCATAATTCATTCATTGCAACAATTCCACATCAAAATACATATATAAAGTAAATAGATTAATAAATTATGTTTAAAGTTTATGTAAAGTATGTATTCATTAATTACATACTTACATACATTCATCATGCTAACTTCGTCTATATCATGTTGTAATATCAAAAAATGTTATTATAAAAAAAAAAAAAATAAAAATTAAATAAAATAAAATGAAATGAAATATTTTCATTGTTGCATGCCTGCACTTACAATTAGGAATGTGTTTTTCTGCCGCTACTACTGTTGCTCGTTATTTGTTGCGTTTTCTGTTGTTGCCACATCATATTTAACTTTTTGCTGATACTGACTCAATGTGTTGCAAGAATTTTTTTCTTTATTCTTTTTATTTTTATTTATTTTTTATTTTAGCAAACATGTGGTTTTGAAAGGAAAAAGAAACACCACCACATACATACTCGCTTTGTTCGGCGGTTGTTATCACAATATATTTATGTCTGCTATAAAAATATATTATTTGTAATAATTTTAAACATTTTTATATCCTCCACTACCATGTGGTGTTTGGGAGTGAAGGCGTTTGGCTATTTTTGATTTTTAGATTTAAGACCCTAAATAAAATGTATAGTGCGGTTCTTGCACGGGGCAAAAGTAAAGTCATTATGTGAGTGATTCATAATTATTGCAAAATCACAATGTTTAGTGTCACATTGTGCAAACACAAATAGGTAGAATTAGTTTACAACCATCAATGTAAAAATATACACCTAATAATCCGGAAATATTTATTACCATTCAATACTATTAATTCAAATTACCTTCTTATTTTCCCGACCAAACTGGGCAATTTCCGAGAGTGTTCACAAGCATCGAGATAACAACATTTTAAAGTGTGCCACTATTTTTGTGGAGTTTACACAGGTCATACCGTTTGACATATCAAAATGGAATGTAGTATGTGCCTTTGGTATATGGAGATGAAAAGCTGTATAGTTTTTGGACATAATCGGGAGTGGGCAAGGGGTAGTTTTCTTACCCCCAAATTTTGTGAACGCTCTACAGGTCATACCCTATGAATATTAAAACAAAATTTTGTATTTGCTCTTGGTATATGGTAATAAAGAGTTGTGTAAATTTTGGGCATAATCGGGAAGGGGAAAGGGGTAGTTTACTTACTCCCAAATTTTGTAAACGCTCTACAGGTCAAACCGTATGACATATCAAAATGAAATTCAGCATGTGCCTTTGGTTTATGGAAATGAAGAGCTGTATAAATTTTGGTCATAATCGGGAAGGGTCAAGGCCTAATTTTGTTAATACCCCAAACCGAAAATAATCAATTTTTCGATTCGAATATACTTTGAACTTATATTCTTTATGTAATATATCCATAAAAATATCTGTTTCCATTGGTTATGGTAAAGTTGAGTGTAGGCCACTACAGATTTTTTTATCTAAATATCTTATTCGCTTTTCTGCCAAAATGCTCTTTAATGCTAATGCTTCTTTGTTTTGCAAATCCTTAGCTCCAATCAGGCCGCTACCCGGCAAACGGCTGGGTGTATAACTGCAATAGACCACTGAAGATTACACATATCCTTCTTGATCTTTCCGATTCTCTTATTACTTTGGAGTTACCGGTGACCGTAATTTTCCCCTATACACACCAGTGTAGGAAACAGAAAAAGCGCACATCTGTTCGAAACGAAGCAGCAATGGCGTAAGTTGTATGGATATAACGGTTTCAAATATTGTATAGAAACATTAAAATTTATATTGTTAAAGAGAAATCGTGATTTAACGTCACCATGTATTAATTGAAATAAAAAGACTTTTCAATTTGAAAATAGCCAGCTTTACTGCATACAACGAAATATGAGAAGCATGACAGCGGAACAAAATTCTCAAACAGAGTAAGAGAAGTTGTTTTAGACTCGATTCTATACGATCGATATGAACATTAATGCTTGGATTCAATACAACAGATTCATACTCCAAAATAGGTCTTACCAGAAAAGTGAATAATTGTTTTGTGACATTTGGGTAAGGAACTCTTGCATTTATTAAGAGATGGGCAAATGTATACATATAATAAAACAGTAACTCATTTCCTGTCAGTCTGTCTTTCTGTATGTGTTTGCATCACTTAATATCTACTGGATGGATTTTAATAGAATTTTGTGAGGAGGTACCTTAGTATCCTGATTCCAATATAGAATACTTTTGTTAATTCTTGAGTCCCTCAAGGAAGCTAACTTATATATAATATCCTGTAATTCCCATAAGGAACATAGGGCCACACAGGAAGCTAACTTAGCTCTATCTTATTTCCTCTTTCATAAACAATTTACCGTGTGTTTCGTAATGTTCTTATGAACGCAGGTGAAATATTCTTGCAATAGGTTCGAAAGTTAGTGCGAAATCAACCTAATGGATTTAAATTTAAATAAGTATAATCATATGTGTTTCTTTCGGATTCAATTTCTACACTAAAATATTACCTTGAGAGCCATTTGTCGGAATCAGTAACTTAATTCTTAGATCTTGGAATCATTCTTGATCCTAAGTAAGATTTCCCAAAACATATTAATATAATGGTTAATAAACGTCGTGGTGTATTTACATATGATAAGAGACTAGCTGTGCCCACACACGTTGTATGCGTCCTGACAATATTTTCTTCAAATTTGCTTTAAAATTAATCCACAACATATTTTAAGACTCTTACATATTTACTTTATATACTCGTATGTATGTACCTATATAAAATTCAAAAATTTATATTAAGTTCTAAAATTCTAAAAACTATTGTAAAGTTCTTTAAAAGGTGTTTAAAATATTTTAATAAGAATATAATTTTCCAAAGTTTAAATATAAATCAAATACAAATTTTATTCAATTGGCTATTTGTTAGTAAGTAATTTATATTTTGTGATTATTTTAAAAGAGCGCCATCTGTTGCGCAACTGTGTTTAAAATATCCCGCTTTCAAAAACAAAATATGCCATAAAGTATGCAGTACCTTTAAATCGGTAAACAAATCATATTTTCGCTGCTTTTTCTCCACTTTCTCCAGGATACCAAGGTGCCTGCTTACAAAGTTTTGTTAAAATTCATTTAGATAGTAGTTTTTATGTGATGCGAACACAAAACAAAAAAAAAAAAGAAAGACAGACAGACAGGAAATGAGCTATTATTTTATTATATGTATGTACAGATTTATAAAATATTTATTTACTAAATTTCAGGAAAGGGAATTACGCCTGATTGGAAATAAATATTGTTATCAATACTTTTATAGCTCTCTGAATGTAGAACGCATCATAATAAGATTCAGAACAACTAAATTTTTATCTACATTTACAACACTCCATCTGCTTTAAGTAATGTATGATCTATGACATTAAACAGTTAAGAAGTTAAAAAAAAAATATTTGTTTACTTAATTCCTGGTCTCTTTCAAGTTTAAAATATTTAAATTTGTTATTTGATTGACGATTTAACAATGCTGGACAGAAACAAAGTCGGTTCTAAAAATGACAAAACATGGAATTGAGGGAGGGAAGAGAGTTGGAATTTATCAAGATCACATACATATATTTCTGCTTGTCATTTACATACTTGTTACCCCACACAATTGACACTTGAAAAAGAAAAATTAAAGAATTAAAAAATAAATTAACAAGTGCTAATAAATAGTTTTACAACACTTTACTTACTTTACGCTAGAAATGAAATGTTGAAAGAAAAAATGCCTTGTACGTACCACTTACTGATGCACAAGTATGTGCTTACATAAGTACGAGTATGTGTATGTGATGCACATATTGTATACTTAAATGGGGTTAATAAATGAATGCCACAGATATCAAGTAGAGAATACAAAGGCAGCTTTTATTGTAAAAAATTAGAGGGGACAATGTAAAAATGCTTTTGCAGAAAATTGTGATCCATGTATAACAATTTGGTTTGTGAAAGGAAAGGGTTCAGGAGGGTTGGATTTAATATAGGAGTGACTAAAGTGGCCGCTTATGTTATATATGATAATATATTATTAGCTAGCATGTAGAAACTCATCAAAAATGTATGTATCCTAGTCTAAAGACTTTGCGGTTTTTGTGATAAGAAAAGAGGTCAGCTACTACAAGTCAATAAAAAAGCTTAAAATAGATTGAATGTAGACTCAAAAAAAATCGTCATAGATAGATGGCCAACTCTCCATATGTCAAAAACGTGGCTACAAATGTCTTCTCCCCTAAATGTGAATTCAACACACTTAGGGGAGTAAAATTTTTATAATTTTGAATTTTTGTACAAAAATTATTTAACAATTTATTGTATTCAAAATTTTTTAATACAAAATAAATTTAATTTTGTTAACATTTGTTTGGTGAAATTTATTTCTACGCAGTATTGTATTTTTTTGTCTTTTAGGGGATGAACATTTTCAAATCAATATAATAAATATTTTTATTTAAAATTAGCATTCAATCTAACTTTTTTCGCACATAAATATATTAGAAAAATATAAAATTCATATTTTTATTAAAAAGCAAAAGAATTATTTAATTTTAACATCTAAAATTGAATGTAAAAAAATATTCTGTTTTTACAAAATATTTTATACAACTATGTGCAGTTTAGGTGCTGTGGGGAATATTGTTTAAAACCAACACTTATACATTTTTGCCTACCAATACATTCTTAGACTTAGGTTTTTTAACAAGAGACTTAGGTTTTTGACGTTTCAGTTGACTATCTATGTGTTATCTATGACAACCGTGGTGTGTTTTAGTAGAAAATCAGAAAAGATTAATTTGATTAGAAACTAGTCGAGTCAGATCAACATTTTTTGTATGACTACTACGGAATAAGTTTTTCGCATAAACATCATATACTGTTTTCAGTTTAAAAATGTTTTTATCATTCGTAGCATGGTATAATAATACAGGTATATGCAAGGCGAATTCAAAAAAACTAAGCAACCTATTTTTGCCCGACTGTGTCAAAATATTTTACTAAAATATAAAGAAAAATATAAATAACATGGGCTGTGTTCGCAAACACTTCTATGACAAATTATTCTTTATAATAAAAATAATTCAACATTATAATAAAAAATAAAACTAAATTACATAGAAATATAAAAAAAAATTAAAAAGAAATTTAAAATTATAAAGATCAATCTCTAATAATTCATATTGTGCAAGTTTAAAATTGCGTAAGTTCAGTTTTCAAAGTTAAACTGGTTGGTCACCTGGTAATAGCCATAATATAAAGATAACCAAGGCACTCTGTAATTATTCTAAAGACCCTTTACATTGTGGGGTTCAATATTCGTTTCGCCTTTATGAAGGGACTCTGTAGGACCCTGCAGATATAGATAAGACACCTAAAAAAATGTGCAGTACTTGTGAACTAAATCTAACGACCCTTAAGCCGATATGGCTGCTTTAAGCAAGTCAGGAATTGATTGGGCTGCATATGGTCCTAGCGGCAGCATCAAATCCAGCTGATCATGTTATTTTATTGTCATTAGGTTATGCCGCATACCAAATTTCCGCCTACGAGAACTTATTTAAATTTATTTGAAAAGTTTTACTTAAAAACATACATATATGTATGTATGTACATATATTTTTTTTCTTTACGTAAACATTGCAAGTTAAATAAAGGTTTGAATAAAATACAGCAAATAGTCCACAATGCAGTGTGTAACATAAAAAATTTTATTCTTTAATTATTATTAATTTTTAAGTGCGCGAACTGAGTTTTATACAAGGTTTGACATTTTCAGATAAGCAAATTTAAACAGCTGTTCTAACAGTTTTACCTGTATTATTATGCCATGATTCGTAGTAACATTTTATTTGTTTTTTAAAATTTTGTTTTTGAATGTTTTGAAATGTTAGTTTTTTAAATTAGATTGACAAAAAGTTTTTTCAATCATTTTAATATTTTCATACAATTAAATATTATAAAACTATTTTTATTTCCTGACGATGCTACCCAATGGTGTAGCGAAATATTGAATATAAAAATAAACTACAATATTTTTATAAGAAAGACCTAGAGCGTAAAAACTTAATTATAAAATTATTAAAAAGGTCAAAAATAACAATAATGGTTTATTTATATATGTATTTAAAAAAAGTTTATATCTTTACTAAAATATCATAAACTATATTATACCTTTAGACTGATGTCAGAGTGCGCGCTACAAGCGAAGCGAAGCTAGAAGCGATAATAGTTCGTGATATACCAATGATGTGATTTTTTTGTTTATAATAATTTTTAGTGTTTTTGTAATAGATTCAGACGAAGAGTTTTGCATGTAAATTAATACTTTTAATGCATTTTTTGTAATCAGAAAATAGCGAAAATAGCGAGTTCCACAATTTGTACAGTGAACTGAGGAATTATACTGAAATTTTTTTAATTATGTAAGAATGTCAATAGAAACTTTCGATTATATTGTAAATTAATTTTTTTCATAAACAAAATGCTAAAAATCGTATTCAAAATGAAATAAAGTTCTTATAGCATAATAAAAAGTAAACAAATAAAGCTACAACGTGCTACAATGCACTACGAACCATTACACCACCTGCTTTATAGCACAAACTCGCATCAAAATAGGCTCTCACTCTGACATCTTTTGAGCGAACACATTGGTTTATAGAGTGTTGCAGCGTAGCATTATAGCTTCGCTTTAGTTATGGTTTATGTATTTTCTTTATTTAGAGAAACCCATCCCTGGATACAATTCAAAAATTTATATAAAATTCTAAAATTATTGTAAAGTTCTGTAAATAGTGTTTAAAATAACCCGCTTTCAAAAATAAAAGGTGCTGCCAAGTTTAAATACTAGCTGTGCGCACTCACTTTTTTTTTCATAATTTATTTATTGTATCTTCAATAATTTTTGAACTAACAATAATTACTCGTATCTTAAGTCTAAAATAAAATCTTCTTTTTAAGTCCAGCCAGTGCTAGACAAAAATAATGTTTGTTTCACGGATTTCGAAATCATTTGCGGGTCATCCCTCTAATGTACGGCCAAGAAAAGCAGTATCTCTTCTTTTTAGTCGAATGTAACCAGGTTCATTCGGCATGTTACGCGCCAAAGGGTTTGGATGAGATTCAAGCCTCTTTAGATATGTGACTGCATGTTCCGCTATTTCTGATTTAACTGATGGCATGTTTAGGTCTTTGTGGATGTTCGAATTTTTTATATACCAGGGAGGAACTGTAATCATACTTAGAATCTTATTTTGGCGCCTTTGAATTTTTTCTACATTGCTAGCTGAGGCAGTGCCCCATAACTGAATCCCATAACACCAAATTGGTTTGAGGACCGACTTGTACAGTAGAAGTTTACAATCTAAGCTCAGGGTGGAGTTTCTGCCAATAAGCCAATTTAGTTGTACTGCTTTTAGTTTCATTTGTGTTAACTTGAAGTCAATGTGGCTTTTCCAAGTAAGGCGACGGTCAAGATGTATACCCAGGTATTTAACGTCTGAAAGCTGTGGTATCATTTGGTTATTTATGCGAATAGGAGGGCATGAGTCCCTGCGCAGTGTGAAAGTTATGTGAGTGCATTTTTGTTCATTCACTTTTATTCTCCATTTTTCTAGCCTTTTTTTCAAATTGAGTATGTGGTCTTGTAAAAGTTGTGATGCTTCTTGGGCACTTTCATGAATACTTAAAAAAGCTGTGTCATCTGCAAAAGTTGATGTGTGGACTAGGGTGCTAATTGGCATATCCGATGTGTACAGTAAATATAAAATTGGTCCTAAAATACTACCTTGGGGAACTCCGGCTTCAATGAGCTGTGGCGAGCTTAAAAAGTCACCTTCTTTTAATAAAAACTTGCGATTCGTTAAATAATCTTTTAAGAGCTTATACAAGTTTTCGGGCAAGTTCAGCTTTAGCTTAAATATTAGGCCTTCGTGCCAAACCTTATCGAATGCTTGAGAAACGTCGACAAAGAGCGCAGAACAGTATTTTTTTTTTCTTCAAAGGTCGTTTTAATTACATTTACTAATCTGTGTGTTTGTTGGATCGTACTATGTTGTTTTCTGAAGCCGAATTGATGGTTCGGAATGCATCCTTTCGCGCTAAGAATTGGATTCAGCTTAGTTATTAATATTCTCTCAAATAACTTTGACACGTTTGATAAAAGGCTTATAGGTCTGTATGATTCTACTTTTGTGTGGTCTTTTCCTGGTTTAGGAATCATTGTTATCAAAGAGACCTTCCACTCTGTGGGAAAGTACTCAAGACGTAAGATGGCATTAAAAACAAACAGAATAATTCTGCGACCTATACGGGGCAACTCAACTAACATCTTGTTACTTGTTTTATCAACGCCAGGGGCTTTTTTGGTGTTTAAATCTGCTATTGCCCTTTCAATATCGCGAAATTCAAATCTTAGGGGTACTACGGCACTAGTCTCTACTGATGGTAACTCAGCTATATCAGTACATACATTTGGGGTGAAAACCTTCTTCAAATGTCC
Source organism: Phasia obesa (assembly GCA_949628195.1). Classification (NCBI taxonomy): domain Eukaryota; kingdom Metazoa; phylum Arthropoda; class Insecta; order Diptera; family Tachinidae; genus Phasia; species Phasia obesa. The sequence goes on along the minus strand of OX451218.1, from coordinate 102,833,219 downwards.
AACAAACAAATTGCCTTTTTCGGTATCATTCCTTGCCCAGTCTCCACAAGAAGTTCGCAAGGGAGGCTTACGTACAACCGGTCTTTTAAGGTTCCTACATGCACGCCATAATGAATAATCTGATTGAGCAGTTGCATCGAGGTCTTCCAAGTAATTTTTCAGAGATGCTACTCTTCGAGATTCTAGCAGCTGTCTTAGTCGTTTCGTGCAATCTTTAAGTCTAGATTTGAGTTGAGGAGATCTGTGTGCTTGCCACTCTCTTCTAATTTTTCTTTTTTCAGCCAAGAGCCGCTCGACATCTACAAAGTAAATTTGATTGTATCTATCTGGTTGTCTGGTTTCTGTCGCATGTTGGGCAGCTGATTTAAGGTTTTGATCAAAATAATTTAGACTCTGGTCGACATCTTCTGGTGTTCTTAGCGGTATGTTTTCCGAACAATGAGTACTGAGATACTTTCTATATTTCAACCAATTAATGCTTGTGCAAGTTGTTGGCGACACGATATTTTGCTGATTCCATATATAGACAATAGTGGGTGAATGATTTGAGGATAATTCGAGTGACGCTTCAACTTTAATCATTTCTCTCGAAATACCTTTAGTCACGCCAAAATCAATAACATCAGGTATTTTTTGTCGATCAGTAGGCCAATAGGTGGGTTGTCCACTTGATATCACATTCAGACGCATATTGGAAATTGTATCAAACAAAATACGACCTTTTGGAGTTATTAGGCGTGATCCCCAAAACGTATGTTTAGCGTTGTAGTCGCCTGATGCTATGAAACAGGGCCCTAGTGATTTGAAAAAGTTGATATATTGACTCTCTGATATTTGAAATCTAGGAGGTGAATAAATCGAAGAAATAACAAAGTTTTAATGATATTCTTCAATACAGATGTTTGTTGCTTGAAGGTAGTCCTCACAAAAATCACACAGTAAATGATGTTTAATTCGAGCCCTTATTAGTATTGCTGAGCCACCACATGCTCTGCCGCGGGGGTCTTTAGTATATATAGCCATTGATTTTAAAAAAGCTATTTGTTGTTAAATGAGTCTCTGAAACCATCATGACATCAATTTGTTGGTTCTTCAAGAAGTACTCGAGTTCATTTTTGTGTTGGCGTAAGCCGTTTGCGTTCCAGAAACATATTTTTAAACAGTTCATGGTTTGTTAAGTAACGCCTGCAACATAGTAGATTGCATGCGTACCATTTCTTGCATCATGCTGCTCATAGAGCTCATAAAACTGTTTATCGACTGCACTAATGTCTCGATGCTTGCTTCGAGACGATTGAAATTACCAGATGGTGTTTGTTCTTTAGGATGTGATTGCAAATTAGGAGTAGAATTAGTTGTCGGTGCCGCTTTATTTACTGCAGTATGATTGGTTTTTACCATATCTGCGTATGAAACATGTTGTGTTGTTGGTTGGGCTAACTGAGGATAATGAGCATTTGCTCGATATTGTGGGTGCTTAGCAGGAGTATTTGATTTTTGAGTGGTTTTCCTTACCATGGAAAAAACTGGACAGCCTCTGTAGTTAGCAGTGTGGTTTCCACCGCAATTGCTGCATTTTTTAACTTTCGAGTCATCCCTTGCTTTGTCGCATTGGGCGGAACAATGTAGCTCGCCACATACAACGCAAACCGGAGGCAACTTACAGTAAGCCCTGGTATGACCATATTCTTGACAATTTAGACACTGGACAGGTCCTGGACGCTTATGCGGCTCCTCTACAGTTATTTTACGGTGTAACAGGTATTTCAGATTGTAAATGGGGTGCGTTTCGTTTTTATTCAATCTGATATCTCCAGGTTCCAGTTCAACGCGAAATAGTGGTTGGGGGACACGTTCCCGATTACGGAGATTATCTACACTTTTTATTTTAAAACCCGCTTTTTGGAGTCCGGCTCTTATTTCAGCTGGATCAACGTATGAATCTACACCTTTAATGACTACCTGTAGACCTTTACTACTCTTCAGCTGATAGGTATAAAAGTTCTTTTTGCAGTTTTCGAACTCGTTTACTGCTTTACGATAACTGCTTTCATCAATAAATTGAATTTTTGTCTCATCAATGTTACCACGCTTGATGGGAATTACATAAAATGAGTTCTCGCCAATAATTGTAATTAACTTTTTTATTAACTCGTTCGAATTTTTCTCCCTTAAATAAACTGGAGGTGGTTTGAACGACTTAATTGCCGTTTTATGTTCACTTGTTTCACTATCTAAGATAGCAAAACGATTATGGGAATTTATTCCATTAGAGCCCTTGTCTTTATGTACCTTAGACATTGGTGCAAGCTGCGAAGATTTAGGGCTTCGACCTCTTTTTAATACCGTAATGTATCTGTCCATTCACACTTGCGTCTTGGGTTTAACACTATCCATAATACTGTTGGTAACACTGTGTTCAGAAGGCGACTTGTTTGTAGTTATATTATTGTCATCGCTTAGCAAAAGCGACGAACAAGATTGGGCACGTATAACAGGCGTAGAATTTACACACAATTTATTTTCAGTTTATTTGTCTTTATTTAATACAATATTTTTTGCTTACTCACGTAACGCGCTCACGTTGTGTGTTTTTTTAAGTAATTCCTCACCAAATTTTAAGACTCTTACCTATTTTCTTTTTATAAAAGTACCCATCCCTGGATAAAATTCAAAAAATTATATAAATTTCAAATATTCTAAAAATTATGTAAAACTCTGTTATAAGTGTTTAAAATATTTTAATAACAATGTAATTTCACAAATTTAACTATTTGGCAGTTGGTACATAATTCATATTTTGTCATTTTATTTTTTTTAAAACAGCGCCATCTGTTGCGCAACCGTTTTTAAAATATTCCGCTTTCAAAAATAAAAGATGGCTTAAAGTGTGCAGTACGTTTAAATCGGTAAAAAATTGGAGTACTTTCACTGCTTTTTCTCTACTTTCTCTTTTTTGCGGAAAAAAGTATAATATATTGGAATCGGGATAATAAGGCACCTCCACAAAAAATTTTGTTAAAATCCAGTAGTTTTTACGTGATACGAACATAGGCAGAAAGACAGACAGACAGGAAATGAGTTACTGTTTTATTATATGTATAGATTATTTAAAGACGTTTCCCAAAATAGTTTATGTATCCTTATGGATCCGAGCTACTGTAAGTGACAAATAAAATTTGAGGTCGGAATAAAAAATAATAAAAGAAGAAATTAGGCTGAATTTAAACTATTTATAATGATACGTAAAAACGATGTATTGCGAGCGGGCTGTTATAGTTCAACTTTTTTTCGTTATACTATTTTTAACTTTAGAACTTTTGTACTTCTTAAATTTTTTCGTAAATTTTGTTTTGTTTCTTAAAGATGAAGTGCACTTAAAAAAGGTTATGAATTATTTTATCACTTCATTACAAAGGCAATATATGCAAAGTGTGTTGAAAAAGTAACACTTTTGTTTATAATGTTCTCTTTCAAGTAATTTTTAGGGTTCCGTACACAAAGTGTAAAAACGTAACCCTATTGTTTTCGCTACAATGTCTGTCCGTCTGTCCGTCTGTCAGCGCCTATTATCTCTGGAACCGTAATAGGTAGACTCTTGAAATTTTCACAGATGATGTATAGCTGTTGCCGCTATAGCAACAAATACTAAAACTTATAGGGTGTTCCGATAGAGAGGTGTTATTCACGAATATGTGCCTATTTTGTGAACTGCAGGTGGGATACACTTGAAATTTACAAATAGTAATTAAAACTTAGTTCACTATATAAACAACTATAAAAAATAAAAATAAAAGTAAAATTTAAAGGGTGTTCCGATAGTGGTGTGATTTGCATGTATAAGGCCTAAGTTTTGAACCATAATAGGTAGACTCTTGAAATTTTCACAGAAGATGTGTAACTGTAGCCACTATAGCAACAAATACTAAAACTTATAGGGTGTTCCTAAAGTGACGTGTTATTTGCCTTTATGTCTTTATTTTTTGAGCTATAGGAGGCAACCACTTAAAATTTGCAGACAGCAAATTAATCTATGTTCGCGTTATAAGCAAGTATACAATATTAAACCTAAAAATTAAAGGGTGTTCCGATAGTGACGTGATTTGCATGTATGTATATGGTCTAATTTTTGAACGATAATAGGTAGACTCTTGAAATTTTTACAGGAGGTGTATTACTATGGCCACTATGACAAATAGTAAAATAGTAAAATAATAATAGTAAAATTAAAGGAGGTGCCGACAGTGACGTGATTTGCATAAACATTGACTAATTTTTTAACCATAATAGATAGACTCTTGAAATTTTCACAAATGGTGTATTACTATGACCCCTATAAAAACAATAAAAATTTAAAAATTAAAGGGTTTTCCGACAGGGACGGTTTTTGCATGTAAAACGAAATATTTTTTGAACCGTAATAAGTAGATTCTTCCAATTTGTATAGAAGATGTGTTGCCATGGCCATTATGACAATTACTAAAAATTAAAGGGTGTTCTGACAGTGACATGTTTTTCATGTATAGTAACTTATTTTTTTAATAGTAATAGGTAGACTCTTGATATACTCATAGAAAGAGAATTGCCATGGCCGCCATAGCAAATAACAAAATTAAAGGGTGTTCCGACAGAGACATGATTTGTACGTAAATAGCCTTATTTTTTGAACCATAATAGGTAGACTCTTTAAATGATTACAGTAGATGTTGTAATTCGGCCGCTGTAACAATTACTAATATAAAGGGTTTTCCATCAGTGACATGTTTTTCACGTATACCTTATTTTTTGAACCGCAATAGGTAGGAACATGTATATTTTTATAGATAGTGTATTACCATGGCCGCTACAACAAAAATTTCTAAAATTTAAAGGGTGTTCCAGCAGTGATGCAATTATGACTTTAATTTTAAAATTAAAGGGTGACTCTTAAGACATGAAAAAATTAACAACTTGAATTTTTAAAGTTGTACTAAACCTAGTCCGGAACCCTACTTGTGTGAGTCTAACTCGCACTTAACTAATTTATTATATTATTCACATGGCTTTTTGGTTCGAGAAATTAAATCCCCGTATAGTAACTCTATGTTAGTATTAAATCTCATGTTTAGAATTTAAAGAAGTCTTCTTTGTCTTAAAGGGGAAATCGCCAATAAGTCATACAACTTAAAATTTTTCTTAAATATCTTGTTGACGGTGTAAGAGCATCATTATCTACTAGTGATAAATCAACACCCTAAAGCCACAAATTTACGTTTCCTTTTTATTGTTATTCTTTTTAAAGTATTTTATTTGCAAATTTGTCACACAATTAGAGTTCATTTTTGTATGTAAAACTAAGCATATTGTAATATGATTGCTGACATTATTTGCAAAAATGTACAAAAATACTCTTAATGCAGAGTGTTTCTTCTTTTACTAAATAAAGGGAAGAACTACACTATACTTTGACTATAAATTGGCGCACCCCATCATTAAACTTAAGCAAATGTATACCTATATACATATGTACTTTCATATATTTTGTGTAAAACGCAACGAATACTTTACAATTAAATATGAGGGTGTAAGCATAATTTTGTTAGTAATTGTTAAAGAAGAATATTCAAGATTTTTTTTTCGATGCTTTTCTTCTGCAGACTGTACAATCTGTAAATCTTAATAGCGATTGAAAGTCTTTTATTATACCACATAGAATTTTGCGAACAGTCAATACATTTGAGTTTTGGAATAGGTATTACCATAGGGCTCATATCAGGAAACTTGATGTAACTATCGTGTTTACCCTATACAGTACAGTACAGTACAGTACAGACTAGAAAAACTATAGAAAATCCATCCAACGCTCAATTTAACTTGTAGGTAAAAATCTACATGAATGGTACGTACGTAAAGACGGCCTTCAAACGAACTACCAGGTTTATATTTCCTGTAGGGATTAGTCATAAAGCTCTAAACCCTTAAAAATATCCATTGCGGTTTCTTTCACCATTATTACCATTATAAAGGGCTTTCCAAATTGATACCAAAAATTAAAATTTTTATAGCTTATTTTTCCAACAACGCAAGCTTTTAAATCCAACATTTTAGCTAAGGAGAGGAATGTAAAGTTGTTGAAAGTCAGGGAGGCGGGTAGTGTGAGATCTCACACTACCTCTTCAATCCTATCAAGCCAGAATCAATATATTTTGGAAATAACTGAGCCATTTGTAAAGGGCTAGGCCGATTGATCCAAAATCTATCCACTTGCCAGGGGTGGCGCTATGTGGCCTCAAAGTTGGGTACCTCGACCCTGCATATTTTTTTACAGCTTGACATTTCTTCAATTTTTTGTTTAAATGTCTAATTAATACCTATAGTATAGTGAAATGCCTGTAATGGTTTTGTTATGATAACACTTTATATCACACTTATAGCTTTAAGGCAAAAAAAAATAATTTAATTAAATATTTTTTTAATTTATTAAAAAAAAAAAATTTAAAAAAAAATTGTATGGAAGACAGGAGTAATTAATCGAGTATTTCACAAAATTTATTTGCGTCCATAATTTTTTCGATTTTAATCTATAGTCCGACTCTCTTACGAAAGGTATCAAATACACTATATACAAAATTAATTCACTTCCAGGTTTGGCGGTTAGCAAGTGATGTTCAGAGTTATGTCTTTATCCAAAATCGACATTCGTTGTTTCATAAGATCTTAACATACAATTAGCAATACCGTTTCTCAATATCAAGGTGTTTATTTTTACTAATCTTCCAATAATTGGTGTCTTTGAAGGATATAATACAGGCAAATTTGCTGCAAACTCTTTTTGATAAGTCACATTTCACGCTCGTTTAAATTTTTTAATTCAATAAAAAAGTAAAATAATAAACGTCCAGTAGAAAATATAAATAGGTGACATTAGCTTTTGACTTGTTTGCCTGCAACTATAGAAAATTCCGTCATATTTTTGGAATAATATTGTCATGAGTGATGTCGTAGCGTTTATTTTTAAACCACGTAAGCGCCAAAAAGTCGTTTTTCAGAAAACAAAAAAAACTTAATAACTTCTTTAATATGGGTTTGAAAACAATTTTTTTTTGCAAAACATGGCTGTGCGACTTTCTGAAGAATATAGAAAATTTTTTTTGTAAATTTGTTACTTACAATTAATTGTAGCCAAATCTGTCGCTTACGTGAATTTGGCGCAACCAGCAAATTGCAAACTTCTGTGTGTAAATTAACATTTAGTTTTGTATTTATCAAAAAAAAAAAAAAAAACTTTAACTTTACCAAAGATGCTCCAATTGGCCTGAAACTTTCCTGATTTTTTTATTCCTTAATACAAAAAACTTAGTGGTTGAGTCTTTAACATTTCCAACTTGAAATATAAAAACCATTATATTTTGCATGCAAATGTCATTTGTATGGCGCTTACGAGGTTTTGAAAATGGATTTTTTGGTGGCAAATGTTATTTTCTACCATATAAACCAAAAAAGTCAATTTCGATAAAATGACGCTTAGTTGGTTTAAGAAGAAACGCGACGATATTCAGATCATCAATTACGGGCCGATACCACAACGAAAATAATTCTCATAATTCGATGTAAAAAATTTATTTAAAGCAATTGTTCTAAGAATTAATAAATTTACCACTTACTACAGAAGAAGACCTAGAATTAAATAATTTGTTTTTTTTTTTTGGATGTACCTCGTATGCGTATACAAAGATATAAAGTTAGTAGTAACTGCATGTATAAATTTTCATAATTTGTCTTCTTGTTATTGTTATTAAATACAAAATGTAGATTTATTCATATAATAACATTAAATAAAGACAGATGCATTGAAAGGGTATCCCTAAAAGACTTGAAATGTATACAGGATTTAAATTTTCCACAGTTCATGCAGGATTTGATTAACAAAAATCTAAGTGAGAATCCATATCACGTTTTTATACATCACTCATTAGACTTGTAGCTGTGGTCTTTTTGTCGCAGCAATGTTTGCGATTGTATTAATTCTCTTACATATCTAAAAAGTGTTCAAGTATAATTTTGATATATAGAATAGAAATATAAAACACTAGATGTGCCCACACATATTGTGTGTGTTCTGACAATATTTTGTTCGATTTTGCTTTGAATCCACACCAAAATCCCGAGATAACATTTTAAAATTTATAAAAAATTCTAAAAATTATTTTAAAGCTCCGTAAAAGACAAACAGGGAATGAATTACTCATTATTTTAAAACAGCGCCATCTGTTGCGCAAAATTACTTAAAGTATACTGCTTTCACTGCTTTTTCTCCGCTTTCTCTTGCATATAAGAGATATTTCAGGATACTAAGGTTCTTCCTCACAAAATGTTATTAAAATCCATCCAGTAGTTTTTACGTGATGCGAACACAAAAAAAAAACAGACAGACAGATAGACAGACAGACAGACAGACAGACAGGAAATGAGTTACTTTTTTGTTATATGTACAGATTAATCTTCCCGACATTGACCTGACCTAGACGTTGACATGGTAAGTAAGAGCTTTTACTATTCTTCTTATATTTTTCAACTGCCTCTTAAAGGAAAAGTAAATTGAATAATATAACAATTTTTATATATTGAAATTTGATTGGTTTATACTTTACAATCTAAACATATAATAAAACTGTACAGGACCATTTTATATTTTTATTGATTTATATTATATAATATTTTTTTTTAAATTTTGTTACTTGTGCAGATAGTAATCGAATGGAATATAAAACAGCAAATTTTAAAATTTTTGTCTGTCTGTCTGTCTATCTGTGTTTGCATCACGTAAAAACTACTGGATGAATTTTAATAAAACTTTATGGAAAGGTACATTTTTTCCAGTATAAATATCTCATTTCCAGTGAAAGTAAGCAATACCGAAAAAACCAAAATCGAATAAAATATTGTTAGGACGTGAACGAAGTGGCGGGCACAGCTAAATCAATATGTTTATATTAAAAATTTCGTCAATATAAGTACCAAAAACCATTTATGCTACCACAATTTCAAATAAATAAATAATTAAATAAATTTATTCAAACATTTGCAACAAAATACATTTTATTTTGTGGGACACCCTAACTGGCTAAGAACTAAAATTTTATACGATAATAATAAAATATGCCAGCTATTGTTGAGTTATAAACATCCATATTCATTCATATTTATTCTGTTTTCTCCTCCATAAAAAAAAAAAACACTCAGCCACACAGCCCAACTATCGCAAATGATCTTTGAACTAAATTAATTAAGTACAGTGATCGCAATTGTTGGGAAACATAAAAACAACAGCACCACTACCACCACCAAATAACTATTTCTACATAAAAAAATTAATAATAATTTCAAAACTCATACATATCGTTCGTTAGTGTTCAAAAAATAAAAATAATAAAAAATATGAGTCCCAGTTTATAAGTAATGGCGCTTTTAGAACAATAAATAAATTCTTAAAATTTATTTTTTTATTGACAGTTTTAATGTATTTTAAGTTCTTTAATTGAAAAAAGAACAACAACAGCTACAATGACATCTATATAAACTACCACCCTATAATTCCTAATAAAAAGTACGGGTGGGTCTCGTGTCAATGCGTTCAATTTCCATGTTGTGACATCTACAGCCGTATTTGGTTTAATAGAAGACGCGTGACTAAGACGTTACAGTGAGCTACATCTTTTAATAATTAATTAATAATTTAATAAAATACGAGGGTAATTTTTTTACAAAATCATTTGCTGCATTAAGAAAATAAAAATGAGTAGCTTTTTTAAAAATATTATATTTTAAAAGACGACTGCCAAATTTGTTCTATTCCTTTTTTAAATTGGATTGTTTGAGTCACCTCTTGTTTTTTTAATGAGGAAAACATTAATTTCGAGCTATTATTATACGATTCTTTCTATCAGAAAGGAAAAACAACTTAAAACATTGCAGATTCTCTCAAGTTAGTTCACGGTACATCTGTAGCATCGTTTTAGACCGACTGCAGTTTTAAAACGAGAACGTACATCCACATATATCAAGTTGAGGATGTAACGTTAAGAAAATAAGTTAACATCTGGTATTAGCGTAGGTGAAAAAATTATCAGGTAGAAACCCATTTTTAATCGAAAATTAGGGTTGCTCTAGTAGGTAGGTTGGGCTAGTAGGTAGTGCTAATGCTAGTCTATCAGTCCGGGGTTGTAGGTTCGATTCCCACAATAGTATCTGGAATTTTTCACTACAACTTGGAGGGAAGACCAAGAAGGAGCTTGTATATAATCTGTGTGCCTACAAATGCGTTAGTGACAGGTCACTTACTCTCAAGTATTATCAGCCCAAGTTAAATATCGAGGTAAGACGATACTTGCAGACTGTGCCTGGATAAAAGCTAACATTAAAAGGGCTTTGGAGATGCTGGGTAGACTTAGCCTTAATGCAAATGTTAGCAATTACCATAGACTCTGTGATGAGAAAGAATGTCGACATGAATCAGTCGCCAGTCTGAAATCACTCTAGTCGAGAGTAAAAGGTTAGTGACAGCACGAGACTCAATGGAAAGTAATCTTTTCGTAAATTTACGGTCGGATATCAGAAATCATTGAGGATGAAGGGGGTTGAAAAGGGACCTTGAAGTTAGTGGTATTGGTTTGAAACGTTTTCGTTTCCGATTACACCAGTTAACTTATAACAACTCTCGAGAATTTTGCCATTAAAGATTAATAAAATTTGTCCATGGCGAAGATATAGATCGCGTTTTTTTCACATATTTTTCTTATGTTATTGGTGGATGTGCATGTTGTTCTTTTTTGCTTATATGTATTGAAAACCCAAAATTCAGAAGAAAAAAAAACATACTACTAGCAGTAAATCATATTTTTACCTAACAATTAAAATTTCATAAAATTTGAACAAAAAATTGTAATTTGGATCGAAAAATCTAAAAAAAGGCATAAAATAAGGTTCCCAAGATCCAAGTTTCTCCATATAATTGTACAAGGACAGGATTCACTTAAAAAATCTGACAGAATTCTGTCCTACTCAAAATTTGTTTTAAAATGGCGTTGTATTACTATACATTTATGCAATAATACAGTAACTTATTTTCCGGTCTGTCTTTTTCTTTGTGTTCGCATCACGTAAATCTACTGGATGGATTTTAACAAAATTTTATGAGGAGGTAACTTAGTATCCTGATTCCGATATAATCTTATTTCCAGGAGAAAGTGGAGAAAAAGCAGAGAAAGCACGCCGATTTTTTACTGGTTTAAAGGTACTGCATACATTATATCATCTTTTATTTTTTTTAAAGTATATTTTAGGCAATGTTGCGCTACAGATGGCGCTATTATATTATATTACTTTCAAAGCAAAATCGAACAAAATATTGTCAGAACGCAGGCAATGTGTGGCAGCTAGTGATATATAAAAAAGGATCGCACGAAAAAAATTTATAACTTTTTCAAAAGATTATCAAATTGTACAGACCTGTCAAAAAGTCTGGCACACACATACTCTTTTAATTCGCACTATCATACTCTTAGAGCACACATGTTTTTTTTTTGACAGACCGAAATTATTAAAATACATTTCTCATTAAAAAATCACAAAATATTTATTCCAAAAAATGTAATAATAGAAATAGATTATCACAGCGAAATCATATCCATATAGATATTTCGCTAGTGTGTTCAGCATTCTTATTTGTTTCTTTGTGGTTAAGCTTTCAAATATACGAATATTTTACTGAGTAAAATAATCTACAGTACAAAATAAATTGTTTTCTAAATCCAAGGTTGCATGAACAGTTTCACTTATGTAAATGACATTAAGTGAAAAATATATATAAAATTATCATGAATATCAAAACTTTCGCTTTGCTAATAAACATAAATTACTATAAATTTATAATCTAATACGAGAAAGGAAACAAATTACTTCAAATTACTTACTTATTCATAAGCAGAAAATATCTATGGAAAAATGTGAACCAGCCAGCCTGTTACACTCTACATGGTACTAAGGTGTAGTAGAATATTTAAGTACCCTATTATGTACTTCTAAATGTGAATTATTTAAACTTTGTACAAATTAGTAAGACTTTTTAAGGCGGCAGAAGGAGGTTTGAAATTCCGTCTTACAAACATTGGGAATTTGGGGGAAAAAAATAAAAAAATTTTGTTGAAGAGCTGTAGTCGAGTGTAAGTTGATTTGTGACATTGAGGGTAGAGCACAATATTTTTTCAAAGTAGGACAACTTCTTGATATGATAAAATTAAACAAAAAATAAATTTAATTATTTTTGATCGCATTTTAAAAGATCACGGCGATTTTTCTACTTTAATTCCACAAAAATATATGCCACACATATGTATTGATTTTTCTTGTACTTAAGTGATATTGCACTTTTTACTGAACAACCAGTAAACAGGGAAAATAAAAAGAAATAAATTAGACTAATAAATGGAAATTTGAAACTTCTAATTAAGTTAACAAAAGTCACAACAATAAGAATTTCTAGTGTGGTTTCTGTATTCATCATACGTAGAAGTGCTTTAAAAAGCATTTAAAACAGATTGTAGGTTTTTTGATTCCAAATACAAAAGTTCACCTTCTTTTAGGTAATTTTTACACTTAAGATGCACTGCGCCTATAGTTATTTTGGTATGAAATCAGACTAGACTAGAAACTACAGGTTTATTATCGCTATGTGGTAGCATTACAGCCTAGAAAATCTCATTCCTGAAGTAAAGCGACTGCAAAAATGTGGAGAGATTTGAAGAAATATTTGTTGACTTAAAAAAAAAAAAAATCTGTAGTGGCCTACACTCAACTTTACTATAACCAATAGCAACAGATATTTTTATGGAAATATTACATAAAGAATAAAAGTTCAAAATATATTTCAGTCGAGAAATAATTTATTTTCGGTTTGGGGTGTTAAGAAAACTACCCCTTCGTCCTTCGCGATTATGCCCAAATCGCCCTTCATCTCCGTATACCAAAGGCACATACTGAATTTCATTTTGATATGTCATACAGTATGACCTGTAGAGCGTTTACAAAATTTGGGAGTAAGTATACTACCCCTTGCCCCTTCCTGATTATGTCAAAATTTAACACAACTCTTCATCGCCATATATCAAAGGCACATACTAAATTTCGTTCTAATATGACATACGGGTAAGGCAACTACCCCTTGCCGCCTCCCAATTATGCCCAAAAACTATACAGCTCTTTATCTCCATATACCAGAGGCACATAGTAAATTTCATTTTGGTATGTCAAACGGTATGACCGGTACAAACTCCACAAAAATAGTGGCATGCACAACGCACAGACATCATCACGAAAATAGCCAAAATGGTATCAGGAGGCCTCTAAACGTATAAATCCGTCAAAATCCCGACCTCGATTTTTTTCATGATTACTATACTTCACTTTATACTACGTATGGTAAAGTAAAAAAACCTCTTTACGAGACTTAGTATCTTGGGCAACCCGGCATCCATTTCAGGTATTTTCTTGAGAGGGTTAATATCGAGGTAATATAGCGCAAATTAATACATTGAAATCACCCGTAGGGGGACACCACCCGTCACAGCAGATTTGACCGTTTAATTTGAACGATTTTTTGCTTTAAAAATTCCTCTTCTCAATCACTTGATATTATCTCTGGAGTTTTTGCATCTCCGAAATTTATTTCAATGTCATCATTTTCAGTGTATGCAATATTATCGATGTTTAATAACTCTTCAAAAGTAGTCTCGTTATTTTCCAAAATTTTTGGAAAATGCCTTACCGTACTAGACAGTGATTGTTAATGGATTATACCATTGCGGATGAAAAACTGTACCACTTTATTAAGGGCAAATTAAAAAAATGCGTGAAGTGTTAATTAAATTAATCCGTTCAAAAAACATAAAAACTACTCAACAAATTTCAATGATACCGAAAAGGGGAATCATTCAATTTTGTACACAAACCTTTTTGTTAATGATTTTGTCCGTCTACTGGAGGTATTTTATAGAAAAAAGGTGTCCACGTCTGGCCAGTGGGATGTTCTTCTAAGAGAGTAATTTGTTTTAAAAATTCGTGGTAAATAAAGGGAGTTGGAAAATTGTTATCCACCTACAGGAGGTGTCAGTTAGGAGACTTTTCACTGTAAGGTGACAAGAAGAAGATAATGACAAGCGTTCGGTCCAATTGGCGAATAGAAATAGGAACCATTGGGCGATCGTTACACACATTAATAGACTGGTACCTCTCTGTTATAGGCTGTTCAGCGAGCTGATTGGACCCAAATCGTGTTACGCGCACAATGTGCAGTTGCACCTCCTTAGGAAGAAAGAAGAGCAACTTAAACAAGCTGTGCATCGCTAACATAGATCGAGCTAGAGCTGGTTATTCTACCGAAACCTGCCAAAACAAAAGGTTTCTCATACCAATCTGACTAGTAACTTCTACTCTGACTCAAGCTTTTATCTATATTCCGCATTAATTTTTTTTTGCATCATTAATAAGCATAATTCGTCTGACTTTTCTACCATAGACGACAGCCGAAATTACTTAGTAAAATGTCTGCAACTAATTTAAAATAAACTATAACTTTCTATTAATTTTCTTCAATTACTCGAGTATTTATTATTTAATAAGATGACGATGAAGAATTTTTCTGAATGCAAAAAAGAATACGAGTAATAACAAATAAAGAAAAGCATTCATTTGTCTGTTTCTGTTCTGTTGGTCTAATCAATGATGAGGGTTACTGTTTTTCGTTTTTCTCATTTAATTGGTTGGGTTGAATCATAAGTTTGATAGGGTGGAAAATAAATTGACAATTAGTAAGAAGCAGATCGTGAAGATGTAATTGTTTTCAAACTGTTTGCATTTGAGTCAAGTTAAGAAATTATTGATTAAGAACGTTAACCGGAGCTTTTACATACTGCTCATTGCAACTGGAAAAACTTATGGAGGAGCATTATTATTTACTTACTTTTGCAGATGTTTTGAGTTGAGTTAAAATTGAAAATACAAGTTACACCATTTCTTAGAGAAATTAACTATCAAAAAATTTATAAAATTTATATTTAAAATTTGTTATTTATAATTTGCTATAATTTAATTATTTTTTGTGCTATAAAAGCAATTTTTGTTTTATTTTATATTTAAAACTTTATAAGTTATTTGAGAGGTAAATAACCCTAAAGTAAAATGTAGCAGCTTAGACAAAGTATCTGTTCAAGCAAGGATTTGTATTTTGTGCTATTTATTTATTTATGGTTATTTATACCAAAACACATCATATCGGCTAACAATACACAGTGGGGCAGAATAAAAATATTTTGGAAATAATTCAGCCATTTGTAAAGGATTAGTCGGATTGTTACAAAATTTAACATGGACATAGCAGAGGATTATCTGAATCTTGGCATCATCAACATACCAGGGGCGGCGCTATGTGACCTTAGAATTGGGAACCTTGCACTTAAAAAATTTTTTACAACTTGGAATTTCTTCATGTTTCATTTGATTTTTTTTTTTAATTTATACATTTAATAAAACAGTAACTTATTTCCTGTCTATCTGTCTTTCTGTCTGCGTTCGCATCACGTAAAAACTACTGGATGGATTTTAACAAAATTTTGTGAGGAGGTACCTTTGTATCTTGATTCCAATATAGAATAATCTTTTTCTGCAAAAATATCTAATTTCCAAGAGAAAGTAGAGAAAAATCAGTGAAAGTACTCCCATTTTTTACCAAGTTAAAGGTACTGCATACTTTTTGAAAGTGGAATATTTTAAAAACGGTTGCGCAACAGATGGCGCTGTTTTAAAATAATGACAAAATATGAATTACTTACTGCCAAATAGCCAGTTGAATAAAATTTGTATTGGATTTGTATTTTAACTTTGTGTAATTACATTGTTCTTAAAATATTTTAAACACCTTTTAGAGAGCTTTAAAATAATTTCTAGAATTTCAAAATTTTATATAAAATTTAGAATTTGATCGAGGGATGGGTACCTTTATATAAAGTAAATACTCAAGAGACTTAAAATTTCGTGTTAATTACTTTCAAAGCTAAATCGAACAAAATATTGTCAGGACGCACACAACTTGTGTGCACAGCTAGTAATGTAGGGTCCATCCAAGCTGTCTATTTTTTTTAAAAATTACATATTTTGGCTAAAAACTTCACAATTTTTTTTACAGTGTTGTTATAAATATTTGAATTTTAGGATTTTTACATTGTTTCTGCTACATTTCTGAATAAAACAAATATAATTGCATGTATTTTTATTGAAAATGAATTCTTGATAATTATTTTTCCAAACTCAATTTTTGTTACTTAAAAATTGTAAAAAAAATTATCAAAATAATTCGATTTTAAACCTTAAAACATAATACAACAACTAATCTAGTAAAAATTTGGTTTATTGGCCCACTGAATTCAATTATTCATCCCTACGAAGTACATGCTCATTTTTATTCCTTTTTTATACAAAATTGTAGTTATTTCAAACCACAATTTTGAAGAGCAATATCTTTAGAAAAAATTATTATTTTATTCTAATTTTTTTACGCTTATTAGTAAAAGTGTCTTTTATTAAATGCCATTAGCCATTTTTTTAATTTCCATAATTGGATTTTTCTATATATGGCTACGCTCACAACACTATGCGACGCTATCAATTGTTACAATGACATTTCAAACTTAAGATAGTTTCATACACAAATCAACAATATTATTAAATCCAACGGCAGAACTGGCAATCGATTTAGGTAACTCAAGCTCGGAATAAAACAAATAATATTTGATCGAATTCGGCCGAGTCTTATATACCCTTCACCACGGTGATAACTGTTTTACCACACACACTCTCCCCCCCCCCCTCCTATACGAATCTACAATTATTAGGCCAACAATGTCCAGATCAAAACAATTAAAGGATTAAAACTTTAAAAAAGCGACACACCCTCTCTACCTCTTGTTAACCGTTGGGATGCTGCTAAGTTTCATTGATTAAAGAAAATGGTATTTTATGTGTGACCATAAGCGAATCAAAAAACTAATCCCTATTTCTAGAAGGGGGTCCTGGCCACCCCATACCTCAGCTTCTGTTGGTCCGCGCTGAAATCATTGGTACTAAAACAGTCAGACCTACGTAAAATAAAAATAAGAACGACAAAACCAAAGAAAAACGATTTCAATATTAACCCCAAACAACCACTTCCCAAAAATGGCCCATCTCCATCCCCTGGGCTCTGTTGGACCGTTCTGCAATCTATATTGACTTAAAATGGTCAGACTAAAGGAGCCAATTAAATGAAAATTCATTAATGAATTAATGGGAGCTTTCCATTAATATGGGAATAGAGTGATGCAAACCGGGGTATTGTGGCAGTGCCGACATTTATATTTTATATGAAGGTACCCAGATAAAATTTTAAAATTTAAATAAAATTCTAAAATTCTAAAAATTATTGTAAAGATCTGTAAAAGGTATTTCAAATATTTTCACAATGTAAATCCAAAAAGTAAAATTACAAATGAAATACAAATTTTATTCAATTGGCTATTTGGCAGTAATTAATTCATATTTTGTAGTTATTTTAAAACATCGCCATCTGTTGCGCAACAGTGTTTAAAATATCCCGCTTTCAAAAATAAAAGATACCCTAAAGTATGCAGTACCTTTAAAGCTTTCAAAAAAATCGGCGTACTTTCACTGATTGTTTTCCACTTTCTCTTGGAAATTAGGTGTTTTTTTCGGAAAAAAGGTATCCTATATAGTAATCAGGATACTAAGGTACCTCCTTATTCTCATATTACTCGTACCAAATCTGCTTAGGAAATGGTGTAAGAATTAGTTAAAAATGCGTGAACAGACATAAACTCAAACAAACATATGAAGAGTCGTTAAGAATATTTAACTCAATTACTATGATTTTTAGACAACATTATTTTATTCTGTTATTAATTATCATTTTTTTAAAATCTAATAAGACATGAAAAACGAAAAATAAACTCGCTACTGAACAATATTCAGTTATTAATGTTATATATAATGATCAAATTGTATGATCATTATTACTTCGATCATGATGATCATGATAGACCCAGCATGAATATCAATGTATTTGATAAAGTTCTACTTGATGTCATCGTACAAACAACAAACACATGGCGGATTAATTAAAGTGCGAAGTAGCTTCAATTTAGTGTGTTAGTAAATTACAGATTGAGTGTGTATGGGTGTGTTTCAATGTGTATGTATGTATATGTTTGTATCTGTATTTATAGTTGGAAAAACATACTTTAAGTACGCGCGGCTAGAAAGTGTTTTGCATCTTAAGTCCCGTTTAGTTGATTTTCAATTTGCAAACTAAACGCGTCGTCGTATTAATTCAAACTGAACGTTTCATCAATCGGTCACTTGCTCGGAATAGCCGGTCGTTAACGTTTAGTGAAAATATGATTGAATTTGTTACAAATGAAAAAATGTTGGTGTGGCTTTGAATAAAGTTTTTATGCAAAATAATTGTTTTTTTATATCTACAATTAATGTAACGAATTAAATTAAAATTTAATACAAAATAATTATTTCTAATACCAAATCATGGCAATAAATTACTAAACGCCCAATATAATTTAGGGTGGAAACTGCATGTATTTGAAATTTAGCAAAAGATATTGATTGATTTGAAAATAAATTTGTGCAATTAAAAGTAGAATTTGTTAATAAAATACATCTAGTTTTAGGCAGAATATGTGAAAATATTTAAACTTGATTTATACACTCATATAATCAATTACTCATTCATAATGGATAATAATCGCCTTAGAGCGCGTTCAATCATAACGAATTTAAATCAAACAAAAAATCATGTCGTTTTTTTATACTGCGTTTTTTTTTAATCAAACAATAATAATTATACTTAAAAAAAAAATGAATTAATAATCGAAAAAGTGTATTTAAAATCAAAAAAAGTGGTTTCAGTGTCTTAAAACATCTGTGTGTTTGATATTTTTTTGTTTTGTTTGATTCTTGAAATCAACTTCGTGTTGACATGCTTGATTGTGTGATAAGGAATATTTTAAGTGTTGAAATATAAACGATATTTCATAACCATATTTCGTTAATGGACTATATTGTTGTTCTTTTGTTAGGGGTAGATATAAAATAAAATAAATAGAAATATATGTATGGTAATTTGACGCCATTATACAATATATGTACATATGTATGTAGAATATGACTTAGTTGAAATATCGGCAACGGCTTCTCAGGCCGACGCGGATCCAAGATGTTGAGATTTAAGCGGTTACCTGGTTATCTAAACATTAGGGGTATCGGCCTGTTGCGGGTTATTGACATAGACCTGTGACTTCAGAAAACCTCACTAGAATATGTTCAGATATTGGTAGCCAATTGTGGTTACCACTGAGAGTGTAACAATATGCCCAGATCACTATTGTACCGGTAAATTATCTAACTTGATGCTTATTGGGTAAAACGTAATGTCATATCTTTCAATTTTGTTCCAAAGAATTTGATAATGCTTATTTTTGAGAGTAATGAATGATGAGATGTTTATCAACCTGATGAGCTAATTTTACTGCTAAAGCGCCTCATCAGTTTTTGGAAAAAAAAAGTGTATTAATCGATATTAATAGGTTTTATCATTTGAAGCTGCTGTTCAACCGCAACTGAAGGTTAAACAACATACTTTTTAACAGTGATCTGTCCTAATTGGAAAATTTGATATTAATGTGTTATACTTGAGTGTGCGAGAGGGGTGCTTCAGTGGGCTAGTAGGTGTGTGCTGGTCTTTTAGTCCGGGGTTGTGGGTTCGATTTCCACCAAAGACTCAAATATTTTTTACTACAAGTTGGCAAGAAGACTAAAAGGTATTTTATTGCCTACAAATGGTTAACTGTGTTGATGACAGATCACGGAAACTTCAAGTGTTATATAGCTAAGTTTAAAATAGAGCTAAGAAGATACTTGCAGACTGTGCAGGCTAAGATGTACAGCAGACTAGGTAATGAGATGCTATAGAGACCTTAGCCTTAGGTAAATGTTAGCAATTACCATTGACTTTGTGATGAGAAAGAATGTCGACATGTATCAGTCGCCATTCTGAAATAACAAAAGTCTAGAGTAATAGGCTAGTGACAGCACGAGACTCAATGAAAATAAGGTATTGGTAAAATTACAAGTCGTATTCCAGCAATCATTGAGAATCGGATACCAAAAATCATTGAGAAAAGGGTCGAGAAGGGACCCATTAATTTAGTGATCTGCTTTGGTAATTCCCCCTACAAAATATATGTATAAGTGTTTGAGAACTCTTTTAGTTTAAAAGTTTAAAAGGGATGTGGTGTGAAAAATTTTAATAGTCAACAGAAAAGATTGATTGTAAAATTGAATTGAATTGATTTGAAAAGAGATGTACCTTTTCAAAGATGCGATATAACAACTAATATTTATTTGAGAAAGAGTTGTTTTATATTTGGCAAACTATGTTTTAAGTGATCCTAATTTGGCTAATCTTGCCTAATTTAAACTTAACAAGCAAAATATTTGTTTGATTGATATATGGATATATCGCAATTACAAATACTAATGATATATCGTGAGATTTATGACAAGTATCTATGTATTGATTAACCGATACTTTTACATACATACATACTTGAAAAATATCAATATGTTTCACTTGATATACATACATCGATACTGGAAACGTGACCGCGCACAGAGAGATGGATAGATGTGATCAAGATTTACGGCAGTATCTAGAATGATGCTAGGTGGCCTTACCACTGAGTAAAATTTAAGCTTAGACTAGCGGCCTTATTGTACTACAATCACAAAAAGTTGCAATTCATAAAACAAGGTTAAGACCCAGGACTTAGTTTCTAACCCATATTCGAGATTACCAAACTCCTGGCAATTTATTGGTTCCTTCCGTTAAGAGTGCAACAGCACACTTGACCAACCTTGCACTATACCTTGATCCAAACCACAGCCACCACGTGTAAATCGAAGGGACATCAATAACAACCGATAACACAGATGGAAGGCTCCCGTGGCACGAGCCATTTGCACACTGGTCGGGCCTCGAAAGACCTATATAAACAGACCTGTTCTTCCAAATTCAGGCTCCAAGAAGCCCCATATAACACAGAAGCACTGCTTCAAAGCATAAAAATGGACAATGACAATTAGTGCACTTGGGGATTAGAGAAAGGGACCTAAAGGTAGGCTGACCAATTTTTTTAAAGTGTGGTAAAATATACTCGCCGAAGCCAAATTCGTTACGAAAATTTGGGTTTTTTGCATGTAAGTCGAGTACAGAAAAAAAATTATAAAAAAATCAATTTTCAAAAACTTTCAGTGAATCGTTTTAAAAGGTGTACCATGTTTTATTAAATGGTGTAAAATTTTGTGAGAAATAGAATGGAAGTGTTCCCAGACGAAGTGTTCCTGGGCAAATATTACCAAAATTTTTTTTTAATCTATACATATAATAAAACTGTAATAAGTCCATTTCTGAACATGAAATATGTTTTGAAAATTTTGTTGCTGATGCAGATAATAATCGAAATGGAATACGTAACAGCAGAATTTTTGTCTGCCCGTCTGTCAGTGTTCGGATCACGTAAAAACTACTCGATGAATTTTAATAAAATCTTTTAATAAAATAACTCATTTCGAAGAGAAAGTAGAGCACTAGTGGTGAAAGTAAGCAATTTTACCTATTCAGTGGTACTGCAAACTTGGCAGAATCAGCGGGAAATTTTAAACACGGAACTCTACAATAATTAAGGAATTTTATATAAATTTTAAAAGTGTTCATAAAGTCTACATTTCTTAATAGTTACCCAGGGATGAGTACCTTTATATAAAGTTAATACCTAAACCATATCTGAAGCACTTAAAAGTAAGAGTCCTGAAATTTGGTGTGGATTACTTTCAAAGCAAAATCTAACAAAATGTTAAAAAGACTCTTTAGTATGCGCTCTTGCCAAATAACAGGCTATCAAATGCCTAAAACCTCAGTATTAAATGCACGAGTATTCGAATCAAATAATATTTGTATTAAACAAGTGTGAAATATTTTGTTAACATAAAACTATGGATCTGTTTCGAGAAACAGTAACAATTCAACTGAATCTGTTTTTTTTCACAATATTTAAAAAATAAAAAAAATATTTAAATTACTTTACCACCTGTAGAGTAACACTAGAAAAAAATTGGAATTTTAACATAATTTTGGGGTTTTATTGTCTGTCTGAAAAAGACAAAAAAAAATAAAATATTTATATGGTTGACATGGCATTTAAAAGGTGTCATATAATTAAAAAATTTCTATTACACATTTTATGTCAGCTCATTTGTGATTTATGACAATTTGTTAGTTTATTTAAGCAAACATCGACGTCGAATTGTTTTATAATAAAATAGAAGCTCTTAAAAACACTTTATTAAAAACTTAATGTTTAATATTTTTAACTATATCATTTAATTTGGAATAAATATAATTCTTTTGTGTCCCACAGAACCATAAAAATATGTAGAAGAGAGAATTTTTACTACAACGTACATCTTTATTTCAAATGGATTTAAAGGATGAACAGTTTTTTGTTTGGCCTTCGGTTTTATGTCTCAGTATAATTTCCTTCAAAAAAACATTTCATCCTCTTTTTTTAAATATCTTTTTTATCTTTCAAAGAATAACTAGCCTTTGATAGCTTACTTTTGTAGTGCTTTAGATATGGTTTATGCATTAAATTTATAAAGGGTACCATCTCTGAGTAATTACTTAGGAACATAGGTTGTCTATATTTTCTCTTGAAAATGAGATATTTTTAGGGAACGAAAGTATCCTTTATTTGAACCGTGATACTAAGCTACATCCCCATAAAATTTTATTAAAATTCATCAAGATAAGTAGTAGTAGTTTTTACGTGATGCGAACACAGACAGACGGACAGGCAGGCAGCCAGGCAGGCAGACAGACAGACATACAGAGATACAGAAAGTTACAGCAAGTTGTTTTATTATATGTATAATGTACCTCGAGTTATTTAAGATAAATAGTAAGATGTGTAAGTGTCACATGGTTTTTTGTTCAACTTTATTTATGGTTTTAAAATTAAAATCAAATGTAAATTTTTAGAAAATTAAACGTACATATGTATGTATATTTTTTTTGATTCCCTCGGACAGAATCAGTTGGCAACACATTTTTTTGCCAATATTACTATTTTTTCGAATGTACGAATGTTATTTCTTTTTGTTGATTTCTACAAACATAATTAGTTCTTAAATTTAAAATTGTTTCATTTATGCTGTGTTACACTGTAGTTTACATTAGATTTTACACTTTCTTAATTACAAACTATTTTAAATACAATGCGATCGATTCTATAATAAAAAGGAGCAATTAGTTTTTTTTCTCTGGCGATCGTTGTACGCAGTATAAAAACTCAAAACATTATTACAAGTTAAATATGTACGAGCACTACTACTGGAATACTAATTAATAACAATTAAATAATTAATGAGAATTAATATTCCAAATATATTCAATATTCAAATGCGCGTAGAAACCTTTTGAAAAGCACCTGTTTATTTTTCATAATTTTTTTTCTTTGTTTTTTAATCAAACAATTAAAACTATAAAAACAATAACTCAACAACAACAATTGTTTAAAAAAAGTTGTTTTTGTTACGGAATAGCAAATATTAAAATAAAAAAACAGAAAACAATACAAACACAATGACAACAATATTAATAACAAATGAAAACAATTTCAAAGATACTTTTACAACAACTACAAAAGCAAAACATAAAAGAAAATTAATTAACTATGAGTCATTTAAGCAGACTCTTTAAGGAACACATTGAGAAAGAACTCTACTCGTGGATTTAATACTGAAAAAAAAAACTACAGACACAAGTAAAGAATTAAAAAGCAATAAAAATATGAAAAGAAAAAAAAAACGAATAAAAGCCAGTTTAAAAAGGTCGAAAATAAATAAATTTAAATGAATGAAACTTCTTACGACAAACGTTCGAAATGGAATTTGGTTTGTGTTTTTTTTTTATTGCTGACAAAATTTAAAAGCACTATGGGACGAATTAGGAACACTACTACAATATCGTTTGTGTTAAAATAAACTATAAATAATATTTTTTAAATACGTTTTTTATACCCTTCACAACAGGTGGAAATGGGTCAATATGACTCCTCCAATGTGCCTTAGACTGACCATTCTAACGCAAAATAAATTGCAGGAAAATCCTAACTTTTACAAACAATTTTGTGTAAAATTTTCACAAAAAACTTTTGATAAAATTTTTTCAACAAAATCTCGTTAAAATTTTTACAAAAAATTCTCAATAAAATTTCAACAAAAAATGATCGATAAAATTTTTACAAAAAATTTTAACAAAAATTTTCTATAAAATATTTATAAAAAATTTTTGGAAAAAATTTTCTTAAAATTTTTAGAAAAAATTTACTTTAAAACTTTTAGAAAAAATTGTCTTTAAATTTTTAGAAAAAATTCTCTTTAAAATTTTTAGAAAAAATTCTCTTTAAAATTTTTAGAAAAAATTCCATTTAAAATTTTTAGAAAAAATTCTCTTTAAAATTTTTAGAAACAATTTTCTTTAAAATTTTTAGAAACAATTCTCTTTAAAATTTTTAGAAAAAATTCTCTTTAAAATTTTTAGAAAAAATTCCATTTAAAATTTTTAGAAAAAATTCTCTTTAAAATTTTTAGAAACAATTTTCTTTAAAATTTTTAGAAACAATTTTCTTTAAAATTTTTAGAAACAATTTTCTTTAAAATTTTTAGAAACAATTTTCTTTAAAATTTTTAGAAAAAAATTTCAATAAAATTTTTAGAAAAAAATTTTTTATAAAATTTTTAGAAAAAAATTTCTATAAAATTTTTAGAAAAAAATTTCTATAAAATTTTTATAAAACTTTCTATAAAATTTTTATAAAATTTTCTATAAAATTTTTATAAAATTTTCTATAATATTTTTAGAAAAAAATTTCTATAAAATTTTTATAAAATTTTCTATAAAATTTTTAGAAAAAATTTTCTATAAAATTTTTAGAAAAAATTTTCTATAAAATTTTTAGAAAAAATTTTCTATAAAATTTTTAGAAAAAATTTTCTATAAAATTTTTAGAAAAAATTTTCTATAAAATTTTTAGAAAAAATTTTCTATAAAATTTTTAGAAAAAATTTTCTATAAAATTTTTAGAAAAAATTTTCTATAAAATTTTTAGAAAAAATTTTCTATAAAATTTTTAGAAAAAATTTTCTATAATATATTTTTGATAAAATTTTTACAAAAAATTCTATAAAATTTTTACAAAAAAAATTCTATAAAATTTTTACAAAAAAATTTTTACAAAAAAATTTCTATAAAATTTTTACAAAATTATAAAACTTTATATATATTTGTAATAATGAAGTTGAAAGTCATAAAAGGAATGTAGTAGATTGTTGTGAAATTGGAAAACAAAACAGAGTAAAGGGAATATTTAACATTGCTATGATGAAAGTTATATAAGATTCGGCATTCTAGATTTCTTAAATTTATATAAATTGGTTTCTTGTGGGCTAGCGTAAAAAAACGGCACAATGTGAAATGAGATTTTCTAATTCCAAAGCAAATAATTCTCCAAAGGCTGTGGTTTATTTTCTTTTAAAAGATTAGGTCAAAATAAAGATAAATAGTCTTTTTTAAGTTTTTCTAATATCGGCATAATCGTTAAAAACAGAGTAAAAAATGTCTCGGAATTTTGCTGTATCAAAAAAAAAATAATTTTGTTATAGGTTAGGTTAGAAAGAGTAGCGGTAGTTAGTACAAGAGTAGCGGTAGTTAGTACTAGACAGCAGACCTATTGGCTCATTGTGATTCTTCTCCCGAAGAAACCCTCATTTACAATTTTATGAGTAATTTACATTAAGCCACTTTATTTTTATAATGAATCTGACTACATCAACAAGTTTACAACCCAGAAAATCGTCTAATCCATTGTGAAATCGTTCGCGCAGCCAACGTAATCTTTGATGTTGCAGTTTTGGGTAGTGACAATGTGCTTCAGAATTTCTGACTAATCCTCAAACTCGAACAGCCTACAAAGTAGAGGTGTTTTCAAGTGGTGCTGCACCCGTTCGTACCACTAGATTGAAAGGGAATAAACCCTCAAAGTTAGTTTTTTTTAGGTATTTCTAAATTTTAACATTTGAATTATAAATAAACTCTTGGCCACATTTGCAAAATTATTACGTCCGAGATACCAAAACTTCTCGCACGAGAACACCCCTGCTTTTTCTCTGTGAATTTTTTCAGTGATTCATGAGGTACCGAATTGTTTCCAAAATAAAAATATTTAAATCCAATTTGCATCCACTTATCATCCACCAGTTTAAGAAAAACAAAACTAAGCGTAACCGTTTTTAAGCAATTATTCGGTTAAACTGGGAACCTATTTTTGGTAATGGTCTTTTGATTGCCCTAGTCCTTAACTATCATCTATTTAATTTTTTACTTGGCAAATCTTCCGCTGTTTTTATCAAGTCGTAGTACACACATCATATATCAAAAAGTCGTCAGTAGAACAATGCTTTAATATCCATGAATACTTTAAGTGGCTTTATAAAAAAAAAATATATATTATAAACATAGAAAACAAAGACAACCAAAATAAAATTCAAATATTCTCAAAATATCAACCCATAGTGTTTCAAAACACTAACTTTTTTATATAAAATTTGTTATTAGCCCTAGAACAAAAATGCAAAAATAAAAACAAAAAACGAAACGATAGATTAAAAGAGTATAACCCCGAGATAAAGTGACAACAGAGAACTAACTGAACAGCTCAACCGATCACTACGTGTATAATGTAAAGAATATTATGAATAAAAATAAAGAGAGAAGTTTAGAGGTTTAAAATAAATCACAACAAAAATACAAATATTTATAACAAAAAAAATATTAAAGAGATAACACAGTTTGACAGCCAGCGGTATTGAATAAAACGAGTTGGTTTCACTGAAAAAAATCTCTAAAAGAGAAAAATATACATAAATAAACAAAATTTAAACAAATGCAGATAAAAAGTTAAAAGAAAATAAACAAAAACCAATACACAAGACAGGAAAAAAAACAAAAATAACATGAGTCAAGCCGACGAAGACACAGTCAAATATAAACTAAATAACAGCCACTATAACTACAGCCATTATGGCCAAATGAGAAAGACAGAAAGTAATCAACAAGTTATGCCGCTCTACGAGAATTGTACGCTTAACAACAATAACAACAACAACCAAAAACCAGATCATGTAATGCTTGAACTGGCACCAACCAAGAGCGAAACATTCAATAACAACTACCACTTCGTCAGCAACACAACAAATACCGCGGATATAAACGATCAAGAAGAGCGTGATAAAAACTCCAATTCTTTAGAATACGAATACGAGAATGTTCATTTCGGTGGCAAAGAAAGTTTAGATAAACGGATTCTATTGCAAAAGTATTTTCGAAGTGCCTTGGTGGGGCCACGTTCTAATATTTATGAAAATTTATGTCGTGGTTGCAATTACGGAGTGTTTAATGCTCGCGGTCCCTTGTGCACGTTCTGTGAGTGTATCGTTAATGGTGTAGGTGCCTTGAGAAGTGATATTTCCGAGGCTAGTCTAACAACAAGTAACAATATTTATGAAAATGTGTGTGAATACTGTGGCGTCATCTACAGTGGAGCAAATTGTACAGAGTGTAAATGTGGCCTCGTAGAACAAGTGAAAAGTGAAGAAAGTTTGATAGAAAGTGAAAGTGTATCGAAGCTAGGCAGTGAAGAGCTGTTAATAGAGAAAAGTGAAAAGCAAAATAAAAAAGTTAAAATAAATAAATCAAAATCATTTAATAAATCAAATAAACCAAAAATTTTCACCAATTTCTGGGATACCCTAAGAAAACCAAAGAATAGCACGGATACAAATACAGTGAATAAAAAACCTTTAGAAATCATCCATCATGTGGAAGGTTACGAACGAGTTTTTCATACCAAAGATACGTTCGATCTAAAGAAAATTTGCGAACTTAAACGCAGCGGCACAAGTTGCAGTGACCAACATATTTATGGCAGACTAAAACAAAATGATTTGAGTCTCGAAGATTTTAACTCTACACAATCTTTGACACAGTCAAGTAATAGTTTAACCATTTTACCGGGCAAAAAACCACGCGTCTCTAAGGCCAAATTTTTGAGAACAACACCTTCAGAGAGTTCTATAAACTCAGAGATAAAAGCGGAACTTAATGCCGCTACTATATATTTAAACAACAGTGTGTGTCATTGGATGACGTCATTGCGTCATGAAATTCACGCTTACAATACGTTAAATAAAAACGACGAAGAAACATTGTGTTATCCAAAATCTATACCCTCGAAAAACGTGCTAATTTCTTGTAAGGCACCAGTTGTGACTAATCACACAAACAATTTACGAAATTTAACACCAGAGCAAATTAGTGTTGAAGGTGATTTTACGGCAATACGACAAACTCTAAGAGATTCTTGGGAAATACAGGAAACAGAGAAGATACAACAACAGCCAGATTGTTATCAGTTGATGGTTGAAGAATTTATGGCGAATATAGTGAATAGACAAAAAGCAAAAGGCAACAAGCAACAAATGGCAACAGTTAAGGCCACAATGGCAGGTGTCAATAATAATGACAGCTATACTAATAATTACAACAACAATTACAACATTGATAATGCCATTGACATAACTTTACGTCAACCAACTATGACAGCAACAACAGTGACAACAAATAGCAATAATCATAACAACAACAACAAGAACAACTGCAACAAACATAAACGTCAAGGTATGTACCTGCGTTCAGAAGATCATCAACATCTACAGCAACACAATGGGGAAATGGAAACGAATTCGCACAACAATAGAATAATAAAAATGAATTCAAATGAAAACCCCAACAACAATTGTGCACATAAAGAGCAGAGCGTAATACAGGCAGAAAGAGTAGAATTACCAGTAGAGAATAATAATGAAAGTGAGCATATGAGCAAATCCGTACAAAACGACAATATTGAGACTAATACCGTTAATACTACACCTGATGCGATATTGACATCGCAAGACGAAGATCTGGAAATAATTAGTCGTTGCTTTAAACCGCCAGAGACTGGTTGGGATTCTATTAAAACGGACAAAAGACGTGGCATACATGAACGCAATGTGCTAGAGGCGTTTGAGGCTCTTTTGGAACAAGAACGAACGAATCAACTAAACCTAAGCAGCGAAGAAGATTTTAACTTTGATACAAAATCATTAAACAAACAAAATCTTACGGAGTCTCAAAAATGTGAAGAAATTGAAGAAAACTCTTTACTACTTCACACATTTGGTGATAATCCCCAGGCCATATTTGTACATTTTCCTACGCAAATACTAGACATCATACAATTGATAAATCAACAGCAACTATCCACAGCTTTAAACACGCTCATCATATGTTACGACGAATATCTAAACATATTTTTACACCATCTTTATTATCAAACAAAAACAAACACTCGTGCAATTGTCTATAAAATCCCAAACAAACAATTGGTGAGAAAATTTAAACAATTTTACAATTACTGTGAGAAAACCACTGAACGTAGATTGAAGCCTAAAACAACAACGAGAGAACTAACATGTGTTAGTAGCAAACTGAAGCTCGACTTGCAAGTAACGAATGATTATAGCAATGCACAAATACGGGAAACAAATACAAATGAATCATTAACTACGGCAAATGGTTTAAGACAAGACAATTATTATAGTGCAAGTGTTGAAAATAAAACGGTTTTTAAATCTCAAGAAAATCACAAAGTTAAAACCCCGCCCCAAGTACCAAAAAGGGATCCCAAAACGAAATTGTCACCGACCTCGGAAATAAAAGGAATTCTAAACAACAAAATGACAAAACCGGGAAATAATGTGAAAACAGAAACTAAAGCCGATAATCCCAAAGAGGAGGAATCCATCTACCAACCCATATGGAAATTTGAAACTAAGGGTAAAGTAACCGAACGCTATAGAACTGATGATGATTATTACGACTTGAACGCACTAAAAGACAAAATTCAACAAGAATCTGCCAATTCAGAAATACCCAAAATACTAATATCCGATGAAATTTTGCCAGAAGAGGAAGAGGACCACAATAATTGGGAACCAGATGAGGAATTTGTTTTCGCCAAACAATTGAAAAAACAAAGATCTTCATCCTTAACTTCAGATCGTATGTCCACCACCATACGTTCCACTCACAGTTCGAATAGTTCCATTGGTACTTCCTCCTCTCTAAGTGGCAGTACTATAACAGAATTTGCCAGCAGCACTGCCACCTTGGCCTCTACTCTTAGCTCTAGCCTTAGGCATTATTTGTTTCGAAATATTGGCATATTTTATAGTTTAACAGAGCCAAAGTTAAGAGCCATTATCTACGACTATGATCGCATACATTCTGCCAAATATTTTGCCAAACCTGTGGCAGTTCAGTCAATTAGCATTAATGACAGTGGCATTGGTAAATCTTTCAGTCCCTTACATAACGCAAGACTAAAGCACACATCAAAATCAACATCAGCTTCAGCCCCCTCTTCAACCACAACCTCAGCTACATCGTCACCTGTTTGTGCAACAAAAAGGTTTAATTCAGGCAAATCTACAAAATCCAACAGCTCAGCTGTCGGTGAAAGTGATAAATTAACTGGTGCAAAGGCGAAAGTTCCTTCCACCTCTTCTCAATTAATACCCAGCTCTGTACAAGCTTGGAAATACCAATTGCTTAATGTTAATTACATGGAGGATGAAGAAGATATGGTGAGTTAATTTTGTAATTCTTTTTTATATTAAACTGTCTCTTTTATGGTTTTTACTTGTTAAGTTTTGTAATTTTTGTCTTTTTACATCATTTTATTTATCGCTTTGCAGCATGTTGTTTTGTCATGCTGCTGTTAATTATTTTGGGGGAGAGAAACTGCTGGGAGCGTTAAAGTTTTAACGATCTATTGTTTTATTTAATGTTCAAAAAAAAAAAAACACTACTAAGTGTTTTATGTTTAAAAAGGTTTTGTGTAGTTAGTGTAGCGTATAGATTTATACAATGAAGAACAAATTAATATCTAAACGATGAAAATGAAAGAATGAAAAAATTAAACACTAGCTATCCCTAATGCGATCCCCTCCTACACCCATTGACAAAAATACAATAATCATTTGGAAGAAAAGTATGGCCATAACTATAACTCGAAAACACACCTTATTCTCAGGTCTAAAATGCTGTTCCCATTCAATCTGTTTATTTTTGCTAGACTCTGCGTATTAACATAATTATAATTTTTACTTTGTATGGGAGGTACTACTCCTACTGTCCTAATCCAGTCTCTTTGCTAGATTATGAATATTTTGCAAAGTTTCAATACTCTATCTTGTTTAGTTCTCTAGGTAAACAATAATAATTTTCCACTTTGTATGAGACCGCCCTCTGTCCCAATCCAGTCCAATTTTGATAGACTATGCACTTTAGTATGAGGGTTACTCGTGTAAAGTTTCAAGGTTCTACCTATTGCAGATCGGTGCAGCCATTCTTGATTGATTTGATTTTATTTATATAGAACATTTTATTTTATTCACAGCCAATTGTTTGCTCGACTATGTGCTAGTGCTAATAATTTCTGCTACTTTCAATTACTCGATCCTACTCAATACTTTTCAGCTGACTATTTAATATTTCAGTTTATACAATAGCAGCGGAAATTTATTGTCATAGTCGTCCTCTGTTCTATTTAATTCATTTCTAAAACTAAAGCAGTTTTGAAAAAGTATCGATTAACTACTTTTGTGTATTGAGTACTCAATAAAATTATCAAATACTCGAGACTTGGTACCCACTACTCAATATTTTGCCAGCACTACTATGCAAAAATTCCGGTAATATTTTCATATTTTTGATTTTTTCAGGTTGTAATATCACCTATGAAAAAATTTTCGATCTAAAGATCGACCATCTTTTTAGAATCATAAATCATATTATTCTTATGATCAAAAACTATAAAATTTCAAATATTCATTTATTCGAAAATATAAAATAAAACAAAAGCCAAAAGAATTTACGACGACGAGAGCTTTGTGATGTCAGTTGGCCGACATGCGCAAAAAATTAATTATTTACCAGCAGTGCTCACACAGCTGACAATATTTTGTTCAATTTTGCTTTGAAAGTAATCCACACCGAATTTTAAGACTCTTACGTATTTATTTTCTATTAGATATCATAGGTGCGCTTCGCTGTCCCCTATTCTCAAAAAATAACTTAAACACTTGGAAGCAAAATTTTACAATATATATAATATAAATTCTAATAATATTTAGTATTCTTTTTAATTTAAATAAATTCTAAAATTTATATTAAGTTCTAAAATTCTAAAATTTATTGTAAAGCTCTGTAAAAGGTGTTTAAAATATTTTAATAACAATCTAATTCCTCAAAGTAAAAATACAAATCAAATACAAATTGTATTCAACTGGCTATTTGGCAGTAAGTAATTCAGATTTTGTCAATAATTTAAAACAGCGCCATCTATTGTGAGAACGTATTTAAAGTATTCCTCTTTCAAAAATAAAGGATGCCTTAAATTATGCAGTACCTTTAAATCAGTAAAAAACTCGGAATCTTAGAAGTTAGATATTTTTTTGCGGAAAAGAAGTATCCTATATTGGAACCAGGATACTAGGGTACCCCCTCACAAAATTTTGTTATAATCCATCTAGTAGTTTTTACGTGATGCGAACACAAACAGAAAGACAGACAGACAGACAGACAGACAGACAGACAGGAAATGAGTTACTATTTTATTATATATTTAGATTTTATTTTTAAAATTCACATACATAAGTTTTATATTTGTATTTTTTAGTGTTTAGGAGGAGGGCACCACATTGCCTTAAAGATGGGGAGCTTGATTCTATAAGATGTTTTAACAAAATTTAATTTACGATTTTTTCATGTATTTTGTAAATATATATTTGTTGTTAAGTCTTTGCTAAAATTATGGATTTTGCAAAATTTTATTTTTTTAGTGAAGTTTTGATTTTTTTTATACAAGAGTTCTCTGTTATAACTCAATAGGGTTGTAAAGTTATTTTTTTATTATAAGTTAATTAGTTTTCAAATAGATTGAGAAGAATTTTATTAAGAATGTAATGAGTTTTCTGCATCTGGATCAGATGTTTTGAATTATTTGAAAAATATTTTTTTTGGCATATTTTAGTGTTTTTTTTTTGTTTTCTTTCTTCTAAATTGCTTTGTTTTTAATAATTAAAAATTTTCGATGAATTTTCAGTTTGTAGTGAATATTTGCAAGTTTTTATTGATATTTAAATATAATCTTAAAAACAACATTTGTTCCTTTAATTTACTTAATTTTAATTATTAAGAGTAGAAATAATTTGTCACTCGTTCGAAAAACTACTCTCTTTTTTGAAATGTTTCAATTGTTTACCAACAACCACTGCTCATTTTATACACACAATTGTAAATTTATTATAAAATGAATTTATTATAAAGTGACTCAATTTATTCAGGGTTTAAATAAAGTCAATTCAATTAAGTAGAACAAAATTATGGTCAATGGCGAACAATAAAAATAAAAATAACAAAAACAAAAACAATTACAATTCCATTTATTTATTTATTCACTAGCAGTTTGTGGTCGCAAGATGCAAACACATTATAACTTTGGTTGGATTATTTCATCGTCATAAATTATATTTTAAGTTTACATTCTTTTTTTTTGCTTCTTAAGAACTAGCAACCTTCACTACTCAAGGGTCTAATAATCAAGAAACTGTTAATAAGATGCTTAGTCATTTAGAAATGATGAAAGGCGTAGGTTTATGTCAATAACGTGTCTAAAAATGGTTATTGTATTGTTACAGAGTGAATTTTTTAAAAGTACTATTTATGAAAAAAAATTTACCCTACTTTTTTATTTGTTGAAAAGGGATTAAGTAGAAAGAGGTAGAAAATACAGAGATATGAAAAAGCTTACGTTTTTAGAAAATAAACCTTTACAAATATTGGTTTTATTTATTGTCATCATTTTATGTAAGAGATTTTACAAATGACCCGGAGAGAGATGTAAGAATTGAATAAAATCACTTGCGTGTAAGGTATTCGCTTTGTTTTATGAAAATGGTACACTCTGAATATTTAGCAACAAATTAAAAAGTTTATATAGGCAACTGATTTTGTTTCTTTTTATCATACCATTTATTATTAAGAAATTGTTTTAGGTTAGAGTAAAAAATTATTTTAAATTGAAAAAAGAAATAAATTTTAAACATAATTTAATGCTCTTCTTTATGTATTAATTTACATTTAGTCGTTAAAATTACATTCAATTACACATAATTTTATTTATATTTATATTCGATATGTCACAAATTTATTCTTAAATATGTATAATTAAGTTATAAAATAAGAAATCACACCATATACAATGTATAAATTTTTTTCAGTGCAAAAGCAACAATACATACTCATGTAAAAAAATTCTCTGCTTGGGTGTCTTTGCTATTAGTGAGCGAAACTGTGTTCGTATCATATGTAGATACTTATAGTAAAACGAACTGCTTATACTAGTGAGTGCCGTTTGAAAACGTTTGTATACGAAAAGTTTTTACGGATTATTTATTTAAAAATAACTCTTATAAATATTTTTGTTTGATCAAATAAAACAACAGACAAATTTATAGCGGGGTCACAAAAAATGTTCTATATTGTTCTCATAATTTTCATCTTTAAATCCTGCTGGCCAGTCAGTACAGAAACAAATTTTTATATTCCCTGCTGTGATTTTTAACTGTAAAATTTATTCCTTCGTCAGTGTCAGTTAAACTTTTGTATGACTCTACCTTATTCCACTTAAGATTTTATTTCAGATTCTCCTACCTGTTTTTAGTAACTTGGCTCTTTTTATGGTATGATTTTGTTGAATCTCAGTTTTTAGCAGCCTGACTCATTTAATAACATTAAAGTCCAATTTTCGGCCGGAATAGCCCGAATTTCTTCGGAAATGTTGTCTTCCAAAGCTGGAATAGTTGCTGGCTTATTTCTGTAGACTTTAGACTTGACGTAGCCCCACAAAAAATAGTCTAAAGGCGTCAAATCGCATGATCTTGGTGGCCAACTTACCGGTCCATTTCTTGAGATGAATTGTTCTCCGAAGTTTGCCCTCAAAATGGCCATATCGCGAGCTGTGTGGCATGTAGCGCCATCTTGTTGAAACCACATGTCAACCAAGTTCAGTTGTTCCATTTTTGGCACAACAAAAAGTTTGTTAGCATCGAACGATAGCGATCGCCATTCACCGTAACGTTGCGTCCAACAGCATCTTTGAAAAAATACGGTCCAATGATTCCACCAGCGTACAAACCACACCAAACAGTGCATTTTTCGGGATGCATGGGCAGTTCTTGAACGGCTTCTGGTTGCTCTTCACTCCAAATGCGGCAATTTTGCTTATTTACGTAGCCATTCAACCAGAAATGAGCCTCATCGCTGAACAAAATTTGTCACATTTGAACATTTCGAACCGAACACTGATTTTGGTAATAAAATTCAATGATTTGCAAGCGTTGCTCGTTAGTAAGTCTATTCATGATGAAATGTCAAAGCATACTGAGCATCTTTCTTTTTGGCACCATGTCTGAAATCTCACGTGATCTGTCAAATACTAATGCATGAAAATCCTAACCTCAAAAAAATCACCCATTAGCAACCCAGGTAAACATCTTACAAATTTATTTTTTTCTTTTCTCTTCTTTTAGTTTGTTTTTTTTTTTTTGTTTCTTTAATACGTTTTCTCTTACTTTTGTTCATTCATTAAATGCCTACTACCGTTTAAAAGTTTGTTAACCTTTTTATGTACAAAACAATTAACAAATACAACAACAACAAAACCAATTTTATTAAAAATATTTTAGAAATTTCATCTCTTTTTGCTGAATATTTGCTGATTATAATGAATGCATCAGCTTTAAATAATTTTTTGTGCATAAGTCAGTGTTGATAAGCAGGTACTAAAAGGAGACAGGGTGTGGGTACTTTTTTGTTGGTTGATTTTTTATTTTAGTGCGAACATTTTATCTTAAATTTGTAGATTTTACTATAGAAGTGAAAATATAAAATTTATCTATGTATTTTTGACTAATTTTGACTATTATAGCCCGTTCAGACTGCCACGAAATTAAGTAATTTCGAGCTGAAATTGCAAAAAAGTAGTTTTTTCTACAAAACCAGTGTTGTCTATCGTAATTTCAAGTTAATTTCGACGAAATTATGTAGTATGTAGTTTGTGCCATGGTAAAATGTATGCGAAATTACGTAATTTCAAGTTGACTTAATTTCACGGCAGCCTGAACGAGCTATTAGTTATTTTAAAATAGATTTTAAATTCCATGTTGATGTTGAGAATGTTATTTGTATCATCCCAGCAAAAACCACTAATTCGCCGTACACAGGTTTGCAAAGGAATGACGAGTTGTTATTGATTGCGAACTTGCTTACGTATGACATGGTATTTGTTCGCGAATTCCCACTTAGTAGCATTTCTTTTTAAGCGATTATATCAGCGCAGCGTGGTTGTCATAGAATCATACCATATTAAGTTCGTAAAACGTCGTAATTTGTTGTAAATTAAATTTTATATCTATGGCTTACAGTTCCGCTTCTTAGTACGCACTACTCTAAGGCGAATTTTAAAAATTTTGTTATTTTTTGTAAACCTAACATTTTTTGTCATACAAAATTGCATTTATTTAGACAACATTTATGTATGTTCTTACTATTAAGAGCTTTTGTATGGCAGGAAAAAAACTCAATTTTTTTCCTGGATAGTTGTGGACTCAACTCTAGAATTTTTTTTTAAATTAAATACCACCAGTCAATCGTAACTAAAATTATGGATTTTAGTGAAGCATAAATTATTTTATTTGTAATATATGTATATATATATTCGTTTTTAGATTTTGCATACAAAATATTTTTTTGCCACAACTATATCCCTCAAAAAATACTGCTTCGACGTATCCAGGTTTTTACGAAGGACATGATATTTATTTGCTCTTGTCCCACTTATAAGCATGTCCCAAATGAATTTTTAAAGTAAGGAATAAGTTCGTTTTATTCTGATTCTATAGGAAGAATATTTTTGAAATTTATTTGATTAATATAAAAAAAAAAAAAAAATGAAGGGTATAAAAATAGGAACATTTTATTTTAGACACTAGAAGAATCTTATGAATTTTCTGGATCGCTAAATCCATCTTTTTCTTTGAAAGTACTACACATCAATTGTAAGATTCTTACCTTTAAAGTGCTCAGTTATGGTTTATGTATATAAACGTACCCATCCCTGGATGAAATTTTAAAATTTATAAAAAATTCTAAAAATTATTGTAAAGCTCTTTAAGTGTTTTTCAAAACAACGTATTCCACAAAGTAAAAATACCATCTGTAGCGCAATTTTGTTTAAAATATTCCACTTTCAAAAATAAAAGCTGCGCAACCGTGTTTAAAATAACCCAGTTTTAAACTGGAAATTGCGTACTTTAACTGCCTTTTCTCCACTTTCTCTTGGAAATGAGATATTTTTGCGGAAAAAAGTATCCTATATTGGAATTAGGATGCTAAGGTACCTCCTAACAAAATTTTGTTATAATCCATTTAGTAGTTTTTACGTGATGCGGACGCAAAACAAAAGCAGACAGACAGACGGAAATGAGTTACTATTTTATTATATTATATAGATAAGGATTATTAAAAATTTAAATAGAAGACCATAAATTGTTGGTACTAATCTCTGCCTCTAAATGGTACTATTATGCCTTCTGATGCCTTCTCTGTTTTGTTGCATCTTTATCTTGTATAACATCGCACATTCATAAATTTGTAGCCATATTTGTATGTAAATATAAAAAACACAAAGTAAAAATACTACATAATACCTGCGATTTCTGCGAACTTAACAGATAGTTGGTCTAAGGCATGACGCATGTGCAACAGTTTCCAGTATAAATTATTGAAGCACTGATGTAATCGCATAAAGGTAAAGTTGATTAAGTACATTTGTTTAAAAGAAATAATTTTCAATTAATAAAAGTTTGGTTTTTTGTTTTAATGTTAAGTAAACTTGTTTTAAAAACAAAAGCAGTTAAGACATGATAAGAGGTAATTTATCATATTAAGGTTCATTAACACTTTGCGTGCATGATTACTTCAAACATAATCCGATATAAAGTGTAGCCCGGATATAGTTTTCACAGAAAATAGTTTTTTTTACACAGAGTGCGCTAGAGTTTATCATAAACTTGTTGATTATAAAATGTATGGCTATTATTAATGTAGGGTAAATATCGAAGCAGACCACTTCCATAATGGCTCCGTTTTTTACCCATTTTCGTTGTATAGCTAACTCTAAAAATAGGAAAACTAAAATAGGACTACTATAGGCTTTTTATAAAAAAAAATTCTTAATTAAATGACATAAATGAGGCTCAGAAAACAAAACTCAAAATTTTCGATTAGTCTGTTTTTAATTAAACTGAAAGCAAATTTATTATAATAATTTTTGAACCAGAGAGGCGAAGACTTTAAATTCCAATAAACAGAAAAAAATTTAAATGTCCATCCAATCAGTTTTAATAACTAGATAATTTTATGGTTTTAATGTTTAAATATGATTTCGGGTGTATGACATCCACTGCTGGCTTATACATGGCGTAATTTGGAGGTACAAATTTTCACACGATCTTTCTAGTAAATCAGGCTGTATTATTATTATTTTTTTTTTCATAAATTGTTTATTGTATCTTCAATATTTTTGAACTAAAGGCTGTATTATGGCAATAACGAATATTTGCCTCCAACAGTTCGACAGTTTTTTGATTTATCTGCATAGTATTTCAATATCCCCAGAGAAAATAATTTAATGGCATCAAATCACTTGAACGATTATTCGTTCGCCAAATTATGCTTTCAGTAAATTCTTTGCATAGCGCTCTGTGTGACATATGGCGCCATCCTGCTAAAACCATATGTCTACAATAATTTTCAATTGAGCTACGAAAAAGTTTGTAAGAATGTCTCTATGCCGCTTACTGACTGTTACTTGTTACCATCGTTATTTGTAAACAAATATGGACCACTGATTGCTTGTTCTGTGCACACTGTACGATATATTTTGGGATGCTCTGATGCCCCATGAGTTTGCCAAAATGAAAAAAAACCTGCCTGTCTGTCTTTCTCTTTGTGTTAGCATCACGTAGAAACTGCTGGCTGGATTTTAATAAAATTTTGTGAGGAGGTACCTTAGAATCCCCATTACAATATAGGATATTTTTTTAAATGCAAAAATGTGGTGAAAAATCGGTGAAAGTTATTTTAGTAGGGATAAGACGCTTTATATAAAATAAGTAAATAATTTATAACTGAAGCACTATTCGATGTGCCTAATTTAAGGAGGCATATTTGACTAGGGAAGAGAACCTTTATATAAACTAAATGCATAAACCGTATCTGAAGGACATAAAAAGTAAGGGTCTTTGGTGTGGATTTCTTTCGAAGCAGAATCGAAGTAAATATTGCAATGACGCTGACGAAGTGGCGGACACAGCGAGTTGTTTTAAAATAAATTTGAAAATGTTTCAAACGATGCTCTGGCATGGGACTATTCGTGATATGGCCTTTTGACCTTTAAATAGAAAACAGTGCTGCCAACTTAAAGTTCTCCGGCTCTAAAAAATGCGTTTTCAAATGAGCCTGAACACTTCTACCATTTGCTTTGCAAAGCTTAGTATTAATACGAATGTAATAAATTTGTATTTTTTATCTTTCTTTTCTACTTTATGCCAGTGCAATACATACTTTTGTATAATTTAAAGTCGGTATTGGACTTAAATGCCTCTTCGTTTTCTTCCTCCAACTTCATTTGCAGTATTTATTCGTTCTTCTTTATAAAACATATTTTTCAATAGTGACTTAACTTTAATTTCTTCTCTGCTTATTTTTTCTCATTTATTTGTTTAGTTTCATCAGGGAATGATTAGCTAATTGTCCCACACCATAATATCAAATAATTATAGTCACTTCCTTTTTAAAACAAACAACGACTTGTTTTTTATGATTGTTTTTTATTTTATTATATTTTAAATTAAATGGTGAGATACTTTTAGTGTCAGTTGCACGTTCAGTCAGGTACACGTACTTGTATTTAAACTAAAACAGTAGTGTTCTTTATTTGTATCCAAATAGTTGCTGATTTTTATTATGTTTGTTATTCTGCTAGTGTTTATATCATTCATTAAATAGTACAATGATGAAAGTAGAAAAACAACGCATTCTTTTGATCATGGCTTGATATTGACACCCAGACATGTACTTACCTACATCGAAGATAATGTAATGATAATGAAGATCATAGTATTAACGTTTAAAAAAACAAGTGCAGTTTTGTTTATTCATATGTTCTATAAAAAAATGTTTAAGTATGTTAACTAAGTATATAATAAATTTAAGTTAAAAAGGTAGTTTTTTTTATTAAAATAGGGTTTGTATTATATAAGGTTGAATAGCCCATATAACCAAAATCTTGAAACTTTGATTAAAAAATTTAAGTTTTTAGAAAATTAAATTTCACAATTGATTTTTTGCAAAAAATTTAAATTTTAAAAAAAAATTATATTTCTAAAAAAACGATAATTTATCATATACACGCAAAGAAAAAACATGGTTGAGGTAACCATAATCTAAGAGCAACATATTATGGTTAAACTATATGGTTGTAGTGAAGCCATATTATTGTTCAACATTATAATATTATGGTTAAATTAACGATTATGGTATGGTTAAAAAATATGAAGTGTCATATGAAATGGGTATGCCAGTTTTTTACATTTTAAAATACAAAATTATTTATTATTTTTTATTAATGATTTTATATAACAAATAGATGATTTTATTAATACATAGATAAAAAAAAATTAATTAGCATTTTTTTTCTTCCAAACTGTGTTTCAAGAATATAAGGCAGGGAACACTTTGGCCTTCGATTTCACGCCATTCGCACATGGCCCATACCATCGCAGTTCATAGATTTACCAGTAAAGAATTGTTCCTGAAGATATCAATTTCGGGGGAATAATTTGCCAATTCAGCTAATACCTTTTTCATATAGTCTTTCAAGTACAAAGTAAAGCCTTTCTTGTCTCCGAAAGCAAAGCATTCTTGTAAACTGTGATTGAGAACAACATCAACGCCGGTCTCAACGGTTGAGTTTGTATCCTCATCAGCTTCTTCAGCTCAGGTATAGAAATCTTCACTTTTAATGTCACCTGGTATATTACATTACCGACCAATTTTGTTTTGTATCTGCGAACATTTCATCATCAGTAATATTATCCTTGTTGGTTTTCATGATTTCGAGGTTTTATTAATTTTTCTGGTCTAAAAATTAAAAATAAATTACATTCTCACACCGAGAGGACTCGAAATGCGGGTATCCAGAGAAGATGGTTCCCATAAATTTTTTGCAAAAAATCGATTGTGAAATTTAATTTTCTAAAAACTTAAATTTTTTAATCAAAGTTTCAAGATTTTGGTTATATGGGCTATTCAACCTTATATAATACAAACCATATTTTAATAAAAAAAACTACCTTTTTTAACTTAAATTTATTTTATAGATAAAATACTTAATCATTTTTTTCTAGAACATATGAATAAACAAAACTGCAATTGTTTTTATAAACGTTAATACTATGATCTTCATTATCATTACATTATCTTCGATGTAGGTAAGTACATGTCTGGGTGTCAATATCAAGCCATGATCAAAAGAATGCGTTGTTTTTCTACTTTCATCATTGTACTATTTAATGAATGATATAAACACTAGCAGAATAACAAACATAATAAAAATCAGCAACTATTTGGATACAAATAAAGAACACTACTGTTTTAGTTTAAATACAAGTACGTGTACCTGACTGAACTTGCAACTGACACTAAAAGTATCTTGCCATTTAATTTAAAATATAATAAAATAAAAAATTATAAAAAAATCAGAAAAAACAAGTCGTTATTTGTTTTAAAAAGGAAGTGACTATAATTATTTGATATTATGGTGTGGGACAATTAGCTAATCATTCCCTGATGAAACTAAAACTAAACAAATAAATGAGAAAAAATAAGTAGAGAGGAAATTAAAGTTAAGTCACTATTGAAAAATATGTTTTATAAAGAAGAACGAATAAATACTGCAAATGAAGTTGGAGGAAGAAAACGAAGTGGCATTTAAGTTCAATACCGAATTTAAATTCCATTACACTGGCATAAAGTAGAAAGGAAAGATAAAAAATACAAATTTATTACATTCGTATTAATACTAAGCGTTGCAAACCAAATGGTAGAAGTGTTCAGGCTCATTTGAAAACGCATTTTTTAGAGCCGGAGAACTTTAAGTTGGCAGCACTGTTTTCTATTTAAAGGTCAAAAGGCCATATCACGAATAGTCCCATGGCAGAGCATCGTTTGAAACATTTTCAAATTTATTTTAAAACAACTCGCTGTGTCCGCCACTTCGTCAGCGTCATTGCAATATTTAGTTCGATTCTGCTTCGAAAGAAATCCACACCAAAGACCCTTACTTTTTATGTCCTTCAGATACGGTTTATGCATTTAGTTTATATAAAGGTTCTCTTCCCTAGTCAAATATGCCTCCTTAAATTAGGCACATCGAATAGTGCTTCAGTTATAAATTATTTACTTATTTTATATAAAGCGTCTTATCCCTACTAAAATAACTTTCACCGATTTTTCACCACATTTTTGCATTTAAAAAAATATCCTATATTGTAATGGGGATTCTAAGGTACCTCCTCACAAAATTTTATTAA
The DNA here is from genome assembly GCA_949628195.1 of Phasia obesa. Lineage (NCBI taxonomy): Eukaryota > Metazoa > Arthropoda > Insecta > Diptera > Tachinidae > Phasia > Phasia obesa. Next base: position 102,790,124 of record OX451218.1, on the reverse strand, counting down.
AATCCGGCCAGTAGTTTCTACGTGATTCTAACACAAAGAGAAAGACAGACAGGCAGGTTTTTTTTTCATTTTGGTAAACTCATGGGGCATCAGAGCAACCCAAAATATATCGTACAGTGTGCACAGAACAATCAATCAGTGGTCCATATTTGTTTACAAATAACGATGGTAACAAGTAACAGTCAGTAAGCGGCATAGAGACATTCTTACAAACTTTTTAGTAGCTCAATTGAAAATTATTGTAGACATATGGTTTTAGCAGGATGGCGCCATATGTCACACAGAGCGCTATGCAAAGAATTTACTGAAAGCATAATTTGGCGAACGAATAATCGTTCAAGTGATTTGATGCCATTAAATTATTTTCTCTGGTGATATTGGAATACTATGCATATAAATCAAAAAACTGTCGAACTGTTGGAGGCAAATATTCGTTATTGCCATAATACAGCCTGATTTACTAGGAAGATCGTGTGAAAATTTGTACCTCCAAATTACGCCATGTATAAGCCAGCAGTGGATGTCCTACACCCGAAATCATATTAAAACATTAAAACCATAAAATTATCTAGTTATTAAAACTGATTGGATGGACATTTAAATTTTTTTCTGTTTATTGGAATTTAAAGTCTCCGCTTCTCTGGTTCAAAAATTATTATAATAAATTTGCTTTCAGTTTATTTAAAAACAGACTAATCGAAAATTTTGAGTTTTGTTTTCTGAGCCTCATTTATGTCATTTAATTAAGAATTTTTTTTTATAAAAAGACTATAGTAGTCCTATTTTACAGAGAGTTAGCTATACAACGAAAATGGGTAAAAAACAAACCCATTATGGAAGTGGTCTGCTTCGATATTTACCCTACATTAATAATAGCCATACATTTTTAACCGACTTCAAAAAAGAAGGAGGTTATCAATTCGTCTGAATGTTGCTTTTTTTATGTTTGTGCCCGCAGAACTCAGCCATTTCTGAACCGATTTTAAAACGGTTATGTTTACAGATTGGTCCCGTTTTAAAAACAGTTCATTATTTTAAAAATTAAAGGGTGTCCACCTACAAGATACATGTTTTCTTCGTGTATTAAGAACCCTAAAGGGCACCAATTTAAAATTTTAAACAATTTCGTATCACTACAGCTCCCACTAATAAAGAGTAATAAAAAAATAAACTTAAAATTTAAAGGGTGTCCCCATAGGTGACCTAATTTGAGCTTTATGGGCCTATCTTTTGAACCGTTAAAGACAAAACCTTGAAAGTTTGACAGAATGTCGATTAGTAAGACCTTTATTATTTTTTAATTATAAATTAAAGGGTGCTCCAATAGTTCATTAAATTTTATGTATATGCCCATACTTTTGAACAGTTGTACTCCGGCCGTTAAATTTACATAGAACCTGTATTACTAAGTCCGCTATAACAAAAAGTATAAAATTTTTATTTGGAAACAAAAGGGCGTCCCAATAGTTAATGTAATTTTATGTATGTGGCCAAACTTTAGAACCGTTATAGACATACAGCTGAAATTCACAAGGAAGCTGTATTACTAAGTCCGCTATAACAGGTATATAATTTGAATTTAGAAATTAAAGGGTGTACCCATAATTGATGTAATTTGACCTATATGGCCCTATCTTTTGAACCTTTATAGACAAGCACTTGAAAATTAGACAGAATTTCCACTACTTTGTCTGGTATACTAGCTAGTATAAATATTTAGAATTATGAATTAAAGAGTGTCCCAATAGTTCTGTAATTTCCTGTATATGACTAAACCTTTGAACCGTTACAGATATACAATTGAAATTTACATAAAATCTTTGTGGCCAAGTTCTTTATAACAATAGGTCTTTAATTTAAAATTGTACATTAAAGGGTATCCTATTAGTTGATGTGATTTGATTTATGTTGCCCTATCTTTGAAACCGTCATAGATAAAGACTTGATATTTACAGAGAGCGTATATTATTATGTCCGCTATAAGAATTATAAAGTTGTAAATGAAAGGGTGTCCATATAGTTAATGAAATTTATAGCCATAAATGACGGATGTTGGTGAAAATATCTTAACTTTTGAACAGTTATAAGGAGATGCTTTCACATTGTCTTTACTTCTTTTCCTGCTAAGTTTGGCGCATTTTGTGTATATTTTATTTGTTTTATATATAGTTCTTACAGATTACTTCTTATATTTTTAATTTAGAACTGGTACCCAACTATCTGTTTTGAAGTCGGTTTTTTTGCAAGAATTATATAATCAACAAGTTTATGATAAACTCTAGCTCACTCTGTTGCACAAAACAATCAAAATAAATTCAAATTCAGCAAACCTCACAAATTCACCGAAAACCACAGAACCCTTGTAGGCTAGTACATAGTGTGCATTGGGATTGTGGGTTCGATTCCCAGCAAAAACTATGGTTATTTTCACAACAATGGTTTAAGGTCTTTGTTACTATGATCGATAAATAAAATTCGAATATATATTAAGTTCTGACCGCGAAAATAACTATATATGCTTACAAATATTGAGAGTTTGTTTAAGCAAACCAAGTAAAATTCTGTCACATAAAAAATATTTAAAGAAAAAAGTTTCTTTTTCACTACTTTGAAGGTTATTTAAAATTCGGGCAGCCGAACCTCTTCCTTCACCACGAACGTTTAAACATTTTGTCAATAAAAAAATGTATTTATTTTCAAAATAATAAATAATAGTGATAATAAAAGTAAATATTTGCGCTAAACACGGCTTTCAATTGAATATAAAAAAAGAAAAAAGATAATATTAAATACGATCCAATGCAAGTCAACAAAAACTCCCCGCTGAAAAAAATGATAACGATTTTAAAGTACAATTGCAACAAAAACAAAAGCCAAATAAAAAGAGGGAAACTAAAGATTTAAATAAATACTGTACAAAATTATATCATAAATTCGGTACAAAAATAATTTTATTTGAACGCAAATACAATAAACTCTCGATTTTTCGCGGGTGGTTTATCTGCGGTGGCTACAGTAAAACGTTTAATGTATAAAAACAGAAAAATACACAAAAACAAGTTTTGAAACTTAGATTATTTCGTAAATGTGGAAATAAGTTTTCTAATTATATATATAACTATATATATATATATTACTATATATATATATATTAATATAATAAGTCATCATAAAGTCTATTTCACAAAAAATATATTTACTTATGAGAGCCTCAAAACACAACCATTATTTCCCTCCAAAATTTCCATTCAACGAGAAGAATTAAATTTATTTGTTTTGATTTGAATTGTTTTAAATTTGAATTTTTTGAATTAATTTAAAGCTCTTTTTATTAACTCATTTTAGCTAGAAATTGAGTTTTTTTTTTGTTTTAAAACTGGTTTCTTTTTTCTAAAATAATTTTCGTGTGTTAATTAAGCGCAATATAAGGAATATGAAAGCTGACTTACATATATACACGCAAAGAAAAAACATGGTTAAGGTAACCATAATCTAAGAACAACATGTTATGGTTGAGTTATATGGTTATATATAAAAATAATATTGTTGTCGTTGGAACATAAAAATAACATTGTAAAATATAACCATAGTTATGTTTATAATACAAACATACTATCATATAATTTGAAACATGTAAATGGTTATATGTGACAACCTATGAATATATTTCTAAATAACAAAAAACAAATACACGAATATTTCCATTTAGACTTACATACATATTTTGATATTTTTTGCTTACCTTTTTATGTGTTTTATTATTAATTTAAAACTATCATTTATAATAAAAAACTAATTTATTTGTTGACAAAAAAATATGTATTTAATGTTTTTACTGGTCCAAGTATTGGTCCCTTTGTGTAACCAGCAAAAGAGGAGAGGAAAAAGGGAGAGATAGAAAAGAGAGAGAGAGAAAAGAGAAAAAACAAAAATCGCAATATAGGTTACAGTTGCGCAACAGATGGAGCTGTTTTAAAATAATGACAGATGGAGCTATTTTAAAATAATGACAAAATATGAATTATTTACTTACTGCCAAATAGCCCATTTGCATTTGTATTTGATTTGTACATTTCCTTCGTGGAATTAGCTTACAAGGAATGGACGCAAACTTAAGAATAAGGAAAGCAATTTTTTTAAATATAATTTTCGTATAACTTTTAGACTTTTTATTAAAAGACATTATTTTTAATGTTAGAATTTTTTTAACCAAAAAAGGAGGAATTTACTCGATAATTTAAAAACATGTCTCTTTTGTTCAGGGTAGAGAAAAAAGTACAATTTGTTTTCAAAATCAGAACATTAAACGTACCTTGCACAAAAAAGACATGTTTTAAATCATCGTCTAAATCTCTTCTAAATTTAAGAAATTTCGGAAGGGTTTTAGTTAAGTTGCTAATAAATATTTTATTTCGAAAAACCGAATATTTTCTTTAATGTAAATTTATCGAAATGGATAAAAAAAATAAGCAATTGCTAACGATTTTATACACCCAAGATGACCTATTTCAAAACATCGTGGTGTTGTCCCCATAGTCATTGTAAGATCCAATACCATTTATAAACAACAGATTTATTTTCAATTCGTTGGTCAACGTTGCGATTTAAAAACAAGGTGTGAGATCAACTGGCCAATCGACTTCACGTTGCATTTTAGTAACGAAAATACAGTGAAACAAACATCACATCGTGCCAGTGCTACAATAATTTCACCGATGAGCTTCATTTCCTTTCATACTAGATTTTGTAGCACCGGTCATCACAGTGATAATCTACTTTGGTACAGATATAAATAGGTGCTTTAAATGGAAAGGAGATCAATTACTATCTTTGGATTAGTAGAACATAATTTTTAATTTTGTTATTAATTGTTAAACAATCTGTTCGGAAACAGAAAAAACAACGAAAATCGTACATCTGTAAGGTCGTAACACAAACGCGATGAATCCTTTTAATCATAATTAATTAAGTGACATATTAAGGCTAAACTTAAATTAAAATTATTATAATAAGTAAAGCGACAAAAACAACGTAGAATGGAGCTTTTTCTTATGTGACCTTTTGTCTGTTTGTCTTTATTAGGAACACAAAAAAAAAAAAAATATTTTCACCAATTAAAGGTTTAAATTTGTTTCAGATTAAAATCTAGTTAAATAATTAATTGAAGCAGTGATTTGTTTAATTAAAAAATTTTGAACTTTAATTTAAAACTAATTAAAACCTTTAATTGGTACAACAAATTTTTTTCTGCAAAGAAAGAAGAATAAACTGACAAATATTCTACTTTTTTTACGCACTTCCATTGTCAGACCTCAAAAAAGCCACACTAGTCTGCATTTACATACTTAATCGGCATATCGGCGTTCCCATTGGTCTCATACTTCTCGGTTAATCGAGCTTACATCGTTTGGAAGTTAGCTGACAGCGTGTGCTATTGTCCTTTAATAAAGTCATACAAATCCTAAACATACACTGCGTTAAAAAAGAATTATATCGTTTGTTGTGTTTGAAATGCTCTTCAAAAAAAACTAATCTCTCTAAAACTGTTTAGGTCGGTATCATTCAGAATTATTGGAGCGCACATATTTGATTTCTAGAACTTGTGAAGAAGCGCCTATAAATTTCTAAAAGTGGAATAATTTTAAATTTTAATAATAAGTTTCAATGTGATTTTTTAATCAAACTGGACAAACTGTGAATATCCCTATGTATATATATATAAAGCTTAAAATTTGTTCGTTTCTATGTTTGTCGACAAGCTATAGCTGCCTACACCAGCGAACCGATCTTTCTGAAATTTTCACAGCTTGTTATTAGATATACGGCTAGTAAAATAGGGTACTTAGTTTTTTGATACTCGATTGCATAGTGTGCCAAAATACAGAATAAATTGGGACAGTGGTCGTGGTACCTCCCAGTGATTACAAGTAAGCCCCATAACCATACGTATAATCTAGAAATACATAGGCTGAGATGGAACAGTGAGCGTGGTACCCACCATACAAAATAAAAAAAGTATTATCCTCTATCTAGAGAACTGCAATAGGTAGCGCCTTGGAGTTTTGCATCAGTAACCCCCATATTAATATCCATTGTGTAGAGAAACACAGACTGGATTGTGATGGTGGGCATGGTACCTCTTATACAAAGTTAAAAATTATTATCGTGTGCATAGCAAACTGCAATACCTAGAGCCTTGAAACATTGCAGGAGTAACCCTTATACTAATCTTCATAGTCTAGCAAAATACAAACTGTATTGGCCGTGGGCTTGGTACCTCCTATACAAAGTAAAATTTATTATCGTCTACCTAGAGAACTACAATATGTAGGTCTTGAAACTTTGCACAAGTAACCCTCAGAGTAATGTGCATAGTCTAGTAAAATATAGAATATGATAGTGGGAGTGGTACCTCACCACATACAAAGTGAAAATTTATTATCGTGTACCTAGAGAACTGCAAAAGGTGAAGTCTTGAAACTTTGCACAAGTAACCCTTATACTAATGTGCATAATCTAGCAAAATATAGACTGGATTAGGATATTGGGAGTGGTACCTCCCATAAAAAGTAAAAAATTATTATCGTGTTAATACGTATAGTCTAGAAAAAAGCAGTTTGAATGGGAATAGTGGGCGTTGTACCTTGCACATAAACTAAAACATTTTTGACGTGAGAATAGCGTGCGCTTTTGAGTTAAAGGATGGCCATACTTTTCTTCCAAATGTTTATTGTATGTCTTGTGGATGGGTGTAGCGAAGAGCACCGGGGACAGCTAGTCTTTATAATATTAATTGTTGCTTGTTTTGGCAAAAACAAAATTTCTTGCAAGTTCATGCGGAATGCAAATATGTATTAGCAACACATTTACTATAAACAAAATTAATAAAATATCAATTAACAATTAAACGAATAAATAAATAATCAACAACTACAGAGAAAGAATGAAAACAAAAGTTTTCTAAAACACGTAGCCTCACGCAAACCATATAAAGAGGGGGCATGCTTAATATTTATTGCAAGTAAATAATCAACGATATATTTTGAGGTTTGGCCCCTCTGTGCAGCAGTACTCGATATGACAGTTACGCTCCACCAGATGACTGAGTGACTGACTTATTAACGCGTACTCACCATTTTAGGTAAAACAAGCCGTAAATGTTTGTTTTTTTTTTCAATTTTTTATTTAAAATCAAAACTCAATACTTAAATAGGGAATGTTTTGCATTTCAGTGGAATCGCACAAAAAAAATTAAATAAATAAAAAAATAAATAATTCAAAAAATCATTTATTGCTACGTGAGGTGATGTCATATACGAGGGCACTTGTAAATTGTGTTCGTTAGTTTTGTTTATTGTTAGTTTATTTGTGACATTAAAAAAAAATATTCAAAAGATAAGAAGGTGTTGTCTCTATACTGTTTAGCACTGTACAGCAATTCGGCTGAGATCTTACTTGTCAGCTAAAGGAGGGGCGTTTAAAAAATGATTGACAAATAATTATTTACGTAGTGTGCCTGACTCCCATAATAAACAATAATATGCGAACAACAGCAGATGATTTTAAGGCGAGGACAACTTTATTTGAAATGCGTTTTTCATTTGTTTATTTATTTTTATTTCATTTTTAAAGCAATGTGTTTAATAAACAATTATTGTTTTTTTTTTCTTTATTATTTATTTTGTAAGTTTCATTCTTTTATCTTTAAATAACTTTCAAGAATTAAAAAAATATGTATATTTAACGGTAACTTTGTTATCTGTACATTCCAAATAAATAGCTTTTTTTTGAATTGCAATTAAAAATCAATATTGAATGAGGGAATATTGTAACTGATAAGAATTTGACGCATTAAAATTGTTATTTGTCGTAACCCTTAATCCAATACCGTTCGATACGAAAAATAGTTGTTGTAGAATCTTCCTGCAAAAGTGAGTGATCAGAATCCAAACTTAAACTTATTTGAAGAAAATGTTTCTATTATAATTTTTTTCCTAAATTGATACTTACCTTTCAAGTTTGAGTTAAGCAATTTTGCGAAAACGAACGAATTCGTGTGACATCATCAATTCTGTTTTAAAACAATCCCCACATTTCTTTTTCTGTTAGAACTCTTGCCTGTTAATGAGAATTGTTTTCCATAAAGCCATGGATGATAGAAGACAAAGTTACGCTATCCCGAAAATAAAATTGAAATTTTCTACGCATTTCGGTCTAATGACGTCACGAAAATGTCTTGCTATTGGCTAATAATTCTGATTGAGAGTATAACTATGAGATAACTATGAGAGTTTTTAATATAAATTATGAGTATTTATTTGAAGCAATTTGTTTATGAAGGACTTGGCAACCTTAAATTCGGGGAACAACGATATAATGGTGATTTTTTTGAGGTTAGGATTTTCATGCATTAGTATTTGACAGATCACGTGAGATTTCAGACATGGTGCCAAAGAGAAAGATGCTCAGTATGCTTTGACATTTCATCATGAATAGACTTACTAACGAGCAACGCTTGCAAATCATTGAATTTTATTACCAAAATCAGTGTTCGGTTCGAAATGTTCAAATGTGACAAATTTTGTTCAGCGATGAGGCTCATTTCTGGTTGAATGGCTACGTAAATAAGCAAAATTGCCGCATTTGGAGTGAAGAGCAACCAGAAGCCGTTCAAGAACTGCCCATGCATCCCGAAAAATGCACTGTTTGGTGTGGTTTGTACGCTGGTGGAATCATTGGACCGTATTTTTTCAAAGATGCTGTTGGACGCAACGTTACGGTGAATGGCGATCGCTATCGTTCGATGCTAACAAACTTTTTGTTGCCAAAAATGGAACAACTGAACTTGGTTGACATGTGGTTTCAACAAGATGGCGCTACATGCTACACAGCTCGCGATTCTATGGCCATTTTGAGGGAAAACTTCGGAGAACAATTCATCTCAAGAAATGGACCGGTAAGTTGGCCACCAAGATCATGCGATTTGACGCCTTTAGACTATTTTTTGTGGGGCTACGTCAAGTCTAAAGTCTACAGAAATAAGGCAGCAACTATTCCAGCTTTGGAAGACAACATTTCCGAAGAAATTCGGGCTATTCCGGCCGAAATGCTCGAAAAAGTTGCCCAAAATTGGACTTTCCGAATGGACCACCTAAGACGCAGCCGCGGTCAACATTTAAATGAAATTATCTTCAAAAAGTAAATGTCATGGACCAATCTAACGTTTCAAATAAAGAACCGATGAGATTTTGCAAATTTTATGCGTTTTTTTTAAAAAAAAAGTTTTCAAGCTCTTAAAAAATCACTCGTTATAACGGGAGAACATGCGCATGGCGTAATCTTGTCTTGCGTAAAGCTATAAAATTCTACAATCCAATTCAAAGTTGACTTGACTTTACTATAAGTTTATTAAATACTAGCTGTGCCCGCCACGTCATGGGCGTCCTGACAATATTTTTTGCTCAGTTTTGCTTTGAAAATATTCCACACCAATGGAAAGACTCTTACCTTTATAGTGCTTCAATTATGGTTTATGTATTTACTTTATATAAAGGTATCCATCCCTCGACAAAATTCTAAAATTTATAAAAAAATCTAAAATTCTAATTGTTGTAAACCTCTGTAAGAGGTGTTTAAAATATTTTAATAATAATGTAATTCCACCAAGTAAAAATACAAATTTTAATCAACTGGCGCCATCTGCTGCGTAATGGTTTTTAAAATATCCCACTTTTTTCTGCAAAAATATTTTATTTCCAAGAGAAAGTGGAGAAAAAACATTGAAAATACGCAGTTATTTTAGTATAAACCATAACCGAACGGAACTAACCTGATTGGCATACTTTATTTTTTATAAAATATACATAAACTGATATGCAGCATAGTTTAAGGCGGCACTAAAACGTAAGGCTCTTAGGTGTGGATGGCTTGCAAAGCAAAATCGAACAAAATATTGCAAGGGCGCTGACGGAGAGGCGGGCTCAGCTAGTGTTGTATTAAAGGAAAAGAAAGTTAACAGGACGAATGTCCTGTAATATGCACAATTTATGCATAGGCCGGAACAATAGAGCGAAGCCGATGTATAATGATGACGGCGGCGGTTGTAAAAAAACATACCAGGCGGCTTAAAGTCGACTACAGCTGAAAGTTTTTTCGCAGGCGCCAATTAGGATCTATCACAGGTTATATTTAGTTTTATGAGTGAAAAATTAGTAAAAACCTTTTTATTTTTCCACCAATTTTTCTTACGTATCTGACACTGAAAAGCAAAATTTTTAGGTTACCCAGGGTTCAGGTTAATAAAAAAAAATATCTATTTAATTATCTAGAGGTCTTCAGGTAAATAAAAGTTACCTAAGTTATCAGTTTTTCTTCGAACACGTAGGAACTGTTGCTAGAACATTAAAATGCAAAACAAATTTTAATTTTTCTTTTCATATCATTACAGATTGTTTCCGAATGTGAAATTTTACGAGCCCAACAGATCAAAGAAGATATCGAACAATCACTTCCAACACAGCCGCAACAGTTTATTCAACGCTTCAAGAGTCGCTCAACGGAAAATTTTTTAGACCTGCCCATCGAAGATGACAAAAAGACAATTGCCGAAAGATTGGCAAATATGTATACAAGATTTTCGCCAAGTAAGTTAAACATTTTCTGAGACTTGTATCTATAGTTCAAGAGAGATATAGTGAGAGAGAGAGAGTGGGTATATTCAAAAGAGCTGTTTTTATTAAAAGAAAGATAAAAACTATTGACTATGCTGGATAGGAAGAGGAATAACGTCTTACAGTTTTTGTCTTAATATTCTTATGTATATCTATGCCGATACCTAAATAATGATAATGAAATAATGATAGATTAAGAAATGACTCGACAATCATTCCAATGGGATTTGAAGAGAGAAATATGCCTCAGCAAAAACAAAGAACCTTAAATCGGTTGGTAAGGTTATAGCCAAAATTTTTAGAGATGTGCATGGAATAATCTATATTGACCGCTTGAAAAAAAAGATGAATAAATAAAAAACATTATTTATTGCTAGCAGTGCCCGCCACGTCGTCAACGTCGCGACAATTTTTTGTTCGATTTCTTTTCAAGGTTATTGACACCAAATTTTACTTTTTCTTACTTTTATAATGCTTAAGATATGAAACATAGGTTTGGTATAAAATTCTATAATTATTGTACAGTTTTGTTAATATTGTATTGAATTAGTAAAATTGCGTATTTTCACAGCTTTTTCTCTATTTTCTCTTAGAAATGAGATATTTTTACAGCAAAAAATTATCCTATATTTCATCCAAGATGCTAAGGTACCTTCTTACAAATTACCGATTACTATCTGCACTAGCAACAAACTATTACAGTTTTATTGTATGTATAGAATAGTTGTGCCCACACACATTGTGTGCATCCTAACAATATTTTTTTCGATATTGCGCTAAAAGTAATCCTCTCCAAATTTTAAGACTCTTACTTTTATAGTGCTTAGGTTAGGTTAGGTTAAGCAGGCAGCTGTAGTATACAGCTCACTTGGGTCCACGTATTGGTCCCTTTGTGTTACCTGCGGAGAGGAAGAAATAAAAGTAAGAGTAAGATTGGGGGGGTGTAAAGAAAAGAGAGAGATAATTTAAGAAAAATATAGTGTAAGATAGCATATTGGCCGAGACAGCAAACAAGCGTTTTCATGCCTCGCCGAGTGGGAGTGGGTTGGAGAACCAGCCGCAGCTCCTCAGAAAAGAGTTTATTCTTCTTGGTTCCAGAAGTGAAACACAAGTTAGGCTCCCGAAATACCGTTGTCCAAGATTTTGAAGTCGTTGGTATTCCAGTGCAGGGCATAGGCAGAGGAGGTGAACGACCGTTTCCTCCTCTTCCTCATCTTGGCAGCTTCTGCAAAAGTCGTTGTAAGGGAGGCCCATTCTTCTTGCATGGGCTCCGAATAGACAATGCCCAGTGACCGTAGATATAAAGTCACGCAGTTGTGTTTTCGGCATCCGAAGTAATGAATCCGTCCTCTTCTGATCTAGTAAGGGCCAGATTGTCCTTGCCGTCAGACAAGTAGACTCATCGGAACATCTGGCCTGGGCCAGGTCATAAAGAGCACGGTTTATTCGTTGCCCGCATGCAGAGAGGGGAATGCCACAATAGACGTCAATGGCGCCATCATGAAGCAGAGTTCCCTTCTTTGCTAGTTCGTCAGCAACATTGTTGCCTGAGGTAGTCCCATGTCCCCGCACCCATTTAAGGGTGACCGTTGAATTTTCCGCCATCGCATTTAAGGATGTCCGGCATTCCAGGACGAGATTTGATGTGCTGAACACACCTTTTAGGGACATAATGGCAGCTTTACTGTCGGTACAAAACCAGATATCCCTATTCGATATTCTGTGATACCTTAGCCAGTTTGCCGCTTTTTTGATAGCAGATATTTCTGCTTGTAGAACATTACATTCATTTGGGAGTCTGAAACACATCTTGATTCCAAATTCCTCTATATAGACCCCACCTCCAACTCCCACCTCCCTTTTGGAGCCATCTGTGAACACGCAGAGTGAGCCAGGGGTGGTGGGTGGCCCTCCGTCATGTCGAAATCGAAGTTTCGCATGAAGAAGGGTTTTGGGATGCAGTAGTCTATGAGTCCGGGGATAATATTCGTGATTCCCAGGATACTGGCATGGCCCCACAGTCTATGGTTCCATGCACCTGTGACATTCAGTCTAATGGCCGTTCTTAGTGCAAGCTTCCTGGCTAGCTGGTCAACTGGTAACCAGTTTAGCATAGCAAAAAGTGCCTTCGTCGGCGTTGACCTAATAGCTCCTGTTATTAGGATCGCCATATTACGCAATACTTTCTCTATAATAGAGATATTTGCCCTAGTATCTAGTGCTTTCCACCAGACGATGATTCCATAGAATAAGGTCGGTTTGATTACCGCTTCAAATAGCCAGTTCGCAATTCTCGGGTTCATTCCCCAAGTCTTGCCTATGGCTTTTTTACACACATATATTGCTGTGATGGCTTTAGACGCTCTAGCCTGGATGTTCATTTTCCAGGATAGTTTACTGTCTAAGATTATGCCAAGATACTTTGCACTATGTGCTAGAGTTAGTGGTATTCCCCTCAATACGGGTAGCCTGAAGGGTGGGAGCTTGTATTTTCTTGAGAATAGTACAAGTTCAGTTTTGGCTGGGTTTACACTCAGTCCACACTGTTCTGTCCAGGTGCAGATCATCTTGAGTGCCGCCTCTAATCTTTGTGTGATAATATCAATATGGACACCAGATACTGCCACCGCTACATCGTCTGCGTATGCGACAGTTTTAAAATTCATCGAGTCCAGATCTTTGAGCAACTTATTGATTGCTATATTCCATAATAGTGGGGACAATACTCCACCTTGTGGTGTGCCCCTTCCCGCTGTTTTGGAAATGCTCGCTGAGCCAAATGTAGACGTTATCGTCCTGTTACTTAGCAGGTTCGTAATGAACCTGATGATCGATTGGTCAATCCCCAGCTCTCTTAGAGATCGGGTTATTGCCAACGGTTCGATGTTATTAAAGGCTCCCTCAATATCCATGAAGGCTACCATTGTGTAGTTTTTATGCTCTAGCGACTTCTCAATATGTCCCAGGAGCGAGTGTAATGCTGTCTCAACAGATTTGCCCTTCGTATAAGCGTGTTGGGATGGCGAAAGGAGATTCCTGTCGATTGTCATTCTCAAATGAATGTCGATAAGTCTCTCCAGCGTTTTGAGCAAAAAGGATGTTAGACTGATTGGCCTAAAATCCTTTGCCATGTAGGTCTGCGATTCGAACGCTGAATCGACGGTCTGCAGGACTTATTCGTTGCATCTCTAAATGCGTTGGTAAGTCTATTCACAGCATCTTCGATGTGCATGGTATCCCGAATAGTTGTGGGAGGATTAGGTATATTTGAAAGGAGCATTTTCTGTTTTTCCCAATCCGTCTTACGTCTATTGATGTAAGCGACGGTCCTAGATTTCTTCCTAACAATGGAAAAGACAAGATAACGATGATCGGAGAAAGAACAGTCTGTAGAGACTCTCCAATTTTCGATTAAAAATGCATAGTGCAGGCTGACAAGCGTGATGTCCAGTACCTCCTGTCTATTTGATACAACAAAAGTGGGTTCAGAACCCCTATTTGCGACTACTAGATCATTATTTAATATAAAATCAAGGATACACTCACCTCTGTTGTTGGTATCGGAGCTACCCCAAATATGGTGATGTGCATTTGCGTCGGCCCCTATTATTGTAGGGATGTTTTTGGCCTTCGCTGCTCTGGCCATCTTCTTGACCAAGTTATTGGGTGGAGGTTTATCCTGGTCATGCGGCATGTATGCAGAGGTTATCCACACCGCAGATTCTGCCTCTTCCCACACTGCAGTCACCGAGTCTTCATCACTATAATCAGATAGAATGAAGATATTAAGGTGATCTTTTGCTAAAATACAGGATCTAATAGTTTTGTTATTGTTACCTGAAGTTGCTGCATACAATAGTTTGTAGCCTTGTGCATTAAGTCCACATATAACGCCATTGTTGACCCATGGCTCCTGGATTAATGCGATGTCTTCGCCTCGATCTGCGAGACGAAGAATTAATGCAGCGGACGCTGCCTTAGAGTGGTGGAGGTTGATCTGAATCACCTTCACCATCTCTGTCTGGATCATAGATGACAGTGACGTCGATGTCCTCCGGGTCAGAGTCCAGGAGCACATCTTCGTCATCCTCCGCAACACCCAGACGCTCGAAGAGCTCGCCAACCAGACCTGAGTCTGATTGTGAACCCTCCGTGGCTACTGAGCTCGCGGTGTCATCTATCTCCGCAGTTGTTGTTGGTGGTTGTTGGCTTGTGCTGGCAGCCACATCCTCAGATTGCGACCCTTCCAATTGGTTGTAGGAGGTGCCGGGGTTGGCTTTGTCATCACCACGGTAGATGCTCAGCTTGATACTATCATAACCATAGAATATCTTACCTTGCCTCTTCCGTAGTGGTGACAACGATTCTTTGTTAAGAACCACCACCGCCTTCCTAGTCAACCCTTCCGGTTCGGAAACCTTCACTACCTTCCAGTCACTGGTCGGTAGATCGGCATTTCCTCTCCGGATGATCGACAGGATCGTCGCCGGGTTGTGTGGTTCCCTGGGGATGATTGCGATGGATCTCGGCCTTCGTGGTATATCGCTGACCGGGACCGCATCCAATCTTGCACCGGGCCACACTTCCCCTAAGGATGTGATTGCCAGTTTGAGATGTAATGCTGAACTCTCACTTGTGCATGAGAGCAGCTTAATGTGACCTTGAAACCAGCCAGCGTCTACATTTTGAGGCGCTGGACTGGTTTCATCATTTAAAAAGTTTTCCAGCAATTTGAGACGGATCATCTCCCATTTCTCACGAGAGATAGCCCCGTCACAGTTGCTATTGTCAATAATAGCCCTTATCAGTGGATCTTTAGCAACCTCACTGTAAGGCCTATTTATGACCCTGGATGATGGAATTGTTAATGTTTTTGGACGTTTGATGTCCGGTTGTAGGTTATGCTGCTGCATCTTCTCCTCCCCCGATCGTTGCCTTTTGGGCGCTGCGGATGTAGATGGTTTTTCTACATCTGCAGCAGGTTTGGAGCTTTCAGCAGCAGCCAGGTGGGTTTTTGCCCAAGATAGGGAGGATTTCTCCTCCGGAGTTAATTTGTCGACTGGCGTGTTGCCAAGTCTGTCGACTAGACGTTGGGCGGCGCGCCCTTCGATAAAGGCCCTCTTGGATGTGTTTTTGCGGTCATTGGGGGCAATTTTTACAGCCGTTTGGGCGGGGGGACGTAGCACATCTGTGCCTGTAGGGGTTACCACAGGTACAGATGGTACAATTACCGCAGGGTTGTCCACGACAGTAGCCGTGGCACCCGAAGCAGGGGTTTCTGCTGGTACTAAGCCAGCACGGGCCGAAGAGGTACCAGCCGAATAGTCGAGTGGTACCTCGTTGGTTTTGTCCACAGCATCAACCTTAGGTTGGCTTGCTGGGACAGAATTGCAGTTGGCGGGCGAGGGTTTCCCCTGCTCGCTTCCTGCTATATTTTGTTTTTGTTTTTTTGTATTTTTATTTGTGTTTTTCATGTAGTTCCCACGAGTAGGCGCGTAAAGGGTCGACGATCCATGCAGTGACGGCGTACATGGACTAGGCAACTGAAAATACAACCAACCCGTGCCTTGGCGTCGGAGGGGAGCTGTTAGGAACTAGTCTTCTTTAACCACTGACTAGCCATCCAGGTTCTCAGCACTGCTACCTTCACCTTAACCTTACAAGTGGTGTCAATTTTGGTCCGCGGGTTGGATTGAAACCAGGTCCCCTGTCTATTGAAAAATGCGAGCCACCTCCCTGGACCATTTGTGCAGTGTATCCAGGGAAGTGACTGGCATTTCTGACTCATCCTGAGCATTGTACCATTATGGGTGAATGGTTGCCCTGCTCAAGATATGCCAGAGAAAACAAGGGTTGGTCCCACCCAGCCTAGCAGTGTCTAGACCTTGTGCAACTACTTAGCAGAATTCACAAAGCCCAGACCCCGCCCGAGCTTTGTCAGACCTCCTGTGGCCATATGGTGGTGTGACACAGGAGATCCGTACATATGCTCGCCCCTATCCGCCACCTGGGGACGCGTCCGATGGGAGACTGGCAACTCCACACGGATTTATATTGCTTGATATATATTGCTTTATTTATAGTGCTTGATATATACGTATTTTCTTAATTTAAAAGTACCCATCTCTGGATAAAATTCTAAAATTTATATAATATATTATATATCTAAAAATTATTGTAAAGCTCTGTAAAAGGTGTTTAATATATCCCGCCTTAGGCTGATGTTAAAGTGCGTGTGCTACAAGCGAAGCGAAGCTAGCTAGTAGCGATAATAATTTGTGTTATATCAATGCTACAAGATATAAATGGTAAATGGTATATTAAGCAAATTGTACAGTGTTTAATTTTTTTTCACAAACAAAATTCCAAAAAACCGTATTAAAAATTTCTTAAAGCATAATAAAACGCTACAACGCACTACAAACCTGCTTAATAGCACGAGCTCGAATCAAGCTTCGCTCTCACTCTGACATCTTTTAGGCCAACACAAGAAAAACACGTGTATTGGTTTATAACGTGTTGTAGGTTTGCGAAGTTATAATCGCTTGTAGCGCACACTCTGACATCAGCCTTAAAGTATGCACAGCGGTAAAATTGCGTACTTTTACTGCTTTTTCGCCACTTTCTTTTAAACATAAGATATTTTTGCGGAAAAACGTATCCTATATTTGAATCAGGATACTAAGGAACCTCCTCACAAAATTTTGTTAAAATCCATCCAATATTTTTTACGTGATGCGAACACTTACAGACAAACAGGGTCTTTCTGGTCAAGTGCAACCTTGGATGGAAAATATATACTAAGAATTGTTATCGCACCTTTCTTAAAAATAAGCTCTCGGCCACTTTTCCTATTTCGAAACCGTAAAAATGTCTCGTTGAAAAAATATTCTGAAAAGAGTTGGGGAGCCGTGAAATGAAGTATATCGACATTTAAACAGCCTGTGCTGGAAAATAAAAAGAAATGTCTAATAATATGTAATTTATTGACTAATCCTCGTACAAAAAAGAAGTTATAATTAATTACATTGCCAGTCTATTCATCAATTTGGTTGCACCAGCACCCACATATGAAAAGGTGCATCAATCCTTATCATTCATTTTGCGAATTTATGTAATTGTATTTAAGAAAAAAGGAAAATTAACAAAATACTCATGACTGACAATAATTCAAAAACAAATCATTTATTATAAATAATTCACATATTACCATTTGCATAAAAACCAAATTTGAGTAAACAAAAAAAAAAAGTTAAAAAGAAATCCCAAAATAATGATTCATTCACCATAGTCAACACAAAGCCACCATATTCAAACACACTGTGTAAAAGTATTCAAGACTTTATAAGTTTTTCCATTTTTTGCATTTATAATTTATACAATTTATGACGCTGAAACAAAACCGTCCAGTCAAAACGCTCAATAATTGCCACACAGAGTTGAAATTTGCGTTTTAAAGGAACCCCAAACCACTAACTACTGCCACATCAAAATAAGTTTAATGAGAAAAACAATTATATGAAATGAAAAGAAATGAAAAGGCCTTTGGCTACGTGATCTTATAGGCGTTGAAATATTTTTTCATAAATTTAGTCACTTTTAAAAGCTGCAATTAAATGGATTTACTTGTCTAGCCTCCTCGTAAATTAAATTAAAATCATTTAAACGACCAAGTGTTTTTTTTCTTAAATAATCTGAATGTAATCGAAAATTAAAGATTAAAAAAAACCAAAATCGAAAAATTTGAAAACGAAAATTAAGCAACGATAATTTTGAAACAATAAACGAAATTCAAAAATGAGTATTTTAGGTGATAAAAGTATGCAAAATACTTAAATTAAGAACATTTTTAACAATCCAAAAATTCTAATAATACCCAAAATTTAAATGACAGCTGTTTCGATAAAAAGATAAAAAAATTGTTTCCTAAATCTTAATAGTGTTGTTGCAATAAGTGGAATTGGTAACACTTTTCGTACAAGTGTACAAAATTATTTGTGTTATACTTACTTCTATAGCGTTTTCAAGAAATTAAATGGTTTCCGAATTGGGTTGATGGGCAGTAAAACTGATATTAAGTATGATATAAACAGGATTTATTTTATTGAAACGCTAATCAATGGCATTGTCTGTGGTAAACGAAATCCTTCAAAGGAGCACCGCAATATTGATCGTCAGTTTTCAACGATCTATCGCATATAAATAACAGAGTGCAACACGGAAAAAAATAACTATATACGGACACCACTACGTGATAAAAGACTAAAAAAGGACCCCTGTCTCCCAGTTTTGCCCAAAGTCCTCCAGGTTTTTTCTTATGGGCCCTCAAAGATGTGTGGCCTCGATGTCATTTTTGCAAAAAGATGATCATTTACTCAAGCTCATATTTTGCAAACCGTTTGGAATTTTGATATATTCTCTGAGGCAAAGTTGTAGCTCTTGTCATAAGGAACAAAAATTGTGAACATATAAAACTTCATCTTCAAGGTCAAAATTGCAAAAAACTTTAAAAAATTCTAAAAAATTTTCGGGCAATTTTTCACTTTTGCGGCTACCTAAGCGCTACCTAAACGGTGTTAAGAATCATTCCTAGGAAGTTCAGATGTTCTAGAAAGTTGTTTACTGAGATCTTAGGTTCATTTTTGTAGTTGATTGTTTCCTTGAATTTAGAAAGGTTTGCTACCTATGGACCTGAACAGGGGAAAAAAGGTAAAAAAAATTTAATTTTTTAAAGTTTTTTGCGTTTTTGACCTTGAAGATGAAGTTTTTTTGATTTTATATGTTCACAATTTTGAGCTTGAGGAAATGATCATTTTTTTTTGCAAAAATGACATCGAGGCCTCACATCTTTGAGGTTCCATAAAAAAACCTGGAGGACTTTGGGCAAAACTGGGAGACAGGGGTCTTTTTTTTGGTCTTTTATGACGTAGTGGTGTCCGTATATGGTTATTTTGCCATGACTTAAAAAATTACACAGTGTGTAAGCTGCGAAACAGTATTATGTGGAATTTAAAGTAGTCGGTTCTTTGGGTCTTTTTTCATAGACCTGCCATATGGCAGACAATTTTGATAGACTATCAAAGTTGTCTTACGTTAAATGAAAAGTTCAATAATTTCTAGAGACACAATTTCAAAAATAAATCACTGTAAAGAACTGCTAGTACCGTTCTTAAATTTATGTGATCCTATTAAGTTACGCCAAATAAGAATGAAAATCAAAAATATGCCGAAATAGTGACTTAATTAATCTATATCTCTGTACCTCGGAGGGATACAACACTATGTCCATTTTCATAACTTTACAGGAGACGAGTTTTAAACACATGGTGTTCTATCCCTCTAAATGAAAGTAGACTTGGTGTTGTTTTAAAACATGCTATATCCGGTTCTAACTTGTTTTTGACATAGTGCTCTATTCCTCTATGAAATATAAGAAAAGCTGATTTTAACTCTGTAATAAAGTCAATATGGAAAAAATGGACATAGTGTTGCATCCCTCCGAGGTACAGATCTATACATATAAAAAACTGTAACAGGGCCATTTCTTTACATAAAATATTTTTCGAAAATTTTGTTGCTGCTGCAGATAGTAATCGAAATGAAATACAAAACAACAATTTATAGAATTTTTCTCTGTCTGTTCGCATCATGTAAAAACTACTGGATAAATTTAAATAAAATTAGGTGAGGAGCTAACTTAGTGTCTCGTTTCAAATATAGTTTACATTTTTTGAGTAATATTATTTCATTTCCAAAAGAAAATAGGAAAATTACCGTTTCAATGGTACTGCAAACTTGGGAGCACCTTTTATTTTTGAAGCACTATTTACAGAACTCAGCAATAATTTTAAAATTTTATATGTATAAATTTTAAAATTGTATATAAAGCCTATGTTCCTGACTAATTACCCAGTGATGGGTAACTCTATATAAAATTATAAATTCTCAAAAGATTTTAAAATGGGCCCGCGTACATACATAAATGTTATATTTAATTATTTCTAAAAAATTGGTTGCACATAAGGCTTTATTGTGAAGTGAAGCACCAAAAACTAATATTATCTGACTATGAGTAGTATCATATTTTACGCAAAATAACCGACTTCTAGATAAAAGCATAATAATGATGGCTGTAATGAAACTGTTCGCCAAGTACTACAACCCGATAGAAATTCTTTCTAGGGATACATTTTGGAATTTGGTTATCTTCGCCGATGAATCGAAAAACCAGCTGTATGCCATCATGTCGATGGCATACTTGGTTTGGGCCTGTAGGGATCTTGGCATAATATCGTATTTTCAATTTTATCAGCTAACGATCCAAAGCGCGAAGCGGTTATTGTTATGCTTTTAAGGCGCCGCACAGTGGGATTTGTTAATACAATGTTTGGCAAAAAATATAAGGAGTGCCCGTAGAATGTTAAAATTTTGCTCTGAGCCTTTGGTTAGCTCAATTAAGAAAAATATAAAGTTTCGTCAAAATTGGCCATGCCCACTACCCACCGCCCGTAGAACCCAAAATTTATTTTTGGCCCAAAGTTTTTGAAATTTGTCATGGAGCCTCTTATTACCTCAATTAAGAATAAAATAAAGTTTCATCAAAATTGGCCACGCCCACTACCCACCGCCCATAGAACCCAAAATTTATTTTATTTCCATCGTTAGTAGACCTAGTTCCTTGTTGAACTGCATCCACTCGTATACCCATCTGTTCCTTTAAGGCCTTGTTCATTGCAATTAGTGAGTTCGTAACTCATTTCACTATATAACACAGAAAATAAACTCATTTTAATAATACCTTTTTCACTTCTCTATTTGCAATTTTCACAAATTGTATTTTAATTTTGTAATTTTTTAAAATTAAAAATTTCATGTATTTGGAGACATATTTTATGATTTTATAAAAGATTATTAATTATTTAAACTTTTTTCTTTTTTAATTGATAGTATGGAGTCTTACCTTTCATTTTATTATAGCGGGAGCACTGAGCACTATCGAGCAACCTTTTTTTTTCTTCCAAGGAAATTTGTAATCACGGCACGTTATAGAACAAATTTTATTCTATCATATCTTTTAAACCATATGAGCGAACTTCATAATTTTTTTTTAATACGCAGAAAAGGATATATTTGAAAAAAATCACTATTTGAATCAGAGCAATCAAATTATCTTACATACAAACACTATAGAAGTGCGTAAACAGTTTTCTATATTTTAGACCAAAATATACATGTGACTTTACTTCGTTATTTCAAAGACAAATGAACGGTTTTTTGGCATACATTTTATGGATTCTTCATACTGAATCAATTTTGTACAAAACTGCATCATTACATTTTTAAATTTTATGTGTCGAAAAAACTACATATTGCACAAAAAATCCCACTGTGCGCCGCCATAAAAGATTTCACACTTTAATGTTATTGAAACTTTGTAATTGCACTGGTCGTCAAAAAAAGTCGGGAGCTTGAACCTTTTGTATGTGATTATAATGGACTTTTATGTGCTGAATCTAAATCTGTTCACAGATTTCCCTTAACACGTCTAGTTTTCGAGATATTCTTATTTAAATAAAGTAAAAATAATAAAATATTAGATAAATAGTTATTGTGATATAATGGTCGGCAAAAACAAGTGGGGAGCTTGAACCATGTTATGTGATTTTAACTTACTTATGCGTGCTGAATCCAAATCTGTATACAGATTGATTCTACCACTTCTAGTTTTAGAGATCTTCTTATTTAAATAAAATATTGTATTGAAATATTTGATAATCTTAATGTTTAATTTTTTTTTTACGAGTTTTTGAAGACAAAAAAAAATAAATTTTTTTATTAAAAATATTTTTTTTGTCACTACCAATTTCTGAATAACTCCAAAACATTTAAAAACGAAAAGAAATGTGTAAAGTTGTCTATCCCTCATCTTCTGGTGTTTCCATTATTAATATCGAACAATCCGTTAAAAAGTTATTTAGAAATAAGTTAGCATGGTCCCCTTGTTTAGGGGAAAATATTAGCCAGGTCCATATTATGGACTCCATAACAACAAATTTTTACTGTTTTTTTTTTAAGATTAAATTTTTACGTGATACACGAAAACTGAAAGCGGATTTAAATTTTATGAGTTAAGATCACTATATTCCACATATTTACATATGTTCAGGGAGCAATTTTTTTTGCATACCAGTGTTATATTTACAATGAAAAAATAGTATCTGTAGTCTCTTGGAATGTTATAAGTGACTACATAAAAACAGATTGAGGAAGAAAAAATTCTATGTGATTAAAAAATGCAATTATTGTAGGAAATAAAAACATTTGACAGAATAATTACATAATTGTAAAATCATTTAAGACAGAATAATTTCACGTCAATATTTTCAAGCATTTTGAACTCTGTATGATTTCAGGATCGATCTAGAGGAATTTCCCAAAGCAGATATTAAAATCGTGTTAAGTTCTGTCGCAGACAATTTCAAATAGATGGCAATTTTTAATTCAAAGGTCATTTACAGGTCAGACCCCGAAGGTCCTCTTTATTTTTTAGAACTGTATCATAATTAACTTATTGTTAACTGAAATTGTGTTTTATGACTTAAGATTTAGTAAAATATATTATCCATTACATCTAAAATGTAAAACAGTTAAATTAAAAGTTTAATATATGTACATACGTATGTAAATACTAACAAATTTTTTTTCTTTCTTTTCAGTCCAACGAGGAATTTTAAACATGTAAGTAGAGAGAAAAAAATTTTTATAAATTAATTTTATCTACTTTCGACTTTTTGTTGGATGTATTAGGTCGCTAATAGCTCATAGACCCGTCCAATTTTTTTATATTCCTTAATCTTTCTGCTATTCTTTCTTAGAGTATTAGCTGTAAAAGTTCGTAATTGTGATCTCTTCGTATAATATCGGATAATAATTCACGATCGCTGTTTATTATACGGTAGCATCATATTTCGAATGCTTTTAGTCTATTCATAGTATTAGCTTTAAGCGATCATGTTTCTACCCTGTACGTGAGTACCGATCAGGGTAGAAACATAAAAACATTTTTTGGAGACAAAAGCTGACTTTTCGACTTGTTAGGGTCTTTTTGCACTTGGTGTAGATATTGCTCGCCATTTCAATTCTTCTCTTTATTTCGATATCAGTGTCCCAATTTTCATGAAAAACACATCCGTGACATACAAATCTGTTTACTCTTTCTAGCTGTTGGTTGTTAATGTAAAAAGCACCATTTGATTAGGATGTAACCGAACTAAAAAAACTCTCTGAAAATTTTATTGATAAAAGCTTTTTTAGCTGGGATACCTAAATTATCGTGTGCACACCGCACACCAAATACAAAATCCAAATACAAGTATTTTTTTAATTTTTATCAAATATTATTTTATCATTGCCATATTTTTCTGTCCGTTACGGCCCTGTGATCCGGCCCTATGATCATCACAGGACTAATAAATAATAATAATATTTCCCCGGACCTAAATGAACGTCTTTACGCCTGTCGTGGTACGTTACGTACCATTGAGAATGTGGCGGCTTTGGTGAAAGTAGTCTACTCAATCTGGGTACGTCGACATGCCTTCGTTCTCAACAACTAGGCATTTTATGCATCAGCATGGTGAGGAGTTTGCACCTCCGGGGGTTCCAATTGTCACTGCAGGAATGGCAAATGCTTTGTCGCGGTTCACTCGGGAAAAATAGGGGTACCAGACGCTAGGGTTCCTAGAGCCTAAATCTGGAAGAAAAGGTCTGTTGTTTTATTACACGGGTCTTCTTCGAGGCCCGACCAGTGCCCAAAGGACTGGTACCACGGGAATCGGTGGCCCCACAGAGAGCCTATCCTCTCTGTGACCGGTTATTGGTGAGGTCCCCTTCGGGGGTACACGTGGTGGTTGTGGTTTAAGATCGATTCATGTAGATGTGGTGCATGGTCGATCAAGTGTGCTGTTGCACTCTCAACAGACGGAGTTTGGATAGTCTCCAAAGCCCTAAGCAAGAGGTTATAATGTGGATCTAGGCTTGCCTTGGAAAGGCTTGCCATATTATATAAATTGCTACTCATTGTGACTGTATACACACAAATTGCGATTGGTGGCAATCGTAAAGTGTTGTTATGCTACACAATGGGGGCGCTAGTCTACGTCTTTATTTCACTCGGTGTTTTGAGCACCGTGGGATAAAGCCACCGTGGCAGGAGCCCACGTTAATCTAGTAACACATTTGAGGAGTTTGCACAAAGTCCTTGGATTATTGGCTTGCAAGGTCCAATTGACTCAGCAATTGAGGTCAGACGACCATGGACTCTGCAGAAACTTCAATCGGACATCGAGTTTGGCTGAAAATCATTTTTTCTGAATATGCATTTTTCATCTCGGCAGCTTTGTCAACAGTCAAAATTTCGAGATATTAATGCGTAAACAAAAAGTGACAAGTTTGATGTGAATTTTGGTGTAGTGGTGTGACAGTCCCATTTTTTTTTTTTGCAAATGTTGCTTTAGACGTGTTTTTGGTTAATAGAGCCATGATTGCGGACTTTTTATGGCCTGATATGAAAGATATGAACTTGGATAATCATTGGCTTTAATAAGATGGTGCAGCATATAACTCAGCTCATCAAATAATCCAATCCAATTAAATTTAGTTTAGTTTATTTAATTTGTAATAAAGATATTTGTATTTAGACCACCCGGTTTATGTAGGGGAGATAACAAATCAGATTAACATTATTGGTGACTTTGCCACTATTTTACTTTCATTGAATTCCATGCCAGCAATACCCTTTACTGTAGTCAGAATCATCCTCATAAAAGAATCTAAGACTAAGGTCCCCATTCCATCCATATTTAATATATGTGTTGTCCATCCCTGTCACATTCTCGCTGATCTGATTAATTTTTTTAAAATTAAAATTTATAAAATATCCAGTGATGAATATCCAGAAAGGAAGAGGTCACAATTACGAACTTTTACAGCTAATACTCCAAGAAAGAAAAGCAGGAAAATGAAGATGATCGAAAAAAAGCAAATGACCATGTTAAGGAATATAAAAAATTTGACGTCACTATGAGCTATTATTGACCTAATAAGTCCTAAAATGTCGAAAGCACTTCTGTGTGGGTGGAAATCTTTTCCAAGAGCGCAGATAAGACTAAAACTGGAATTTGATAAGTTCCATTGACTTAGTTAAGCCATCCAACTAGCAGAGAAAAGATCTCACTAGAAGCCTGTTACCGGCCGACATCGGGAAAATTTATAGGTCGAACTACTGCCACTAAGCTTTAGTTACGACGAGTCATGACGACGACCGTTTAGTTTACAGGGTATTTTTTACAAATAGAAATTAATTGCAATACGTTCTTAAAGCATCAAGTGTGTGAACAAAGAATATGTTGAACATTTTGTAAACAACTGTTTAGTGTTAACGAATCAGAATAGAGAATTAATTACGGTGCAAATTAATCATTTGATACAAAAACAAAACAAAGAAATTGTTCACGCTGACAGACATTAAATAATGACATTGAAAACTTAATAAGATTACGAATTACGACTAAAGTCCGATTAGAAGTGGTGTTTTCCTTTGCTTTTTAGTCAGGTAACAATTAAAAAATAATAGAGGTATTCAGTGTTTGATGCAAATGGTCTTGCAAAAGTGCAAATGCGTTATATAAATTTAACCAAAAACAATAGGTATTTTGTTGTTGGATTTCCCACAAAAAGCTATTATATTATACACTTACAATTTTGCAAGATCATTTGCATCGAACACTGAACTGAATAAAGCAACAGTGTTAAAACCACCAAATTTATATAAATTTAAATTACTAAAATTTTAAATTTTAATTTATTAAAACATTTCTGAAACATTTCAGCAACGGTAGAAATTCACCAAAAAGCGAAAAGAAGGCCTACAAACTAAGTCGCGCCAATCACTCGACTAGCCTCTATTTGGAAGATGGACTCAAGCCAAAATATCCCATATTTGGAGCACCACTCGATCAAGTTGAATTGCAACAGAATGTGCCACGTTTTGTTTCCGATGCTGTCGACTATATCGAACGCAAAGATCGCATTATACAAGATGGTATATATCGTGCCTGCGGCAATAAATTCTCTATAGATGAGTTAAAGCAGAAGCTAACAAAAAGTTATATTTACGATTCGAAACTTATTGCGGCCGATGATATACACACGGTAACGAGTTTATTGAAACAGTTCTTTCGCGATTTACCCGAACCCGTCATACCGCAAGACGTTTATAGTCGCATAACAACGAATTTGGCTGACAAGCAAGGTGTGGATACGATACGAATAGCGATAGAGGAGATGAAGGAACCAAACAAATCAACACTGAGATTTTTGATAAAACACTTAACAAAGTAAGTAAATTTCTTGGAAGTTTTTAAGCGAGTTCTTAATTCAATGATTTTGGGATGAAAATATTATGCTGAGACTAGCATTTTAGGGTGACTTTCTCTTTTAAAGCAGCCTTCTACAGTTGAGTTAAAAAATATTTTTAGTTGAGGTGAGATTTTTTCGTAGGAAATCATTGGTTTTCTTTACTGTGGAACTCAACTTAAAAATAATTTTTTGCTTCCTCCGAACATTTTTTATCTTTATGATTAATTTTATAATCAATATGTTATAGTAAATATTGTTTTTAATGAGAATTAAATAAAATGCAAAACTTAGATCGGATACCACAGCTATATATAAAAGCTGACTAAGGGTATATAGGGTGGGCTAGTAGAAAGTGTACTACTATATCGGTCCAGGGTTGTGGGTTCTAATCCCACCAAAGGCTTTTGAATTATTCACTATAAGTTGGCAGGAGGACCAAGAAGGAGCTTGGCTATAATCTGAATGCCTAAAAATGGTAAACTGCGTTAGTGACAGGTCACGGACCGTCAAGTATTATCTGACCAAGTTAATAATCGAGGTTAGACGATACTTGCAGACTGTGGCTGGAAAATGGGCTAACATAAAAATGCTTTGAACCACGGGCACGGGACACATATTAAAAATTCACTGAAAGACTTCAATGTTTTAAAAAATTTTTTTTTTGACACGAATTTTGTTTTTGGCGGTCTCCGCCATTTAGAAAGGAAAATTAATCAACCTACCATTAGGCCTCTTCCTCAGTGCACGCCCCCCGGGGGTACTAACAGTCACTATAGCATTTGCAAATGCTTTGACAAAGTGCTCTTGGGGGCACCAGACTGCAGGGTTCCTGGAAGAAAAGGTCTGTGCTATCAAGGGTCCTGTTCGAGGCCCGACTACTGCCCAAGTACTGGTACCATGGGAACCGGTGGCCCACAGAGACCCTCTTATTTCTATGGCCAGTTGTCGGTTAGGTACCCTTGGGAGGTACACGTGGTGGTTGTAGTTTAGAAAGATGTACGCAGAGATGGTGTATTGTTGATCAAAGTGTGCTGTTGCACTCTCAACAGAAGGAGTTGTATGGTCTCCCACCCCTAAGCAAGAGGTTAGGACATGGGTCCATGGTTTGCCATGTACTATAAATTGCTACTCATAGTGACTGTGTGGTACATCTAGTGCTCTATAGATGCCTTCTTTTACAAACGGAACATTAGCGTAGAGTGAGCTGTACTACACAATGGGGTCGCTAGTCTACGCTTTTATATCAATCGAATAAGGGCCAACACGGCTAGATGACGACGTTAAATCTTGATCACATCTGTCCTTAGTGCACATAATTATGAAGAAACTCATTGGAGTATTTGAGTTTAGTGATCATGTGATTTCAATAATAAATGTTTCTGCAAGTCCTAATATGGAACCATCTAAAAGATTTTGAAAAACGTATCTATATTCATATAATAAAACTGTAACAGGACAATTTCTATACATGAAATATTTTTGGAAAATTTTGTTTTTGGTACAGTTAGTAAGCGAAGTGGAAGGCAATTTTTAGAATGTCTGCCAGTTTGTGCACGCATCACGTAAAAACTACTAGATGATTTTTAATAAAATTTTGTGAGGAGGTTTCCTAGTATCTTGTTTTAAATACAGGATACCCTTTAGCTACATTTAGCAAACCTGTTATTTATAATAATTTTATAATAAACTTTTATTAAACAATTACTGATAATATTTATTTTTTACTTTTAGTGTTGCTGCCTGCAGTACTTCAAATCGTATGAATGCCTCCAATGTGGCCATTGTTTGGGGACCATCATTATTCGCCCAAAACGATACTTACGACATGATTGGACGCATGAACACTTTAACCAAAGTTTTAATAGAAAATTATGATCGAATTTTTGATACAAATGAACGCTTACTTTAATTGAATTATTTAATAATTAAGATTATTTAGTTGTTTTATATTTATTTATTTTTCTAAGAACTCCATCTGTCTGAGCACTTTTTCCGCATAAAAAGAAAAGCTTTACTCATAAGTTTCTTTTTAGTTATTGAAAATAAAAAGTTTTCTAAAAAGTTGAACTTTTTTTAAACAAATAATTTGCTTTAACATCACAAAATGTACCAAAAATTTATTAAACAAGAACATTAATAAAAGACAATTTATTAATTTAAGTTGATGTTTAAGGAAAAGTCAAAATAAATTTATTTAAATTTAATTTTTTTATAATTTTTTTTATTAATATTTTATTATTATTTCCCTCTTAAAGAAATTAATTATTATTATTATTATTATTATTATTATTATTATTATTATTATTATTATTATGTACTCATTTTGTTATTTAAAAACGATTTTGAAATTAAAAAAAACTACGAATGTAAGAATGTGTGCGTGTGTGTATGTGTATGTTTAAATGTATTCTAATGTATTTTATCTAAGGTGCTCGCCTTTTCTACTTAATTGTTAATTTTTCTTTTTTATTTTTACAAAATTCTCTTTCATGAAACTCTTCAATTCTTGTTACTAGTTTAATTACGATTTATCAAATTTTACTTTAAAGTTTAAATTATCCAGTAGTTAAGAAATTATAAATTAATTAATGTGATAACTTAGTTGTTTAAGACTTTGTATGTGTGCTTTTTTGTATAAAAAAATAAATAAATAAAATGAAATATAAAATTCAAAATATAAATATATAAAAATCTAATACGAAAATATACATTGCCTAAAACATATTTTTTATTTTTTTTCTTTTACATATATTTATTTATTATATCTTCAATATATTTGAACTAACAATAATTACTCATATCTTAAGTCTTTAGCGCGAAAGGATGCATTCCGAACCATCAATTCGGCTTCAGAAAACAACATAGTACGATCCAACAAACACACAGATTAGTAAATGTAATCAAAACGACCTTTGAAGAAAAAAAAAATACTGTTCTGCGCTCTTTATCGACGTTTCTCAAGCATTCGATAAGGTTTGGCACGAAGGCCTAATATTTAAGATAAAGCTGAACTTGCCCGAAAACTTGTATAATCTTAAAAGATTATTTAACGAATCGCAAGTTTTTATTAAAAGAAGGTGACTTTTTAAGCTCGCCACAGCTCATTGAAGCCGGAGTTCCCCAAGGTAGTATTTTGGGACCAATTTTATATTTACTGTACACATCGGATATGCCAATTAGCACCCTAGTCCACACATCAACTTTTACAGATGACACAGCTTTTTTAAGTATTCATGAAAGTGCCCAAGTAGCTTCACAACTTTTACAAGACCACATACTCAATTTGAAAAAATGGCTAGAAAAATGGAGAATAAAAGTGAATGAACAAAAATGCACTCACATAACTTTCACACTGCGCAGGGACTCATGTCCTCCTATTCGCATAAATAACCAAATGATACCACAGCTTTCAGACGTTAAATACCTGGGTATACATCTTGACCGTCGCCTTACTTGGAAAAGCCACATTGACTTCAAGTTAACACAAATGAAACTAAAAGCAGTACAACTAAATTGGCTTATTGGCAGAAACTCCACCCTGAGCTTAGATTGTAAACTTCTACTGTACAAGTCGGTCCTCAAACCAATTTGGTGTTATGGGATTCAGTTATGGGGCACTGCCTCAGCTAGCAATGTAGAAAAAATTCAAAGGTGTCAAAATAAGATTTTACGTATTATTACATCTGCTCCCTGGTATATAAAAAATTCGAACATCCACAAAGACCTAAACATGCCATCAGTTAAAGCATAAATAGCGAAACATGCAGTCACATATCTAAAGAGGCTTGAATCTCATCCAAACCCTTTGGTGCGTAACATGCTGAATGAACCTGGGTACATTCGACTAAAAAGAAGAGATACTGCTTTTCTGGCCGTACATTAGAGGGATGACCCGCAAATGATTTCGAAATCCGTGAAACAAACATTATTTTTGTCTAGCACTGGCTGGACTTAAAAAGAATATTTTATTTTAGACTTAAGATACGAGTAATTATTGTTAGTTCAAAAATATTGAAGATACAATAAATAAATTATGAAAAAAAAAAAAAATATCTTAAGTCTAATAAAACTGGAGTGGCTTACACTCAACTTTATCATAGCCCATGGAAACAGATATTTTTATGGATATATTACATAAAGAATAAAAATTCAAAGTATATTCGAATCGAAAAATTGATTATTTTCTGTTTTGGGTGTTAAGTAAACTACTCCTTCCCCCTTCCCAATTATGCCCAAAATTTATACAGCTCTTAACCTCCATAAATCAAAGGCACATACTGAATTTCACTTTGATATATCATATGGTATGACATGTAGAGCGTTCACAAAATTTAGGGGTAAGGAAACTACCCCTTGTCCTCTCCCGATTAGGCCTAAACACTATGCAGCTCTTCACCTCCATATACCAAAGGCACATCCGAAATTTGTACAGGTCAAACGGTATGACCGTTTGTACAGGTCAAACTTTGTACGGTATGACTGTACTCTACCATACTACGTATGGTACAGTAAAAAACAATAAATCAGTCAAGTGCGAGTTAGACTCACACACGTAGGATGCCGTGCTAAGTTCAGTACAACTTTAAAAATTCAAGTTGTTGATTTTTTCATGTTTTCATTTTTAATTTTTTTTCTATACTAGAGCATGTAAATGTGTAAATATAAAGTGTCTGCCTATAACGTTTAGAAGAGAAGGCCAAATTACTCAAATTCGCAACATCTAGGGAATACCGTTTTATTTTTAATAAATTTATTTTCGTTACTTGTTGTTACAGTCGATATTGTAAAATATAATCATTACAAAAAAAAACAATAATCTGTATAAATTGTAAGTGTCAGCCTAACCCTGTTCAAATATAAGGTTATATGTATAAGCAAAAAAAAATCTGGATCAACAAAGATTCAAAATTTCACCAAACAACTAAAATTTCACAAAATTATCTCATTTTCATTAAAATTCACCTACCAAAAAAATAAAAATTAAAAACTATCAATAATTTTAAGTTCATTAAAAGATACAAGTTTCGCCAAAGAATCATATATTCACCCATAATTTACAAAAAAAAAACATATTATAAACAAATCATCTCTATTCAATAAGAAATGTTCAGTTTAGCAGCCCGATTGTAATCCCAGACTACTTCATGAAATAAAAAAAAAAAAATTCACAATTTCATTATAAAAATCAACTATTGAGACATTTTAATTTTCTTCACCACCGGTAGAGGAAAAAATATTACAATATTTATCTCCGGTGTGCTTTGCTACCCACATCGACAAAAAATAATAAAATAAAGATTTATAACTAAATGTATGGTCAAGATTAAAATCGAAAATGCACTTTAATCTCAGAGTATAGCCTACTCTTTATCAAATTAAGAGAGTGTCACTATTGCAGTTCCTTAGAGAAAATATAAAAAAAATTGTAAAATTATCTAAATAATTTATCGATTTTTTTTAATGTTCCTATTGACTGCTCCTGTTTCCAAGTGGGCACCCTATGGGTCTATCGGCTATCTCTGTGTGTATTGCTTTCTATAAAAGCCTCTAATACAAATCAAAGCAGAAAAAACTTTACCAGTCTAAAAACAACAAAAAAACCGCCCCCTCGCAGGCGTTTATTAAACCCCGAGATCTTTGTGCAAAAAAGAAAACTACCAATTTTGGTCTGACCGGACTAAAGTGGCATCGCTGACAGTTATGACAAATTTTATACTTTAAGGGGAATTTACAGCCGATTCGCTCAAGACTATCTTATTAACAAAAGATAATTAAATATTTAAATTTAAATATTATTTTCTACATTAAAAAGACAAGACCTTAAACATTTCATTTGTAAATCCCGCAATATTAAAGTAGATAAGAAAATTCATAAACACGTCCGTTCAGATAACTTTAATAAAGTAAACCCCATGTACTGATCATCGACATGTATATAAAAGATCTGGTTTTGTCTCAAATGTATCAGTAAATTAAAATAAATCAAATCGAAAGCAAATTTAAAATGTTTTCTTTCAACCTCGTTCTTTTGCTAGCTGCTTGCCTACTTCTGACTGTAGCAGCTTCACCCATAGAAATTGGAAATTTAAATAACCCTGAAGACGCTATTAACTACGATTATGGACGAATACTGTCACGTAAAGTAAGATCACCCCAAGACGGAAGTATTGATTTGGGTTTCAAAAAGGATCAGTTTGGTCGTGAAGCTTCCGTGAATTATAATCACAATTTGTACAGCAGTAGCGATGGATCGATTGATGCTTATGCTCAGGCATCGCGAAATTTTGATTACAATCGTAATGATTTTGGGGGTGGTATTCGTGGAACCTTGAGGTTTTAAATTTCTACTTTTTTAGCAATAAATTTAAAATGAAAAAAGATGATACTTAATAATAAGTAAATAGTGATTTATTGTTTATTAATAATTCATAATAGTTTCTCTTAGTCACATCCCACAACGTATTGGGATCAAAGATTTTAAAAAAAATTTTTATAATAAAATATTAAAAATACAAATTTGTAAGTCTTTAAGCTAACTTTATAGGATACTCCTGCGAATTGAAACACTCCTTCAGAGTATAATTGGTAATTCGTACCAATTAAGTAAGCAAATGTCCCATCGCTGATTAAAAGTCTGAAATTATTGTGCTGCCAAGTTTGCAGTACCGCTAAATCGGTACAAATGCTTACTTTCACTACTTTTTCTCTATTTTCGCTTGGAAATGATATATATATTAACGGAAAAAAGTATTCTATATTTGAACCGAGATACTAAGGTACCTCTTTACAAAATTTTATCAAAATTCATTCAGTAAATTTACACAGACAGGCAAATGAACAGAGATACAGACAAAAAATCTAAAAATTTCTGATTTGTATTCCATTTCGATCACTATCTGCAAAAAAATATTTAAAAAAATATTTCAGGTACAGAAATGGTCCTGTTACAGTTTTATTATAAGTATAGATATAGATGTGGAGGGGGTGGGGGTGTCTTTATATCGTTGCAGACATCTTCCTTAAGGGAAATCTTTTCGACACCTTTTTGCCATCTCCTTTGAAATTTTTTGTTAATAAATCTTTGATTTCTTTCTACCTGCAGATGCCTGACATTTTGCCTTCATATTATCCTCTAGTTTTCCAATCAGGAAAACCTTTTTGAAAAAATCAATTAGGTGGCCTAATGAAATTAATAAAAAATCCCTTTTTTATACAATTCAAAAGAAATTCTAATAGAATCAAAAAGTTTTTCTTTATGTATTGTTTTTTTTTTTTCAAAAATTAGTAAAAAATATTGTGAATAACTAATTTTCTTATTGATTTAATGAGATTCCCTTCTCGATAAAATTAAAAAGACTTACCACATGAAAATAATAAGGAATCTCTTCAACAAAAACTTCCCTTCTTTCTGCTTGAATACACCTTAGCCTAAAAACATTTCATAGAGAAAATCTTTTGGATTCTATTAGGCATTTTTGGCTATTTGAGAAATGATTAAAGTTGAAGCATGTCTAGAATTTTCGCTAGATCATCGTTCGATATAACTTAACTTAAGATTGATGACATATCCTATCGAATATATGAGAAACATCGTTAAGAAGAACAGAACAGTATTTTTCTTCTACTTCTAAGTATTTCTGAACTCGAATTGATGATCCGGAATACATTCTTGATTTCGGTTTCGTTTTTTTTTTACATATTAATATCATCTCAGCCAGCTTTGACATGCTTGATAAAAGGTTTATATGGCTGTATAATTCTTTATTTGTGTGTAGTCTTTTTCAGGCTTAGGAATTATAGTTATCAAAGAAAGTTCTCGATACGTAAAATTGCATTAAAATCAAAAAGGGGTAACTCAAATACATTTTCGTACCGACATTTAAAACAAAAAAATATAATTTGCGGAGCTATACGGAGCAATTCGAATAACATCTTGTTACCGATTTTATCGAACCCTGGGTTGTTTTGGGGTTTCAATATCATGAAATTTAAATCTTATGGGGTCGCCTGCAGCAGTCCATACTTTTTTAGTAAAAATATTTTTCTTTATAAAAATTAATTATAAAATATTCTTCAACTACTATTAGTAGTCGGAGAGAATAAAAATTCTTAAGCCTAACTTTAACAATTCATTAATTTTTTATGTCTTTTTCTGTGTAGAGATAACCGTCTCGTAATAGTTTCGGAATTTAGGTTGAGATAAAGGTCAGTTAATTCAAATATAATCCTTTTTATTATAAAGTAATAAAGTAAGACTGTAATTGAAGTATTTGTGATTTGTTTATAAAAGCAAAATTTTTAATTTTTTTCCAAACCAACAAATCTTCCATTAGGAGCTAGCATTTAGTCAGCCCTAAATTTGTGTGATTTCAGTATATTCGCCAACTTAATGACTCCCGATTTATATTGTTTTCTAATAATTTACGATCACAGGCAACATACGAAATAGGGTCAGATAACTAAATAGCGACTTTACTCGTTCCTCGTGCATCTGCAAAGTAAAATTTTCACCATCCATTCCATCATTGGATAATAAAAGTTCTACTTTGCAGTTAATCTTGTTATGCAACTGGATGTTGTAGCAAACGCCTTAATGCCTATAGCTTTAGAATTAATCTGTGTTAGTACTTTGGATTTTTAAAGTATCGTTGTATCTACAGTAAAATTATTGTCGATAATCCTGATATGTTGCTTATCGGTATGAGTCTCTAAAAATATTTAAAGAAAGTACACCTAATTCTGTTTTTACACGGTAGATTGGTTCCAGAAAAATCAGTGTAAAAAAAACCGTGTAAAACAAGACATTGATCATATACAAAATAAGGTGATTGGTTCCTTATCTCTAAAACCTATTAAAATTAGTGAAAAACGACAATTTCTTTAAGAACAAGATATCATGTTTATTTTATTAAATCAGATAGGTAATGTGTATTTGCACCGTTTCTTTGCATCTTTAGTGTATGATGAACACTTAATAGATAGTTTCGTTCGAGAAATCAACGATTGCCTAATTGAATTTTAAGTTTTTTTATAGTTTTTACTGTGACTTCGTTTAAACCGAAAATTTTGTTAAGAAATGTTGAGCCTTCTGCATTTCGAAGGCAAGTATTTTTGTTTTCTAAACAAATGGCTTTACAATGTAGTTTTTTATTTGTAGCTTTCGTCGTCTTTTTGTAGAGATGCATTGATAGTTCACAAAATATTGACACATTTCAATTGCTCTAACGAGTAAAAATGCTTTTATGCACAAAAAGGGAATTCCTCTAAATTTTTGATATAAAAATATTTTGCAAAAATTAAATTTTACAAATATCGTGCTAAATGGAATAAAATCGTGTAAAAAAGATATATTTTTTTTTTATTTTCAAACCGTGTTAAATCAAAACCGTGTAAAATCAGAATTGGGTGTATTAAAAAACTAACGAAGCAACTACGCAAAACTTCTACTAGTGAACGATTCCTCATGCCAATTTTTTATTGATGACATAATAAAAGCAAAAACAATTTATATGATCATTCGTGATCACGCATGGTGTGTGCGATCACACAACTAATCTTATAAGCGGTGGCTATTTCAAAATTTTACAATTTACTCATCATTAAATCGCCTCATTTAACTATAGAAAAATAAACTGCTCGTAATAAAACTAAATTCAGAAGGATATTCAAAATTGAAAAAAAAAAACCAGATGCATAAAGGCTTTTAAGTTCTAAATTTAAAAAATTGGTAAAAAAATAAAAAGTCCTTAATCCTTAAAAGGAAGCTTATTTTTAAATTTTATTACACCGTTTTAAAGAATTTAGGGATATACATAGATTTTTTCACAAATTTTAAATCTTAAAAAGATAAACGAAGGCCAACGCCATAACTATTTTGATTTTGGTCGAAATTACGTGAAGCTTGACCATAAGCATCAAGTTTTGTATTGTCGCTAGTATACAGAGGTTGATCAAACTTTATGGAACCTTCACGTCCAGCCTGACCATCTTTGAAATTTAAATCAATATCTCCAGCACGCGGTGATCTTGCTTTGCGTACTAAAATTGGTTCATTTTTATAATATTCCACATACGCATTCTGGGTGGGCTTAAGAATATAATGACCAATCCTAGGTGCTGAAGCTGATGCTGCTACAACTAAGCAGGCTGCCATTAAACAAACACATTTTAAAGCAAACATTTTTATTTTTTGTTTGTTTTTCTCTTTTTCTTGTCAGATAAAATGATTTATTGCAATACTTTTACTTAAGTGACACTTTGCTTGTGATTAAGGTTTTTTATATGAATATTTTTTCATCTAATTTGGGATTCACCGTCGTCTGCATGACAACAACTGATAAGACCAAATGAGTTTTGTAATTATTTTAGAGGGTAATTAACTTCCAAACTCATTATTGTTTTCTACATTTAATAATTTAAAGGTTCTAATGGAATTTTCTTTAGAGAATTACAAATATATTTCATAAATAAAACTTCTTTAATCATTTTATTTTTCATAAATTATAAATTATATATTTACTTTATTATACTTAAAAAAATTATTCTTTAAGGTAGATAGCTTATTATAAAATAAAATATTATAAAATAGCTGACTCTTTATATAGTCGTAGTTCATATAAAATAACTTAATTTTTTTAAAGTTTAAATTTTAACCCCGGACAGTAAACTGTCTAGTGGAAAAAATCAAAAAAAAAACTTTCGAATATATATAGCTGGAATAGTTGGCGTGGTACCACCCATACAAAGTAAAAAATTATTATCGTGTTCCTGGCGAACTGCAATAGATAGCGCCTTGAAACTTTGCAAGAGTAGCCTTTGTGCTAACGCGCATAGTCTGCCAGAAAACAGAATGAATTGGAACAGTGGGCGTGGTACCTCCCATACAAAGTGAAAAATTATTATTGTGTATATAGAGAACTATAAGTGGGTACAAGTAAACCCCATACCCATGCGGATACTCTAGAAAAACATAGGCTGATTTGGGACAGTGAGCGTGGTACCCCTTTTCCAAAGTAAAAAATTATTATCCTGTATCTAGAGAACTGCAATAGGTAGCGCCTTGGAATTTCGCATCAGTAAACCCCATATTAACATCCATTGTGTAGAGAAACACAGACTGAATTTGAATGGAGGGCGTGGTGCCTCCTATACAAAGTGAAAAATTATTATCGCGTACATAGAGAACTACATTAGGTATAGTCTTGCAACTTTGGACAAGTAAACCTCATACTAATGTGCATAGTCCAGCAAAATACAGACTGAATAAGAATACTGGGAGTGGCACATCCCATTAAAAGTAAAAAATTGTTATCGTGTTAATACGTATAGTCTAGCAAAAAACAGGTTGGATGGGAACATTTTTGAATTAAGAATAGCGTGAGTTTTCGCGGTAAAATTTGGTCATACTTTTCTTCCAAGTGTTTATTGTGTTTTTTGCGGATGGGTGTAGCGAAGCGCACCGGGGATAGAAAAATAAATCTCAAAAAATAATTTTTCAATAAAAATGCATGCAAATTTATTTTTTTTATTCAGAAATGTATCAGACCACGCTGTAAAAAAATTGTGAAGTTTTTAGCGAAAATATGTACTTTTTAAAAAAAAAATAGTCAGCTTCGATGGACCCAAAAAAATAGGCACATCAAAAAACTACTTTTATGAATCAATAATCTTATTTTCTGTTATAAAAGGTGTTTTTTTAAGCTAGATAGAACTTTAAATTGTAAAAAGTAACACAAAAAATTAAATTTTGATGAAACATTTTTTTTATTTGTTTCAGTATACTCTGACAAATCATCATGAATAGACTCACGCTTGAACAACGCTACGAAGTTATCCAAATTTACTTTGAAAATCAGTCGTCGATTCGCGCAACTTATAGACGACTTCGACATTTTTATGGCTTACATAATCGTCCATCTGAACAAGCCATTCGTCGAACTGTGGATAGATTTCGTACCACATACTCTCTAGAGGATGCAATAACACCAACACGTCGAAGTAATGTGCGTACTGAAGAGAATATCGCCGCTGTAAACGAAAGTGTGGAAGAAGATCCAAATTTATCGATTCGTCGTCGGTCGCAGGAATTGGGGCTCTGTCCGTCCACTACGTGGAAAATTTTGCGCAAAGATCTCGGCCTACACCCGTATAAGATCCAGCTGGTGGAGGAATTGAAGCCACGATTGGGCTCTAGAGCAGTTGGCAACTGACCCGTTGTTTTATCGCAAAATTGTGTTCAGCGATGAGGCGCATTTTTGGCTTAACGGGTTTGTTAATAAGCAAAATTGCCGCATATGGAGTGAGACCAATCCACAAGAGACCCTACAGACTCCATTACATCCAGAAAAATGCACCGTTTGGTGCGGAATTCACGCTGGTGGCATCATCGGACCTTATTTCTTCAAAAATGAGGCCGGAGCTCGCGTTACGGTCAATGGAGATCGTTACCGCACCATGATCAATGATTTTTTGTTTGAAAATATGGATGACATTGATCCGGAGGAGATGTGGTTTCAACAGGATGGCGCTACGTGCCATACGGCGAACGCAACCATCGACTTATTGAAATCAAAATTTGGCGATAAGTTGATTTCGAGAAATGGACCTGTCAATTGGCCTCCAAGGTAGTGCGATTTGACACCTCTCGATTATTTCCTGTGGGGCTACGTGAAGTCACTGGTTTATGCTGATAAACCAGCAACAATTGACACCTTGGAGGACAGCATTGTTTGTGTTATTCGTGACATATGTCCAGCAGTGCTCGAAAAAGTGGCCCAAAATTGGACGTCCAGAATGCGATTCGTCAAGAACAGCCGCGGTGCCCATATGCCCGAAATCATTTTCAAATGTTAATGTCACGTATTGATCTTTCGAATAAAAAAAAAATTTTGATTACAATTTAATTTTTTGTTTTATTTTTTACAATTTCAAGTTCTATCGGGCTTAAAAAAAACACCCTTTATATACTAAAATATGTATACAAACATTTAGGTGTGTTCTATGCCAACTCTTGAAATATAATGATTTTCAAAATCATCCATATTTGATATTTTTTATTAAAATCATCAGTAAGTATTTTTAATATTTGAAAATGTATGATAATAGTAGGCTATTCGAAATAATACAAGGTGAGTGTACGGGCGAGTGCTTTAGAATGCCTTCACAAAACAATTAATAAGAAACAGACTTTTGCACACTCGAAAAAATAGCAGAGAAAATCGTAATCAAGATTTAATGAATAAACTCATAATTTTTTCTGATCCATTTATTTCATCCAATAAAATACAATAAATACAAGAAGCTCTTTTAACAATAATCAAGAAATTAGTAACTACATAATACAGGTATTCCCCGACTTACGACCGAGATAGGTTCCTGGTCATCGGTCGTAAGTCGATTCAGTCGTAAGTCGAATTTCATATAAACAAAACTATAAGAAAAAATTACATACTATACTACTAACTTTAAGGGTTAGGGGAAATTAAATTCATATAATTCAAACTTTATTTAAAATAACAACACAAAAATATATATTCAAATATGTAGTAACAAAACATTACATATTTATAAAAATATATAAAAAAAAATAAAAATATATAGTTAAACAAAAATATATTATTTAGCTTGGAGGTATTTACATGTCTTCTTCATCCGTACTTATTGCAAGAGTGCAATCCATTGCGTTGTCTTCAGAAACAGAATGTTTAGTGCTGGTTTTCTTAAAAAAATTGTCTAATGCCGTCTGAACAGTTTCCTGGTAAATTTCATGATAACAAGCCAAATTTTCCTGAATCAGCCTATTTACTTCTGAGAATCGCTCTTTATTTGCATGGTGAAATGCAGCACTCATTTCTTTTGTTGAGAATATTTTTTTGTACTTTTTTCTTCAATTTGATTTGCTTTTATCTTCGTTTTCGGCAACACATTGTGCTTCAAATTCCAATAAATCTTCATTCGTTAGGTCATACAATTGGTGTGTAATGAGTTGGTTAATATCTCCACTGAATGACACAATTGTTTTTCAGAAATGCATGCATTTTTTTTTGAGTTGTAATGCACTGGTAACATATTAATATTTAATAAAACTGTTATTCGGTCCTTAAAAGCCTTAAGAATATATGTACGTTCAGGCATCTTCTTCCAATATAGTCTTATCTAGATTAAATATTTGTTCCTTTTAGAAACTCATCGAATTTAAATACAAATTCCTCAGCAGCTTTATTATCAGCACTAGCTGCCTCTCTACCAATTTTTATATTTTGAAAATTAGATCTCTTCCTAAATCTTTGAAACCAACCATGGCTTGCAGTAAAAGTCTGATTATAGTTTTTACCGTCCTTTAATTTTAACATATTGTTACGAAAGAAGAATTTATTCATTATAGGCTCTGAACCACAATACTCTCGAACAACAACAACATTAATGGTTTGTTTTCTTACAATGATGAAAGAAAGAAACAAACAATAAAGAGTAACGCCTTAAACAAACATTCGCAAATACACAGCCACGTACATAAATACAAGCATAAACAAATAAACAGCCACACATACAGGTATAAAGAAATAAAAAGCCACACATACAGGTATAAAGAAATAAACAGCCACACATACAGGTATAAAGAAATAAACAACCACACAAACAGAAAACAAGAGCAATAACAATCGAACCTGCCAGATCTGTCTGGAATAGAACATTCTGGTGCTTTTAAATCACCTTTATAAGCGAATCGTGCTGGCGAGTAGTATGGCAGTATTAAATTAAAAGTCAAAGAGTTAAGTTGTCGAATTTAAAGAGTGTTTAACAGTTTGCTGTATTTTTGAACAGTGGTGTTAAATAAATAAAGTGACTTACAGTAAAAGTAATAACAGAGTGTATTTATTTTGCAATTAAAGGAACCCAACGTAAAGTAAAAACGTAACAATATTGAAAAGACATGCTTTGGTTTGGATAATTGCCAGGAATTCGTTTTTGAATCAAATCCAAATCACTTATAGCTTTTCCATATCATGTATGTATGATTTTATAAATGTCGATTATTTTACAGCTACCATAATTCGTTTTTTATCCTTTAAAATCGTCGATATTGTCGAATGAGAAAGTTTAAGATCATGTGCTATATCTTTCACTTTTTTACCACTTTCAACTTGTAATATTTTTTTATGTTTGTTTTCCAAGTCTATAACACTTCTTTTATTTTTACTAGTTCCAGCCATTTTTGGGATAATATAAAATTATTCACTTAAAAAAATTAAACTACATATTTGTCTTCTTTAAGCATTTTCTATGAAAAAAATTTAAAAAAAGGCCTTGATGCTCATACTCGAATATTTATGTTATATAAACTCATTTACTGTTTTGTATAACCATTAATAAATAAATAAATAAATAAATAAATAAATAAATAAATAAATAAATAAATAAATAAATAAATAAAATAATCTTTATATAAATTTGTTTTTTATCTTAAATAATAATTTAATTTTAAAATATTTAGTGTTGTTAATTTGGTAACCCTATTCATATAATGTTTTTTGAATACCAATGGTTGTGA
Organism: Phasia obesa; assembly: GCA_949628195.1. Lineage (NCBI taxonomy): Eukaryota > Metazoa > Arthropoda > Insecta > Diptera > Tachinidae > Phasia > Phasia obesa. Next base: position 102,747,485 of record OX451218.1, on the reverse strand, counting down.
GTATTTTCAAAACTTTTTAAAAATTAAAAATACTAAAAAGTTTAAAATGATGTTATATTCAAAAAAGGTATATGGCAACCCTAAATAATTAGAGATTTTATAAAAAAACTATCACGCTTTATCATTTTGTATGTGAAATGATAGATTAAAATTCAAAAAAGTAATAATTACTGAAATGAGGAAATTTTGGGTATTTAATTGTCCCCGCACTGGAAAAATAAAAGGATTTCTAAAAATGTTAATTCATTTTTGAAAATAGTACGCCAAGAGAGAGAGAGAGAGATATGTGTCAAAAATTTCATTAAGCTACCCTAACTCCTTCGATTTATTTCCAGTTTTACTATGGGGACCGTTTACTGTGCCCCGTGACACTTGTCATCATTTTGCTGTTAACCCTTACCACTGGTCTACATTACTCATTAACATGCCTTAACAAAAGTCAAACTTCATATAAAAAAACAGTATTAAAAATAATTAGACATGTTGATGTCTAATGGAGATGGGTGGTTGTTGCTGTTGTCCTTATTAGATTTAAGCAGACATTTTGTAGAACAAAACGTTTATTTAAAAAAAAAATTTTTTGGAAAAATATTAAATTTTCCCGAATTTTTCATTCAAAATTGTAGCATTTAAAAATTACGATTAAAATAACGAGTGATTTTTTAAGAGCTTGAGAACTTTTTTTTTAAAAAAAACGCATAAAATTTGCAAAATCTCATCGGTTCTTTATTTGAAACGTTAGATTGGTCCATGACATTTACTTTTTGAAGATAATTTCATTTAAATGTTGACCGCGGCTGCGTCTTAGGTGGTCCATTCGGAAAGTCCAATTTTGGGCAACTTTTTCGAGCATTTCGGCCGGAATAGCCCGAATTTCTTCGGAAATGTTGTCTTCCAAAGCTGGAATAGTTGCTGGCTTATTTCTGTAGACTTTAGACTTGACGTAGCCCCACAAAAAATAGTCTAAAGGCGTCAAATCGCATGATCTTGGTGGCCAACTTACCGGTCCATTTCTTGAGATGAATTGTTCTCCGAAGTTTTCCCTCAAAATGGCCATAGAATCGCGAGCTGTGTGGCATGTAGCGCCATCTTGTTGAAACCACATGTCAACCAAGTTCAGTTGTTCCATTTTTGGCAACAAAAAGTTTGTTAGCATCGAACGATAGCGATCGCCATTCACCGTAACGTTGCGTCCAACAGCATCTTTGAAAAAATACGGTCCAATGATTCCACCAGCGTACAAACCACACCAAACAGTGCATTTTTCGGGATGCATGGGCAGTTCTTGAACGGCTTCTGGTTGCTCTTCACTCCAAATGCGGCAATTTTGCTTATTTACGTAGCCATTCAACCAGAAATGAGCCTCATCGCTGAACAAAATTTGTCACATTTGAACATTTCGAACCGAACACTGATTTTGGTAATAAAATTCAATGATTTGCAAGCGTTGCTCGTTAGTAAGTCTATTCATGATGAAATGTCAAAGCATACTGAGCATCTTTCTCTTTGGCACCATGTCTGAAATCTCACGTGATCTGTCAAATACTAATGCATGAAAATCGTAACCTCAAAAAAATCACCCATTTTAATTTTTTTCTTTATTTATTCTTTATTTATTTATATTCCCCCTATAAATTAGTATTTCTATTTTGTGCACTTAACGAAAACAATCAATATGGTTTAGAGATAAACTTACAATTATGGATTTGAGGTGTGATAACAATGTACCATAACCATGAGCCATGGTGTATATAATACTTTCAACAAATATGTTTTGTCTGTCAAATAGAAACGATGGTTGTTGTCTTTAATATTATATTCGACAAAAGCATCTTTCATAGTTCTGTAAAATTATCGTACGATGTCGCAGCGTGTAGCAATGTGCATATTGCCCATAGTCTATCCATATAATAAAACAGTAACTCATTTCCTATTTTCTTTTTCTTTGTGTTCGCATCACGTAAAAACTACTCGATGGCTTTTAACAAAAAATAGTGAGGAGGTACTTTAGTATCCTGATTCCAATATGAGATACTTTTTTCCGCAAATAATATATTTTTTCCAAGAGAAAGTGGAGAAAAACAGTGAAAGTTCGCAGTTATTTTAGTAGTAAATACATAAACCATTACTGAAGCATTAACCACTAACAGATGGCATTGTTTTATAACGTATAGATATATCCAGAACTAAAGCATAGTTTAAGGCGGCACTAAAAAGGTAAAGGTATTTGATGTGGATTGCTTTCAAAGTAAAATCGAAAAAATGTCGGGCACAGCTAGTATAATATAAACAGAAACAAGTAAGGATGATATATTCGTGCGGTGTCGAATCTTAGTGCTGGCAAAGTATTGATTGGGTGCTGAGTTGAGCATACTTTTAGGCATCTTTTGTTTTTGAAAGCAGATGGCGCTATTTTAAAATAAAGAGTAACTCATTTTCTGTCTGCCTTTTACATAGCTTTACAATAATTTTTAGAATTTTATGTATGTTTCAGAATTTTATCCAGAGATGGGTACCTTTATATAAAGTATATACGTAAGAGTCTTAAAATTTGGTGTGGATTACTTTCAAAGCAAAATCGAACAAAATATTGTCATTGCTTTCAATTTCACAATAATATAAATATACTTTTATCATTATTAACTTCATGATTAAAATTACAATATACAATGATTTATAAATTAGAAAACATTGTTAAAAACGAAACAAAATAAGAATTAAATAACGCAAATATTCTTGATTTCATTGTCTTAAAATTCCAAGCCGGAGAGTGATTTAACCAAAAAGAGTTGTTATAAGAAATTAGTTTAAAATTTGAACGTCAGCTTTACTTGCGTGATCTGAATCATCTCTAAAGTGCCTCAAGATCTATCCTACAATACTTAAGGGTTTTCTACCCTGGAATACTCCCTTAACATCTTCAGCACGAGTTGAAAGGTTATTCTCGATCGCTAGTATTATTTTAACACCAAGGGCCTAGGCGACAAAGATTAACCGATACAAATTTTCAAAAAATAGTTTTATTACTTGCAGACTGACAGAATACTTGGGTTTCACAAAAATTTATGTTTTAGCATAGCTTTTGGAATTTGTTTTCTGAAACTTCGGTATTTAAAAACTAGCAACAAGCTGGTTCAAAAGGACCCAATCGGGTCCATATCTAGAACAAATGCTACTAGTTGTAAACTGGTTCAAAAGCATGTATACTAGTATGCGTCTAGAACAAATCGTACTAGTAATCTTCCAAATATACTCAATGTTAATTTGAGCATTAATATGGTATGGGAGAGTTTACAGTTGAGAACTAGTACTGAGTAAAACACTGGTGAGACACTAGTTTGATCTCCTACAGGGTAACTACTATTCAAAATTAATTTAATTTTTTGTTTTTCTGACTTTCGTTATAATATTTGTTTCATTGTGATAATGTTTTTAAATATAACGCCTTATTTATTTATTTAAATAAGATTCTTATTATTTTTATACGCTTCACCGCAGTTAGAAACCGCCATAAAGAATATATATTCTGAATACTTAAAAATAGAGAAGTTGATTAGCGATGACCGTCTGTCCGTCTGTCCATCTGTGTTCGGGTTGAAATCAACTTTGCCAAGGCACCCGAGGAGATACAGAAAAATTAAGCACACCAATCAGCCAGGCATAGTTTCGAAAATTTCGCTAATGAAATTCAGCTACATCAGACCACTCAATTCGAGGCAGCGGGCAAAAAACCACGCCTACCTATATTTTTTTTCAGGCTGTTTTTACTTTTTTCGGTTGTTATGATTATCATTTGCTTTTTTGTTAAATAAATATTGAAAATTAAATTTTTTTTAAGTATTTACAAAACATTTTTAAAAAGATATTTTTCCATAAATTTTAAAGAAAGTTACCAAAAAGTTTTCGAATAAAATTTTATAAAAAATTTTTCAACAAAATACAATTTTTGAAATATTTTAAAAATTTTAAATATTTCTATGAAAATGAAAATATGAGTGTAACATAACATATTTTTAATGTTAAGAATATTTATTTATGCATTATTTTTTGAAAAACTTATTTAATTTTATACATATGAAATTTATAGTCAAACTTAAGTTCGTTTTATTTTCTCTAAGAAAGAATAATTTAAATTACAAGTTAGGTGATAGTATAAGGAAAGTTATTTAATTTTATAAAAGCAAAATAGGTATTTCTACAACAATGTCAGAGTTTAAGATATAGCTGTTGTCTTCAATGTCATTAAATAGCTGACTACACGGCGACAACTGTAGCCAACGGAGTTGGTTCTCATTTAGCTGCGTAGCCGCTATTTCTTATTTTAGTATATGTAAAGAGTCAACAATACCCAGGAAAAAATTAGGCATTACCAAAAGAAGCTACATAATGACTTATTATTGGGATTATCAAATTCTGTTACTCGATTACAAAACACATTACATTAATTAAAAAAAAAAAAAAAATAATTTGTAATTGAACTAATTCTTATATTTTAAGAGAGAATGCCTTGAAAATATTTAAAAAAACAAATCATTATTTCAAATAAATTTTTCAAATTTCTAAGTTACTTTCTTAATTATTTAAAACCAAGAAAAAAGTATTTGTATAACATTTTTTGCATAATATACATTACGTAATCAATTCTGAAGAACTAGTTGGTGTTAAAATCCAGTTATGAAGTACTTCCACCAAAAATTTTTAATTCCACACTCGATTACTATTTCTTAAATTTTTTGCTCGGTATGAATAATGCTGTATATGTCTGTATAAATAAAATCGCCGTGCTGAAGGGTATAGCAGATTCGGCACGGACGAATTAAATTACAATTTCAAATGTGAAATGTAATTGTAATTGAAAAATTACAATTACAATTACATATAATTGCATAATTGCACTAGTAAAGCTTATGTTAATGTTCATAGTTTAGTAAAAAAACTTGCTAGATTTGAGCAGTGTGCAAGAGTTACCTCCTATACAAAGAGAACAATTATTTTCGCGTACTTGGCGAACTATAACAGGTAAGACTTGAAATTTTGTACTGTAAGAAAAACATGTAATTATCCTATATCTGGGAAAATGCAATAGTGAAACCCTATAAATTTGAAATAGGCTTCTCTGATAAAAACGTATGTTTTGTGTTTAAAGCTTGGCCATACTTTTACTTTCGGTGTTCATTTAAACAACAATAACAACAACATCGGAAAACGTAAATAGAGACGCTCGACTTTTTTTTGGACCATATCTACTCCATACGTAAGCCGATTTTGCTGATTTTCAATAGCAAAATTCTCGAAGCTAAGCCTAGAAGATCAGTGGGCTTCTGTAGCTCTACTTTGGCATTGTTAAAACTTATTTCACCAAGAAAATGGCGCATGCAGAGCAACATTTTATACATTGACTTGCCTATATACAAGAATCCAGAATATAGGGACGAAAATGGATATTGCAAAAAAATTTCAAACCGGATGACAAACTTATATATACGCTTTTCATCTATGGTGTAGGGCATAGATCACACATAGATAGAAAACTGAAAAGTCAAAAACCTAAGTCTTTTGTCAGAGAAGCTAAATCAAAGAATGTATTGGTAGACAAATTTGTATAATTGTTTTTTCTCCCATTTTTTATTATTTCTTTTAATTCAAATTAAAGTTGAAGCATTGCACATACAGTGGACGTCCAATAGTACGTACTTTCGTTTCCAATAGTACGAATGGAAATTTTGTTGCATTGTCAGTTTTATAGTAGGAATACAAAATTTTTTTACTACTCGATAGTACGAATAGCGGCAGTTTTTGAGAGAATATGGGAAATGAGAATATGAAAATTTGAATATTGACGACCGAGATAAAGAAATTGAGCAAGATAATGATAGCGATGATTACCAAATTGCAGTTCCTTCGACTCCGTTACCAAAAGTTAAACATGAAGATGCGATAAAATGTTTTGATAAATGTATATTCAATAGGACGTTGAAAACAATATTGAAATTTCCCAAAAACTTCTATTGAGATTTATTCAAGAAAAGGCGGTGGAAATTAAACTGCAAAACAAAACACGCCATTGCCTAATGGCTGATTTTCTTAACCAACAAATATCTACTTTTAATATTTATTTACATACATATGAACAAATGTATGCTTTCACACTTATTGATTTAATATGAATTTGCATATTTTTTAAGATTTTTTACTTTGTTTTGTTTTTAATAAAAATATAATTGAAATTAAACTATTTGAATATGTTTTATTTTATATAAAATAGGGTAAAATTTTTGTCCAATAGTACGAAAAGGTCTGACATTATATAATTCGTACTATTGGACGTCCACGGTATAATGATTTTACTTAAGCTAAAGTTGAGTACTAAGAACTCATTGTAAATCTGTAAATATTACACAGTTGTAATTGAGATTATTAAGAAATCTACAAACCCGAAATAATCCTGATATATTGCTTATCGGTATGGGTCCCTAAAAAATTCTTAAAGAAATTATTATAAAATTAACGAACAAACTACGCAAAAATTCTACTAGTGAACGCTTTCTCATGTCAATTTTTTATTGCCTACATAACAAAAGCAAAAACAATTTATACGATCATTCGTGCTACTTGCAGCTATTTCTAAATGTTACAATTTTCGCCTTATTTTACTATCGAAAAATATACTGCTCGTAATAAAACTAAATTCAGAAGCATTTTCGAAATTGAAAAAAAAACCAGATGCATAAAGACTTTTAAGTTCTAAATTTAAAAAATTAAAAAGTCCTTAATCCTTAAACGAAAGCTTATTTTCAAATTTTATTAGAGCGTTTTAGAGAATTTAGGGATATACATTTTTCACAAATTTCATATTTTAAAAAGATAAACGAAGGCCAGCCCCATAGTTATTTATATTGTGGTCGAAATTACGTGAAGCTTGACCATAAGCATCAAGTTTTATACGTTTATTGCTGCTAGTATACAGAGGTTGAGTAAACTTTACGGAACCTTCACGTCCAGCCTGACCATGATTGAAATTTACATCAATATCTCCAGCACGCGGCGATCTTGCTTTGCGTACTAAAATTGGTTCATTTTTATAATATTCCACATACGCATCCTGGATGGGCTTAAGAATATAATGACCAATCCTAGGTGCTGAAGCTGATGCTGCTACAACTAAGCAGGCTGCCATTAAACAAACACACTTTAAAGCAAACATTTTTATTTTTTGTTTGTTTTTCTCTTTTTCTTGTCAAATAAAATGATTTGTTGGAATACTTTTACTTAAGTGATAGGTTGCATGTGATCAAGGTTTTTTATATGAATATTTTTTCATCTAATTTGGGATTCACCGTCGTCTGCATAACAACAACTGATAAGACCAAATGAGTTTTGTAATTATTTTAGAGGGTAATTAACTTCCAAACTCATTATTGTTATCTACATTTAATAATTTAAAGGTTCTAATGGAATTTTCTTTAAATTATAAATTATATATTTACTTTATTATACTTAAAAAAAATATTCTTTAGGGTAGATAGATTATTATAAAATAGCTGACTCTTTATATAGTCGTTGTGACACTTGTACCATTGTGATGTTAACCCTTACCCCTTGTCAACATTACTCATTAACATGTCTTAAAAAAGTCAAACTTCATATAAAAAGTATTAAAAATAATGTTTTTTTTAATATGAAGTTTGAATTTTGTTACGACATGTTGATGCCTAATGGAGACGGGTGGTCCTTATTGTATTTAAATTTTCCAGAATTTTTCATTCAAAACTAAAGCATTTCAAATTTATAATTAAAATTTAAATTTTTTGTACTCCAATTATTTATTTTCTATTCCCCCTATAAATTAGTATTTCTATTTTGTGCACTTAACGATAACAATTAATATGGTTTAGAGAAAAACTTAAAATTATGGATTTGAGGTGTGGTAACAAAAACCATAACCATGAACCATGGTGTATAAAAAAATTTCAACAAATATGTTTTTTCTGTCAAATTGAAACGATGGTTCTTGACTTAACATATTTCATAGTTCAGCTAAATTATCGTAAGATGTCGCAGCGAGTAGCAATGTACATTCTATAATTCAAACTGTTATGGTTTTTGTTTTTTATTTTGTCTTTTTGTTTTTCAATCTTTTAGAAGTTTGTTTCTTATTCTGTAAATTTTAAACAACTGTCAATAACATACATATGTGTAAATAAAATAAATCAGTTAAGTGCGAGTTAGTCTCACACATGTACTATGTTTAGTAGGCCTTTATAAATTCAAGTTGTTAATATTTCCATGTCTTATGGCACCCTTTATTTTTAAAATCAAAGTCATATTCGCGAAAAAGAATCGCTATTGGAACATCCTTTAAATTTTAAGAATTGGTGTTATAACGGCCATGGTAATACACATTCTATAAAAATATCAGGCCTACCTAATGCGTTTCAAAAAATAAGGTAATATACGTGAAAAACATGACACTAATGGATTACCCTTTAATAATTAGCAATTGTTACAGCGACCAAAGTACAACATCTATTGTAAATAATTCAAGAGTCTACCTATTACGGTTCAAGAAATAAGTCGTTATTCATGAGAATCACGTCATAATTAATATTTATGATTTGTTATAGTTTTCATAGTAATACCTATTATGGTTCAAAACTTAGGCCTTATACATGCAAATCACGCCACTATCGGAACACCCTTTAATTTTTAGGTTTCTTTTTTATACTTGTTTATATAGCGAACTAAGTTTTAATTACTGTTTTGAAATCTTGAGACTATGCCTCCTACAATTCAAGAAATAAACACATATTCCTGAATAACCCCTCTCTATCGGAACACCCTATGTGTTTAAGTATTTGTTGCTATAGCGGCAACAGCTATACATCATCTGTAAAAATTTCAAGAGTCTACCTATTACGGTTCCAGAGATAAAGACGAAGAAGCCAGACGGACAGTCATTGTGGCGAAAACAATAGGGTTTCGTTTTTATCCTTTGGGTACGGAACCCTAAAAAGGTTGATAATATTTTGCTGTGTTGTTGGTAGGAACGCGAGCTGAGTCCTGAGCAAATGAAACTGTTTTTTTTCTGCTATAAGACCTTAAAGGTGCTGATATAGTGTCGTGATCATTTGTGACGATTGCAGAATTTGCTTGTTCAGAGGGTTTTTTTCTAATGTATGTCCTTAAAGGTGCTGGCGCAATGTCAGGATTCTTTGTAATGAATGCAGGTTTTAGTCGTTCCAGAGAAATGTTGTATGGTTTGTTGATTTTAATTGAAAACGCTCAATCAGAAACTCTTTTCAAAACTTCATATGGTCCTGTGTAAGGAGGCTTTTTAACATGATCTGATCTAACAAATTAAGTTGTTATGAACGAAAACTTTTTTTTTTTATGTTATGATGATTAACTGGTGTGGGGCGAATCTTTCTCATAAACTCTCGATATTTGTTCAAAAATAAAATCGGATATGTAGGATCATCATGGTCTGAAAAATATTCACCTGGAATGCGAATTGGAGTCTCATACAACATTTCTGCTGCAGAGGCACTCTTGTAACAAGCTCTCAGCCCCAGCAGTACGGTGGGTAAAATTTCTGGCCACGGACTTGTTTGGTGGCACATCAGTGCGGCTTTTAATGACCGATGAAATCGCTCAATCATGCCATTTGATGCCGGATGGTATGGCGTTGTACGTATTCGTTTCGCACCTATTAAACGTGAGAGAGACTCGAATAAGGCGGACTCAAAATGGGAACCTTGGTCAGTTGTTATAGTTTTAGGTACACCAATTCTACAGATCCAACAGTTAAAAAAATGTTTTGCTACTGCATCTGCGGCAGACATGGGGGATTCAATTACATTTCAATTACAATTACAATTACAGGTAATGTATAATTGAAAATTTCCAACAGCGCCTTTTATCTCTGGAACCGTAATAGGTAGACTCTTGAAATTTTCACAGATGATGTATAGTTGTTGCCGCTATAGCAACAAATACTAAAACTTATAGGGTGTTCCCATAGAGAGGTGTTATTTATGAAAATGTGTTTATTTCTTGAACTGTAGGAGGCATACGTTAAAAATTTACAAACTGTAATAAAAACGTAGTTCGCCTTATATACAAGTCTAAAAAATAAACCTAAAAATTAAAGGGTGTTCCGATAGTGGTGTTATTTTGATTTATAAGGCCTAAGTTTTGAATCATAATAGGTCGAATCTTGAAATTTTTACAGAAGGTGTATAATTTTGCCCGCTATAGCAAAAAATATTAAAATTTATAGGGTGTTCCGATAGAGAGGTGTTATTCAAAAATATGAGTTTATTTCTTGAGCTGTAGGAGGCATACACTAAAAATATGTAAGCAGTAATTAAAACTTAGTTCGCTACTTAAACAAGTATAAAAAATAAACCTAAAAATTAAAGGGAGATCCGATAGTAGTGTGATTTGCAATTATAACGCCTAAGTTTTGAACCGTAATAGGTAGGCGCTTGAAATTTTCACAGAAAGTATATAACTGTGACCGCTATACTAGAAAATACTAAAACTTATAGGGTGTTCCGATGAGAGGTGTTATTCACGAATATGTGTTTATTTCTTAGAAACAGTATTTAAAACTTAGTTTGCTTTATAAACAAGTCTAAAAAAATAAACCTAAAAATTAAAGGGTATTCCGATAGTGGTGTGCTTTGTATGTGTAAGGCCTAAGTTTTGAACCATAATATGTAGCCTCTTGAAAATTTTACCAAAAGTGTATAAATGCGGCCACAATAGCAAAAAATACTAAAACGTAGGGGGTTCCAAAAGTGACGTGTTATTTACGTTTATGTCTTTTTTTTGAGCTGTAAGAGGAAACCACTTACAATTTGCAGAATGTAATTAAATCTGTGTTTGTTTTATAAACAAGTATACAAAATTGAACTTAAATATTAAAGGGTGTTCCAATAGTGACGTGATTTGCATGTGTATATCCTAAGTTTTGAATGAATAGGTGGAATCTTGAAATTTTTACAGGAGGTGTATAACTATGTCCACTATAACAAATAAAAAAAATTAAAGGATTTTCCGCCAGTGACGTGATTTGCATGTATAAAGCCTTATTTCTTGGACCGTAACAGGTAGACTCTTGAAATTTTGTACAGAAGATGTGTTGCCATGGCCGATATGACAATTACTAAAAATTAAAGGGTGTTCCGACAGTGACATGTTTTTCACTTATAGCGACTTATTTTTTAATCGCAATAAGTAGACTCTTAATATATTTATAGAAAGGAAGTTGCCATGGCCACTATAATGACTAATAAAATTAAAGGGTGTTCGGACAGTGACATGATTTTATAAACCGTAATAGATACCCTCTTGAACTGTTTACAGTAGATGTGTTAGTTCGGCCTCTATAACAAATACTTAAAATTGAAGTGTATCCATTAGTAACGTCTTTTGCACGAATATTACTTTATTTTTTTAACCGCAATATGTAGGCTTCTGATATTTTAATAGAAAGTGTATTACCATGGCCGCTATATAATGAATTACATATTAAAATTTAAAGGGTGTTCTAATAATGATGCAATTTTCGCGAATATTACTTTAATTTTAAAATTTAAGGGTGTCCCATAAGACATAAAGAAATAAACAACTGGAATTTTTAAATTATACTGAACATAGTACGGAACCCTACGTGTGTGAGTCTAACTCTCACTTGACTAATTTGTTTATTTTACAAATGTATATTTTTGATTATTAACACAAAAAACAAAAAAAAAAATGGTTGCTAATTGCTAACCAAAGGTTAGCTAATAGCAAGACAGATATATACCATTTTCAAGAGAATTAATATAAAGAAAAATGTTTGGTTGGTAGTATAATATGAAAAATAAATAGAGTTTACAAGTGTAAGACAATTTCAAAAAGCTCTATCTTCTATGAAATAACTGTAAAATTAAAAATTTCTCAGATTCTATTTCTTTGATAAGTTTGTTTAAATAGAAAATTAATAACAATTGAAACTACCGGGTAGAGCGATACGAAGATTACTGATGACGGACGTAGCTGTCTAGAAAATGCATTCTGTTTTGCTGGTATATCATTTTTCTTTATAATTAAGAACTTAAGCCTAAATAATTAATTTATTAATTCAAAAATAGTTCAAATAAAATTCATATAATTTTTTGAAAAAGTTATTTAATTTTATACATAAGAAATTTATAGTCAAACTTAAGTTCGTTTTATTCTCTCTAAGAAAGAATAATTTAAATTACAAGTTAGGTGATAGTATAAGGAAAGTTATTTAATTTTATAAAAGCAAAATAGGTATTTCTACAACAATATCAGAGTTTAAAATGTGGCTGTTGTCTTCAATGTCATTAAATAGCTGACTACACGGCGACAACTGTAGCCAACGGAGTTGGTTTTCATTTAGCTGCGTAGCCGCTGTCTTCTATTTCTTATTTTAATATATGTAAAGAATCAACAATACCCAGGAAAAAATTAAGCATTACCAAAAGAAGTACTTGCTACATAATGACTTATTTTTGGGATTATCAAATTCTGTTACTCGATTACAAAACACATTACATTAAACTTAAATTTAAAATAAAAGTAATTTGTAATTGAACTAATTTTTAATATTTAAAAAACAAGTCATTATTTCAAATAAATTTTTCAAATTTTTAAGATACTTTCTTAATTATTTAGAACCAAGAAAAAAGTATTTGCATTACATTTTTTGCATAATATACATTACGCAATCAATTCTGAAGAACTAGTTAGTGTCACGCCTTGTTAAAATCATTAATCCAGTTATGAAGTACTTCCACCAAAAATGCTTAATTCCACACTCGATTACCATTTTTTAAATGTTTTGCTGGGTATGAATAATGCTGTATATGTCTGTATAAATAAAATCGCCGTGGTGAAGGGTATAGAAGATTCGGCACGGACGAATTAAAAATTACATGTAATGTGTAATTGAAAAAATCTCAATTACAATTTCAAATGTGAAATGTAATTGTAATTGAAAAATTACAATTACAATTACATATAATTGCATAATTGCACTAGTAAAGCTTATGTTAATGTTCATAGTTCATAGAGCAGTGTGCAAGAGTTACCTCTTATACAAAGAGAACAATTATTTTCGCGTACTTGGCGAACTATAAGGTACGACTTGAAATATTGTACTGTAAGAAAAACATGTAATAATCCTATATCTGGGAAAATGAAATAGTGAAACCCTATAAATTTGAAATTGGCTTCTCTGATAAAAACGTATGTTTTGTGTTTGAAGCTTGGCCATACTTTTACTTTCGGTGTTCATTTAAACAACAACACCAACAACATCGAAAAACGTAAATAGAGACGCTTGACTTTTTTCTGGATCATATCTACTCCATACGTAAGCCGATTTTGCTGATTTTCAATAGCAAAATTCTCGAAGCTAAGCCTAGAAGATCAGTGGGCTTCTGTAGCTCTACTTTGGCATTGTTAAAACTTATTTCACCAATGTGTGAAATACACCATGGTGTAGGGCATAGATCACACATAGATAAAAAACTGCAATAGCAAAAACCTAAGTATTTTGTCAGAAACCCTAAGTCCAAGAATGTATTGGTAGACAATTTTGTATAATTGTTTTTTCTCCCTTTTTTAGGGTTCCGTACACAAAGTGTAAAAACGTAACCCTATTGTTTTCGCTACAATGTCTGTCCGTCTGTCAGTGCCTTTTAGATGATGTATAGCTGTTGCCGCTATATCGTGTTCCTGGCGAACTGCATTAGATAGCGCCTTGAAACTTTGCAAGAGTAGCCTTTGTGCTAACGCGCATAGTCTGCCAGAAAACAGAATGAATTGGAACAGTGGGCGTGGTACCTCCCATACAAAGTGAAAAATTATTATTGTGTATATAGAGAACTATAAGTGGGTACAAGTAAACCCCATACCCATGCGGATACTCTAGAAAAACATAGGCTGATTTGGGACAGTGAGCGTGGTACCCCTTTTCCAAAGTAAAAATTTATTATCCTGTATCTAGAGAACTGCAATAGGTAGCGCCTTGGAATTTCGCATCAGTAAACCCCATATTAACATCCATTGTGTAGAGAAACACAGACTGAATTTGAATGGAGGGCGTGGTGCCTCCTATACAAAGTGAAAAATTATTATCGCGTACCTAGAGAACTACATTAGGTATAGTCTTGCAACTTTGGACAAGTAAACCTCATACTAATGTGCATAGTCCAGCAAAATACAGACTGAAGAAGAATACTGGGAGTGGCACATCCCATTAAAAGTAAAAAATTGTTATCGTGTTAATACGTATAGTCTAGCAAAAAACAGGTTGGATGGGAACATTTTTGAATTAAGAATAGCGTGAGTTTTCGCGGTAAAATTTGGTCATACTTTTCTTCCAAGTGTTTATTGTGTTTTTTGCGGATGGGTGTAGCGAAGCGCACCGGGGATAGAAAAATAAATCTCAAAAATTAATTTTTCAATAAAAATGCATGCAAATTTATTTTTTTTATTCAGAAATGTATCAGACCACGCTGTAAAAAAATTGTGAAGTTTTTAGCGAAAATATGTACTTTTTAAAAAAAAAATAGTCAGCTTCGATGGACCCGAAAAAATAGGCACATCAAAAAACTACTTTTATGAATCAATAATCTTATTTTCTGTTATAAAAGGTGTTTTTTTAAGCTAGATAGAACTTTAAATTGTAAAAAGTAACACAAAAAATTAAATTTTGATGAAACATTTTTTTTATTTGTTTCAGTATACTCTGACAAATCATCATGAATAGACTCACGCTTGAACAACGCTACGAAGTTATCCAAATTTACTTTGAAAATCAGTCGTCGATTCGCGCAACTTATAGACGACTTCGACATTTTTATGGCTTACATAATCGTCCATCTGAACAAGCCATTCGTCGAACTGTGGATAGATTTCGTACCACATACTCTCTAGAGGATGCAATAACACCAACACGTCGAAGTAATGTGCGTACTGAAGAGAATATCGCCGCTGTAAACGAAAGTGTGGAAGAAGATCCAAATTTATCGATTCGTCGTCGGTCGCAGGAATTGGGGCTCTGTCCGTCCACTACGTGGAAAATTTTGCGCAAAGATCTCGGCCTACACCCGTATAAGATCCAGCTGGTGGAGGAATTGAAGCCACGAGACCATTATATGCGTCGTTCTTTCGCCGATTGGGCTCTAGAGCAGTTGGCAACTGACCCGTTGTTTTATCACAAAATTGTGTTCAGCGATGAGGCGCATTTTTGGCTTAACGGGTTTGTTAATAAGCAAAATTGCCGCATATGGAGTGAGACCAATCCACAAGAGATCCTACAGACTCCATTACATCCAGAAAAATGCACCGTTTGGTGCGGATTTCACGCTGGTGGCATCATCGGACCTTATTTCTTCAAAAATGAGGCCGGAGCTCGCGTTACGGTCAATGGAGATCGTTACCGCACCATGATCAATGATTTTTTGTTTGAAAATATGGATGACATTGATCCGGAGGAGATGTGGTTTCAACAGGATGGCGCTACGTGCCATACGGCGAACGCAACCAACCATCGACTTATTGAAATCAAAATTTGGCGATAAGTTGATTTCGAGAAATGGACCTGTCAATTGGCCTCCAAGGTCGTGCGATTTGACACCTCTCGATTATTTCCTGTGGGGCTACGTGAAGTCACTGGTTTATGCTGATAAACCAGCAACAATTGACGCCTTGGAGGACAGCATTGTTTGCGTTATTCGTGACATATGTCCAGCAGTGCTCGAAAAAGTGGCCCGAAATTGGACGTCCAGAATGCGCTTCGTCGAGAACAGCCGCGGTGCCCATATGCCCGAAATCATTTTCAAATGTTAATGTCATGTATTGATCTTTCGAATAAAAAAAAAAATTTTGATTACAATTTAATTTTTTGTTTTATTTTTTACAATTTCAAGTTCTATCGGGCTTAAAAAAAACACCCTTTATATACTAAAATATGTATACAAACATTTAGGTGTGTTCTATGCCAACTCTTGAAATATAATGATTTTCAAAATCATCCATATTTGATATTTTTTATTAAAATCATCAGTAAATATTTTTAATATTTGAAAATGTATGATAATAGTAGGCTATTCGAAATAATACAAGGTGAGTGTACGGGTGAATGCTTTAGAATGCCTTCACAAAACAATTAAGAAGAAACAGACTTTTGCACACTCGAAAAAATAGCAGAGAAAATCGTAATCAAGATTTAATGAATAAACTCATAATTTCTTCTGATCCATTTATTTCATCCAATAAAATACAATAAATACAAGAAGCTCTTTTAACAATAATCAAGAAATTAGTAACTACATAATACAGGTATTCCCCGACTTACGACCGAGATAGGTTCCTGGTCATCGGTCGTAAGTCGATTCAGTCGTAAGTCGAATTTCATATAAACAAAACTATAAGAAAAAATTACATACTATACTACTAACTTTAAGGGTTAGGGGAAATTAAATTCATATAATTCAAACTTTATTTAAAATAACAACACAAAAATATATATTCAAATATGTAGTAACAAAACATTACATATTTATAAAAATATATAAAAAAAAATAAAAATATATAGTTAAACAAAAATATATTATTTAGCTTGGAGGTATTTACATGTCTTCTTCATCCGTACTTATTGCAAGAGTTCAATCCATTGCGTTGTCTTCAGAAACAGAATGTTTAGTGCTGGTTTTCTTAAAAAATTTGTCTAATGCCGTCTGAACAGTTTCCTGGTAAATTTCATGATAACAAGCCAAATTTTCCTGAATCAGCCTACTTACTTCTGAGAATCGCTCTTTATTTGCATGGTGAAATGCAGCACTCATTTCTTTTGTTGAGAATATTTTTTTGTAATTTTTTCTTCAATTTGATTTGCTTTTATCTTCGTTTTCGGCAACACATTGTGCTTCAAATTCCAATAAATCTTCATTCGTTAGGTCATACAATTGGTGTGTAATGAGT
Source organism: Phasia obesa (assembly GCA_949628195.1). NCBI lineage: Eukaryota > Metazoa > Arthropoda > Insecta > Diptera > Tachinidae > Phasia > Phasia obesa. Next base: position 102,730,475 of record OX451218.1, on the reverse strand, counting down.
TGGTTAATATCTCCACTGAATGACACAATTGTTTTTCAGAAATGCATGCATTTTTTTTGAGTTGTAATGCACTGGTAACATATTTAATAAAACTGTTATTCGGTCCTTAAAAGCCTTAAGAATATATGTACGTTCAGGCATCTTCTTCCAATATAGTCTTATCTAGATTAAATATTTGTTCCTTTTAGAAACTCATCGAATTTAAATACAAATTCCTCAGCAGCTTTATTATCAGCACTAGCTGCCTCTCTACCAATTTTTATATTTTGAAAATTAGATCTCTTCCTAAATCTTTAAAACCAACCATGGCTTGCAGTAAAAGTCTGATTATAGTTTTTACCGTCCTTTAATTTTAACATATTGTTACGAAAGAAGAATTTATTCATTATAGGCTCTGAACCACAATACTCTCGAACAACAACAACATTAATGGTTTGTTTTCTTACAATGATGAAAGAAAGAAACAAACAATAAAGAGTAACGCCTTAAACAAACATTCGCAAATACACAGCCACGTACATAAATACAAGCATAAACAAATAAACAGCCACACATACAGGTATAAAGAAATAAAAAGCCACACATACAGGTATAAAGAATTAAACAGCCACACATACAGGTATAAGACACACAAACAGAAAACAAGAGCAATAACAATCGAACCTGCCAGATCTGTCTGGAATAGAACATTCTGGTGCTTTTAAATCACCTTTATAAGCGAATCGTGCTGGCGAGTAGTATGGCAGTATTAAATTAAAAGTCAAAGAGTTAAGTTGTCGAATTAAAAGAGTGTTTAACAGTTTGCTGTATTTTTGAACAGTGGTGTTAAATAAATAAAGTGACTTACAGTAAAAGTAATAACAGAGTGTATTTATTTTGCAATTAAAGGAACCCAACGTAAAGTAAAAACGTAACAATATTGAAAAGACATGCTTTGGTTTGGATAATTGCCAGGAATTCGTTTTTGAATCAAATCCAAATCACTTATAGCTTTTCCATATCATGTATGTGTGATTTTATAAATGTCGATTCTTTTACAGCTACCATAATTCGTTTTTTATCCTTTAAAATCGTCGATATTGTCGAATGAGAAAGTTTAAGATCATGTGCTATATCTTTCACTTTTTTACCACTTTCAACTTGTAATATTTTTTTATGTTTGTTTTCCAAGTCTATAACACTTCTTTTATTTTTACTAGTTCCAGCCATTTTTGGGATAATATAAAATTATTCACTTAAAAAAATTAAACTACATATTTGTCTTCTTTAAGCATTTTCTATGAAAAAAATTTAAAAAAAGGCCTTGATGCTCATACTCGAATATTTATGTTATATAAACTCATTTACTGTTTTGTATAACCATTAATAAATAAATAAATAAATAAATAAATAAATAAATAAATAAAATAATCTTTATATAAATTTGTTTTTTATCTTAAATAATAATTTAATTTTAAAATATTTAGTGTTGTTAATTTGGTAACCCTATTCATATAATGTTTTTTGAATACCAATGGTTGTGAGTATTTTCAAAACTTTTTAAAAAATAAAAATACTAAAAAGTTTAAAATGATGTTATATTCAAAAAAGGTATATGGCAACCCTAAATAATTAGAGATTTTATAAAAAAAACTATCACGCTTTATCATTTTGTATGTGAAATGATAGATTAAAATTCAAAAAAGTAATAATTACTGAAATGAGGAAATTTTGGGTATTTAATTGTCCCCGCACTGGAAAAATAAAAGGATTTCTAAAAATGTTAATTCATTTTTGAAAATAGTAGGCCAAGAGAGAGAGAGAGAGATATGTGTCAAAAATTTCATTAAGCTACCCTAACTCCTTCGATTTATTTCCAGTTTTACTATGGGGACCGTTTACTGTGCCCCGTGACACTTGTCATCATTTTGCTGTTAACCCTTACCACTGGTCTACATTACTCATTAACATGCCTTAACAAAAGTCAAACTTCATATAAAAAACAGTATTAAAAATAATTAGACATGTTGATGTCTAATGGAGATGGGTGGTTGTTGCTGTTGTCCTTATTAGATTTAAGCAGACATTTTGTAGAACAAAACGTTTATTGAAAAAAAAATTTTTTGGAAAAATATTAAATTTTCCAGAATTTTTCATTCAAAATTGTAGCATTTAAAACTTACGATTAAAATATAATTTTTTTCTTTATTTATTCTTTATTTATTTATATTCCCCCTATAAATTAGTATTTCTATTTTGTGCACTTAACGAAAACAATCAATATGGTTTAGAGAAAAACTTACAATTATGGATTTGAGGTGTGATAACAATGTACCATAACCATGAGCCATGGTGTATATAATACTTTCAACAAATATGTTTTGTCTGTCAAATAGAAACGATGGTTGTTGTCTTTAATATTATATTCGACAAAAGCATCTTTCATAGTTCTGTAAAATTATCGTAAGATGTCGCAGCGTGTAGCAATGTGCATATTGCCCATAGTCTATCCATATAATAAAACAGTAACTCATTTCCTATTTTCTTTTTCTTTGTGTTCGCATCACGTAAAAACTACTCGATGGCTTTTAACAAAAAATAGTGAGGAGGTACTTTAGTATCCTGATTCCAATATGAGATACTTTTTTCCGCAAATAATATATTTTTTCCAAGAGAAAGTGGAGAAAAACAGTGAAAGTTCGCAGTTATTTTAGTAGTAAATACATAAACCATTACTGAAGCATTAACCACTAACAGATGGCATTGTTTTATAACGTATAGATATATCCAGAACTAAAGCATAGTTTAAGGCGGCACTAAAAAGGTAAAGGTATTTGATGTGGATTGCTTTCAAAGTAAAATCGAAAAAATGTCGGGCACAGCTAGTATAATATAAACAGAAACAAGTAAGGATGATATATTCGTGCGGTGTCGAATCTTAGTGCTGGCAAAGTATTGATTGGGTGCTGAGTTGAGCATACTTTTAGGCATCTTTTGTTTTTGAAAGCAGATGGCGCTATTTTAAAATAAAGAGTAACTCATTTTCTGTCTGCCTTTTACATAGCTTTACAATAATTTTTAGAATTTTATGTATGTTTCAGAATTTTATCCAGAGATGGGTACCTTTATATAAAGTATATACGTAAGAGTCTTAAAATTTGGTGTGGATTACTTTCAAAGCAAAATCGAACAAAATATTGTCATTGCTTTCAATTTCACAATAATATAAATATACTTTTATCATTATTAACTTCATGATTAAAATTACAATATACAATGATTTATAAATTAGAAAACATTGTTAAAAACGAAACAAAATAAGAATTATATAACGCAAATATTCTTGATTTCATTGTCTTAAAATTCCAAGCCGCAGAGTGATTTAACCAAAAAAGAGTTGTTATAAGAAATTAGTTTAAAATTTGAACGTCAGCTTTACTTGCGTGATCTGAATCATCTCTAAAGTGCCTCAAGATCTATCCTACAATACTTAAGGGTTTTCTACCCTGGAATACTCCCTTAACATCTTCAGCACGAGTTGAAAGGTTATTCTCGATCGCTAGTATTATTTTAACACCAAGGGCCTAGGCGACAAAGATTAACCGATACAAATTTTCAAAAAATAGTTTTATTACTTGCAGACTGACAGAATACTTGGGTTTCACAAAAATTTATGTTTTAGCATAGCTTTTGGAATTTGTTTTCTGAAACTTCGGTATTTAAAAACTAGCAACAAGCTGGTTCAAAAGGACCCAATCGGGTCCATATCTAGAACAAATGCTACTAGTTGTAAACTGGTTCAAAAGCATGTATACTAGTATGCGTCTAGAACAAATCGTACTAGTAATCTTCCAAATATACTCAATGTTAATTTGAGCATTAATATGGTATGGGAGAGTTTACAGTTGAGAACTAGTACTGAGTAAAACACTGGTGAGACACTAGTTTGATCTCCTACAGGGTAACTACTATTCAAAATTAATTTAATTTTTTGTTTTTCTGACTTTCGTTATAATATTTGTTTCATTGTGATAATGTTTTTAAATATAACGCCTTATTTATTTATTTAAATAAGATTCTTATTATTTTTATACGCTTCACCGCAGTTAGAAACCGCCATAAAGAATATATATTCTGAATACTTAAAAATAGAGAAGTTGATTAGCGATGACCGTCTGTCCGTCTGTCCATCTGTGTTCGGGTTGAAATCAACTTTGCCAAGGCACCCGAGGAGATACAGAAAAATTAAGCACACCAATCAGCCAGGCATAGTTTCGAAAATTTCGCTAATGAAATTCAGCTACATCAGACCACTCAATTCGAGGCAGCGGGCAAAAAACCACGCCTACCTATATTTTTTTTCAGGCTGTTTTTACTTTTTTCGGTTGTTATGATTATCATTTGCTTTTTTGTTAAATAAATATTGAAAATTAAATTTTTTTTAAGTATTTACAAAACATTTTTAAAAAGATATTTTTCCATAAATTTTAAAGAAAGTTACCAAAAAGTTTTCGAATAAAATTTTATAAAAAATTTTTCAACAAAATACAATTTTTGAAATATTTTAAAAATTTTAAATATTTCTATGAAAATGAAAATATGAGTGTAACATAACATATTTTTAATGTTAAGAATATTTATTTATGCATTATTTTTTGAAAAACTTATTTAATTTTATACATATGAAATTTATAGTCAAACTTAAGTTCGTTTTATTTTCTCTAAGAAAGAATAATTTAAATTACAAGTTAGGTGATAGTATAAGGAAAGTTATTTAATTTTATAAAAGCAAAATAGGTATTTCTACAACAATGTCAGAGTTTAAGATATAGCTGTTGTCTTCAATGTCATTAAATAGCTGACTACACGGCGACAACTGTAGCCAACGGAGTTGGTTCTCATTTAGCTGCGTAGCCGCTATTTCTTATTTTAGTATATGTAAAGAGTCAACAATACCCAGGAAAAAATTAGGCATTACCAAAAGAAGCTACATAATGACTTATTATTGGGATTATCAAATTCTGTTACTCGATTACAAAACACATTACATTAATTAAAAAAAAAAAAAAATAATTTGTAATTGAACTAATTCTTATATTTTAAGAGAGAATGCCTTGAAAATATTTAAAAAAACAAATCATTATTTCAAATAAATTTTTCAAATTTCTAAGTTACTTTCTTAATTATTTAAAACCAAGAAAAAAGTATTTGTATAACATTTTTTGCATAATATACATTACGTAATCAATTCTGAAGAACTAGTTGGTGTTAAAATCCAGTTATGAAGTACTTCCACCAAAAATTTTTAATTCCACACTCGATTACTATTTCTTAAATTTTTTGCTCGGTATGAATAATGCTGTATATGTCTGTATAAATAAAATCGCCGTGCTGAAGGGTATAGCAGATTCGGCACGGACGAATTAAATTACAATTTCAAATGTGAAATGTAATTGTAATTGAAAAATTACAATTACAATTACATATAATTGCATAATTGCACTAGTAAAGCTTATGTTAATGTTCATAGTTTAGTAAAAAAACTTGCTAGATTTGAGCAGTGTGCAAGAGTTACCTCCTATACAAAGAGAACAATTATTTTCGCGTACTTGGCGAACTATAACAGGTAAGACTTGAAATTTTGTACTGTAAGAAAAACATGTAATTATCCTATATCTGGGAAAATGCAATAGTGAAACCCTATAAATTTGAAATAGGCTTCTCTGATAAAAACGTATGTTTTGTGTTTAAAGCTTGGCCATACTTTTACTTTCGGTGTTCATTTAAACAACAATAACAACAACATCGGAAAACGTAAATAGAGACGCTCGACTTTTTTTTAGACCATATCTACTCCATACGTAAGCCGATTTTGCTGATTTTCAATAGCAAAATTCTCGAAGCTAAGCCTAGAAGATCAGTGGGCTTCTGTAGCTCTACTTTGGCATTGTTAAAACTTATTTCACCAAGAAAATGGTGCATGCAGAGCAACATTTTATACATTGACTTGCCTATATACAAGAATCCAGAATATAGGGACGAAAATGGATATTGCAAAAAAATTTCAAACCGGATGACAAACTTATATATACGCTTTTCATCTATGGTGTAGGGCATAGATCACACATAGATAGAAAACTGAAAAGTCAAAAACCTAAGTCTTTTGTCAGAGAAGCTAAATCAAAGAATGTATTGGTAGACAAATTTGTATAATTGTTTTTTCTCCCATTTTTTATTATTTCTTTTAATTCAAATTAAAGTTGAAGCATTGCACATACAGTGGACGTCCAATAGTACGTACTTTCGTTTCCAATAGTACGAATGGAAATTTTGTTGCATTGTCAGTTTTATAGTAGGAATACAAAATTTTTTTACTACTCGATAGTACGAATAGCGGCAGTTTTTGAGAGAATATGGGAAATGAGAATATGAAAATTTGAATATTGACGACCGAGATAAAGAAATTGAGCAAGATAATGATAGCGATGATTACCAAATTGCAGTTCCTTCGACTCCGTTACCAAAAGTTAAACATGAAGATGCGATAAAATGTTTTGATAAATGTATATTCAATAGGACGTTGAAAACAATATTGAAATTTCCCAAAAACTTCTATTGAGATTTATTCAAGAAAAGGCGGTGGAAATTAAACTGCAAAACAAAACACGCCATTGCCTAATGGCTGATTTTCTTAACCAACAAATATCTACTTTTAATATTTATTTACATACATATGAACAAATGTATGCTTTCACACTTATTGATTTAATATGAATTTGCATATTTTTTAAGATTTTTTACTTTGTTTTGTTTTTAATAAAAATATAATTGAAATTAAACTATTTGAATATGTTTTATTTTATATAAAATAGGGTAAAATTTTTGTCCAATAGTACGAAAAGGTCTGACATTATATAATTCGTACTATTGGACGTCCACGGTATAATGATTTTACTTAAGCTAAAGTTGAGTACTAAGAACTCATTGTAAATCTGTAAATATTACACAGTTGTAATTGAGATTATTAAGAAATCTACAAACCCGAAATAATCCTGATATATTGCTTATCGGTATGGGTCCCTAAAAAATTCTTAAAGAAATTATTATAAAATTAACGAACAAACTACGCAAAAATTCTACTAGTGAACGCTTTCTCATGTCAATTTTTTATTGCCTACATAACAAAAGCAAAAACAATTTATACGATCATTCGTGCTACTTGCAGCTATTTCTAAATGTTACAATTTTCGCCTTATTTTACTATCGAAAAATATACTGCTCGTAATAAAACTAAATTCAGAAGCATTTTCGAAATTGAAAAAAAAACCAGATGCATAAAGACTTTTAAGTTCTAAATTTAAAAAATTAAAAAGTCCTTAATCCTTAAACGAAAGCTTATTTTCAAATTTTATTAGAGCGTTTTAGAGAATTTAGGGATATACATTTTTCACAAATTTCATATTTTAAAAAGATAAACGAAGGCCAGCCCCATAGTTATTTATATTGTGGTCGAAATTACGTGAAGCTTGACCATAAGCATCAAGTTTTGTACGTTTATTGCTGCTAGTATACAGAGGTTGAGTAAACTTTACGGAACCTTCACGTCCAGCCTGACCATGATTGAAATTTACATCAATATCTCCAGCACGCGGCGATCTTGCTTTGCGTACTAAAATTGGTTCATTTTTATAATATTCCACATACGCATCCTGGATGGGCTTAAGAATATAATGACCAATCCTAGGTGCTGAAGCTGATGCTGCTACAACTAAGCAGACTGCCATTAAACAAACACACTTTAAAGCAAACATTTTTATTTTTTGTTTGTTTTTCTCTTTTTCTTGTCAAATAAAATGATTTGTTGGAATACTTTTACTTAAGTGATAGGTTGCATGTGATCAAGGTTTTTTATATGAATATTTTTTCATCTAATTTGGGATTCACCGTCGTCTGCATAACAACAACTGATAAGACCAAATGAGTTTTGTAATTATTTTAGAGGGTAATTAACTTCCAAACTCATTATTGTTATCTACATTTAATAATTTAAAGGTTCTAATGGAATTTTCTTTAAATTATAAATTATATATTTACTTTATTATACTTAAAAAAAATATTCTTTAGGGTAGATAGATTATTATAAAATAGCTGACTCTTTATATAGTCGTTGTGACACTTGTACCATTGTGATGTTAACCCTTACCCCTTGTCAACATTACTCATTAACATGTCTTAAAAAAGTCAAACTTCATATAAAAAGTATTAAAAATAATGTTTTTTTTAATATGAAGTTTGAATTTTGTTACGACATGTTGATGCCTAATGGAGACGGGTGGTCCTTATTGTATTTAAATTTTCCAGAATTTTTCATTCAAAACTAAAGCATTTCAAATTTATAATTAAAATTTAAATTTTTTGTACTCCAATTATTTATTTTCTATTCCCCCTATAAATTAGTATTTCTATTTTGTGCACTTAACGATAACAATTAATATGGTTTAGAGAAAAACTTAAAATTATGGATTTGAGGTGTGGTAACAAAAACCATAACCATGAACCATGGTGTATAAAAAAATTTCAACAAATATGTTTTTTCTGTCAAATTGAAACGATGGTTCTTGACTTAACATATTTCATAGTTCAGCTAAATTATCGTAAGATGTCGCAGCGAGTAGCAATGTACATTCTATAATTCAAACTGTTATGGTTTTTGTTTTTTATTTTGTCTTTTTGTTTTTCAATCTTTTAGAAGTTTGTTTCTTATTCTGTAAATTTTAAACAACTGTCAATAACATACATATGTGTAAATAAAATAAATCAGTTAAGTGCGAGTTAGTCTCACACATGTACTATGTTTAGTAGGCCTTTATAAATTCAAGTTGTTAATATTTCCATGTCTTATGGCACCCTTTATTTTTAAAATCAAAGTCATATTCGCGAAAAAGAATCGCTATTGGAACATCCTTTAAATTTTAAGAATTGGTGTTATAACGGCCATGGTAATACACATTCTATAAAAATATCAGGCCTACCTAATGCGTTTCAAAAAATAAGGTAATATACGTGAAAAACATGACACTAATGGATTACCCTTTAATAATTAGCAATTGTTACAGCGACCAAAGTACAACATCTATTGTAAATAATTCAAGAGTCTACCTATTACGGTTCAAGAAATAAGTCGTTATTCATGAGAATCACGTCATAATTAATATTTATGATTTGTTATAGTTTTCATAGTAATACCTATTATGGTTCAAAACTTAGGCCTTATACATGCAAATCACGCCACTATCGGAACACCCTTTAATTTTTAGGTTTCTTTTTTATACTTGTTTATATAGCGAACTAAGTTTTAATTACTGTTTTGAAATCTTGAGACTATGCCTCCTACAATTCAAGAAATAAACACATATTCCTGAATAACCCCTCTCTATCGGAACACCCTATGTGTTTAAGTATTTGTTGCTATAGCGGCAACAGCTATACATCATCTGTAAAAATTTCAAGAGTCTACCTATTACGGTTCCAGAGATAAAGACGAAGAAGCCAGACGGACAGTCATTGTGGCGAAAACAATAGGGTTTCGTTTTTATCCTTTGGGTACGGAACCCTAAAAAGGTTGATAATATTTTGCTGTGTTGTTGGTAGGAACGCGAGCTGAGTCCTGAGCAAATGAAACTGTTTTTTTTCTGCTATAAGTCCTTAAAGGTGCTGATATAGTGTCGTGATCATTTGTGACGATTGCAGAATTTGCTTGTTCAGAGGGTTTTTTTCTAATGTATGTCCTTAAAGGTGCTGGCGCAATGTCAGGATTCTTTGTAATGAATGCAGGTTTTAGTCGTTCCAGAGAAATGTTGTATGGTTTGTTGATTTTAATTAAAAACGCTCAATCAGAAACTCTTTTCAAAACTTCATATGGTCCTGTGTAAGGAGGCTTTTTAACATGATCTGATCTAACAAATTAAGTTGTTATGAACGAAAACTTTTTTTTTTTATGTTATGATGATTAACTGGTGTGGGGCGAATCTTTCTCATAAACTCTCGATATTTGTTCAAAAATAAAATCGGATATGTAGGATCATCATGGTCTGAAAAATATTCACCTGGAATGCGAATTGGAGTCTCATACAACATTTCTGCTGCAGAGGCACTCTTGTAACAAGCTCTCAGCCCCAGCAGTACGGTGGGTAAAATTTCTAGCCACGGACTTGTTTGGTGGCACATCAGTGCGGCTTTTAATGACCGATGCCATCGCTCAATCATGCCATTTGATGCCGGATGGTATGGCGTTGTACGTATTCGTTTCGCACCTATTAAACGTGAGAGAGACTCGAATAAGGCGGACTCAAAATGGGAACCTTGGTCAGTTGTTATAGTTTTAGGTACACCAATTCTACAGATCCAACAGTTAAAAAAATGTTTTGCTACTGCATCTGCGGCAGACATGGGGGATTCAATTACATTTCAATTACAATTACAATTACAGGTAATGTATAATTGAAAATTTCCAACAGCGCCTTTTATCTCTGGAACCGTAATAGGTAGACTCTTGAAATTTTCACAGATGATGTATAGTTGTTGCCGCTATAGCAACAAATACTAAAACTTATAGGGTGTTCCCATAGAGAGGTGTTATTTATGAAAATGTGTTTATTTCTTGAACTGTAGGAGGCATACGTTAAAAATTTACAAACTGTAATAAAAACGTAGTTCGCCTTATATACAAGTCTAAAAAATAAACCTAAAAATTAAATATTAATATTAAAATTTATAGGGTGTTCCGATAGAGAGGTGTTATTCAAAAATATGAGTTTATTTCTTGAGCTGTAGGAGGCATACACTAAAAATATGTAAGCAGTAATTAAAACTTAGTTCGCTACTTAAACAAGTATAAAAAATAAACCTAAAAATTAAAGGGAGATCCGATAGTAGTGTGATTTGCAATTATAACGCCTAAGTTTTGAACCGTAATAGGTAGGCGCTTGAAATTTTCACAGAAAGTATATAACTGTGACCGCTATACTAGAAAATACTAAAACTTATAGGGTGTTCCGATGAGAGGTGTTATTCACGAATATGTGTTTATTTCTTAGAAACAGTATTTAAAACTTAGTTTGCTTTATAAACAAGTCTAAAAAAATAAACCTAAAAATTAAAGGGTATTCCGATAGTGGTGTGCTTTGTATGTGTAAGGCCTAAGTTTTGAACCATAATATGTAGCCTCTTGAAAATTTTACCAAAAGTGTATAAATGCGGCCACAATAGCAAAAAATACTAAAACGTAGGGGGTTCCAAAAGTGACGTGTTATTTACGTTTATGTCTTTTTTTTGAGCTGTAAGAGGAAACCACTTACAATTTGCAGAATGTAATTAAATCTGTGTTTGTTTTATAAACAAGTATACAAAATTGAACTTAAATATTAAAGGGTGTTCCAATAGTGACGTGATTTGCATGTGTATATCCTAAGTTTTGAATGAATAGGTGGAATCTTGAAATTTTTACAGGAGGTGTATAACTATGTCCACTATAACAAATAAAAAAAATTAAAGGATTTTCCGCCAGTGACGTGATTTGCATGTATAAAGCCTTATTTCTTGGACCGTAACAGGTAGACTCTTGAAATTTTGTACAGAAGATGTGTTGCCATGGCCGATATGACAATTACTAAAAATTAAAGGGTGTTCCGACAGTGACATGTTTTTCACTTATAGCGACTTATTTTTTAATCGCAATAAGTAGACTCTTAATATATTTATAGAAAGGAAGTTGCCATGGCCACTATAATGACTAATAAAATTAAAGGGTGTTCGGACAGTGACATGATTTTATAAACCGTAATAGATACCCTCTTGAACTGTTTACAGTAGATGTGTTAGTTCGGCCTCTATAACAAATACTTAAAATTGAAGTGTATCCATTAGTAACGTCTTTTGCACGAATATTACTTTATTTTTTTAACCGCAATATGTAGGCTTCTGATATTTTAATAGAAAGTGTATTACCATGGCCGCTATATAATGAATTACATATTAAAATTTAAAGGGTGTTCTAATAATGATGCAATTTTCGCGAATATTACTTTAATTTTAAAATTTAAGGGTGTCCCATAAGACATAAAGAAATAAACAACTGGAATTTTTAAATTATACTGAACATAGTACGGAACCCTACGTGTGTGAGTCTAACTCTCACTTGACTAATTTGTTTATTTTACAAATGTATATTTTTGATTATTAACACAAAAAACAAAAAAAAAAAAAATGGTTGCTAATTGCTAACCAAAGGTTAGCTAATAGCAAGACAGATATATACCATTTTCAAGAGAATTAATATAAAGAAAAATGTTTGGTTGGTAGTATAATATGAAAAATAAATAGAGTTTACAAGTGTAAGACAATTTCAAAAAGCTCTATCTTCTATGAAATAACTGTAAAATTAAAAATTTCTCAGATTCTATTTCTTTGATAAGTTTGTTTAAATAGAAAATTAATAACAATTGAAACTACCGGATAGAGCGATACGAAGATTACTGATGACGGACGTAGCTGTCTAGAAAATGCATTCTGTTTTGCTGGTATATCATTTTTCTTTATAATTAAGAACTTAAGCCTAAATAATTAATTTATTAATTCAAAAATAGTTCAAATAAAATTCATATAATTTTTTGAAAAAGTTATTTAATTTTATACATAAGAAATTTATAGTCAAACTTAAGTTCGTTTTATTCTCTCTAAGAAAGAATAATTTAAATTACAAGTTAGGTGATAGTATAAGGAAAGTTATTTAATTTTATAAAAGCAAAATAGGTATTTCTACAACAATATCAGAGTTTAAAATGTGGCTGTTGTCTTCAATGTCATTAAATAGCTGACTACACGGCGACAACTGTAGCCAACGGAGTTGGTTTTCATTTAGCTGCGTAGCCGCTGTCTTCTATTTCTTATTTTAATATATGTAAAGAATCAACAATACCCAGGAAAAAATTAAGCATTACCAAAAGAAGTACTTGCTACATAATGACTTATTTTTGGGATTATCAAATTCTGTTACTCGATTACAAAACACATTACATTAAACTTAAATTTAAAATAAAAGTAATTTGTAATTGAACTAATTTTTAATATTTAAAAAACAAGTCATTATTTCAAATAAATTTTTCAAATTTTTAAGATACTTTCTTAATTATTTAGAACCAAGAAAAAAGTATTTGCATTACATTTTTTGCATAATATACATTACGCAATCAATTCTGAAGAACTAGTTAGTGTCACGCCTTGTTAAAATCATTAATCCAGTTATGAAGTACTTCCACCAAAAATGCTTAATTCCACACTCGATTACCATTTTTTAAATGTTTTGCTGGGTATGAATAATGCTGTATATGTCTGTATAAATAAAATCGCCGTGGTGAAGGGTATAGAAGATTCGGCACGGACGAATTAAAAATTACATGTAATGTGTAATTGAAAAAATCTCAATTACAATTTCAAATGTGAAATGTAATTGTAATTGAAAAATTACAATTACAATTACATATAATTGCATAATTGCACTAGTAAAGCTTATGTTAATGCTCATAGTTCATAGAGCAGTGTGCAAGAGTTACCTCTTATACAAAGAGAACAATTATTTTCGCGTACTTGGCGAACTATAAGGTACGACTTGAAATATTGTACTGTAAGAAAAACATGTAATAATCCTATATCTGGGAAAATGAAATAGTGAAACCCTATAAATTTGAAATTGGCTTCTCTGATAAAAACGTATGTTTTGTGTTTGAAGCTTGGCCATACTTTTACTTCCGGTGTTCATTTAAACAACAACACCAACAACATCGAAAAACGTAAATAGAGACGCTTGACTTTTTTCTGGATCATATCTACTCCATACGTAAGCCGATTTTGCTGATTTTCAATAGCAAAATTCTCGAAGCTAAGCCTAGAAGATCAGTGGGCTTCTGTAGCTCTACTTTGGCATTGTTAAAACTTATTTCACCAATGTAGGGCACCATGGTGTATTTCACCATGGTGTAGGGCATAGATCACACATAGATAAAAAACTGCAATAGCAAAAACCTAAGTATTTTGTCAGAAACCCTAAGTCCAAGAATGTATTGGTAGACAATTTTGTATAATTGTTTTTTCTCCCTTTTTTAGGGTTCCGTACACAAAGTGTAAAAACGTAACCCTATTGTTTTCGCTACAATGTCTGTCCGTCTGTCAGTGCCTTTTATCTCTGGAACCGTAATAGCTAGACTCTTGAAATTTTCACAGATGATGTATAGCTGTTGCCGCTATAGCAACAAATACTAAAACTTATAGGGTGTTCCGATACAGAGGTGTTATTCACGAATTTGTGCCTATTTCGTGAACTGTAGGTTGGATACTTGAAATTTACAAACAGTAATTAAAACTAAGTTCGCTTTATAAACAAGTCTATAAAAATAAAGTTAAAAATTAAAGGGTGTTCCGATAGTGGCGTGATTTGCATGTATAAGGCCTAAGTTTTGAACCATAATACTTAGACTCTTGAAATTTTCACAGAAGGTGTGTAACTGTAGCCACTATAGTATCAAATCTAAAACTTATAGGGTGTTCCTAAAGTGACGTGTTATTTGCCTTTATGTCTTTATTTTTTGAGCTATAGGAGGCAACCACTTAAAATTTGCAGACAGTAATTTAATCTATGTTCGCGTTATAAGTAAGTATACAATATTAAACCTAAAAATTAAAGGGTTTTCCGATAGTGACGTGATTTGCATGTATGTATATGGGCTAAGTTTTGAACGATAATAGGTAGACTCTTGAAGTTTTTACAGGAAGTGTATTACAATGGCCACTATAACAAATAGTAAAAATTAAAGGGTGTGCCGACAGTGACGTGATTTGCATAAACATTGACTTATTGTTTAACCATAATAGAAAGACTCTTAAAATTTTCACAAATGGTGTATAACTATGACCCCTATAAAAACAATAAAAATTTAAAGGGTTTTCCGACAGTGACGTCTTTTGCATGAATAATGATATATTTTTTGAACCGTAATAAGTAGACTCTTCCAATTTGTACAGAAGATGTGTTGCCATAGCCGTTATGATAATTACTAAAAATTAAAGGGTGTTCTGAAAGTGACATGTTTTTCACGTATAGTAACAAATTTTTTTAATAGTAATAGGTAGACTCTTGATATATTCATAGAAAGAGAATTGCCATGGCCACTATAGCAAATAACAAAATTAAAGGGTGTTCCGACAGAGACATGATTTGTACGTAAATAGCCTTATTTTTTGAACCGTAATAGGTAGACTCTTTAAATGTTTACAGTAGATGTTGTACTTCGGCCGCTGTAACAATTACTGATATCTAAAGGGTGTTTCATCACTACCATGTTTTCCCGTATATTACCTTATTTTTTGAACCGCAATAGGTAGGAGAATGTATATTTTTATAGATAGTGTATTACCATGACCGCTGTAACAAAAATTCCTAAAATTTAAAGGGTGGTCCAACAGTGATGCAATTATGACTTTAATTTTAAAATTAAAGGGTGACTCATAAGACATGAAAAAATTAACAACTTGAATTTTTAAAGTTGTACTAAACATAGTACGGAACCCTACGTGTGTGAGTCTAACTCGCACTTGACTAATTTATTTATTATTTATTTTAATTAATATTAAAGTTGAAGTTGAAGTACATATAATGATTTGACGTAAGCTACAGTTGAGAACTAAGAACTCATTGTAGATCTATAAATATTACACAGTTGTAATTGAGATTATTTACCAATAAATTTAATATTTGTTAACAAAAAACAAATAAAATTAAATTCCCATTTAATCACAAGTTACTAAGACATCACGTACTTGTACGAAACAAAATACAGGAAAATTAAAATTTGAAAATTATAATAGTTAACTAAACTAAATTAAAAAGAAAAACTTTATGTCTAAACAATTTGTAGCCCATGTACCCAAAAAGATAAAATTTAAATAAATAATAGGTCTCTCCAATTTGGCTAATAAGAAGAAGAAGAAGAAAAAAGGAAATAAAGGACAATCATTGAATTGCAAAAGTTCAAAACAAAATTCAAAAATTACATGTTATTAGATCCCAATCAAATCGAGCCAATGGAAATCATTTGTATTAGGGAGAAGCTGCTATTTTTTAATTTTCTACTTTAAAGGTACACAGTTGCAATGAAGTTGTTGGTCCTCCTTATTAATGTCTATTTCAACACTGTTGCTATTTATCTGTATCTTCGTGTGTTTAAGTAATTTGATTTGAATTCATCTACTCATATTTAGCATGATATAAATTTCTTCAGTACCCCCGCAATGATAAAATTGTACCATTTATGCATTAACAAAAAGAAACAATCTTACATACAGGGTGGCACAAATTTAATCATAAAATTTTGTTTTTGAATAACAATTTTTACTAAATACAATATATGACTTTAAGTGATGAAAATCTTTATTTGTATCTTTAAACTTTTATCTGTTAAGTGGAAAAAATCATATTTGTAAAGTGGCTGCCACCAGTGTTGATACACATTTGTGTCCGTTTTATTGGATTTTCCGCATGATTTCCGGTAATAACTGTTTCCATTCCTGTCTAATAGTTTCCTTACGGTCTGCGATTGTCTAGGATGCACTGCGACTTCAAGTAGCCCCAAAGAAAGAAAGAAGTCTGGAACGTTAAATCAGGCGATCTTGCTGACCATGCCAAATCGCCAAAACGGGAGATTTTACGACCATAAAACGCTTCCTTCAGAATATTCTTTATTGCTCTCCGAGTTACAACCTTGAAACCACATGTTCACCAAGCACCGCCCATTCAGGTCCAGCAACGTTCGCCAGTAACAATAATCGATTTGCCGATAGTGTCCTCAAAAAATATGGACCAATTACTCCTCCTGCGAGAACACCGTACCAAAAAGCGGATTTGAGTGGATGCAACGGCTTTTCGAACATCATGCGCGGATTTTCACTACCCCAGGAACGAAGATTTAGTTTATTGACGTAACCGATTAAATGAAAGTGCTGCTCGTTGCTCTTGAGATTTTTGACTCAAAATCTTCGATGTTGAGATTGAGGATGGTTCTATAGTAATTCATACGGCACTGACGGTCAGCAGACATTGTTTGCAGTTTTTTGCAGGAACATGTGTATATCTTTCACTAAAATTTGTTGCAGGGTCTGTATTATGATGCCCATTTATGTGCCAGATCTGCCGATTTATATTTCGTCGTTCTCAGCGATACTGGTATCCACAGCCGCTATATTCTCGACAGAACACCCTATGCTTCTAGTCTCTTCGACTCGACGTAAGCGCATAAATGAAACGCACTTCGTCGCTCATAATGATTCTCATCTCAAAATCTGCGTTATTGAGATAGAGAGCGGCTCTACAGTCATTAATACGCAACTTACGGTCTGCACTGTTTGCACTTTATACGGAAATTTGTGAAAGTCTTTCAATAAAATTGCTTCCAGTATTTTAAACTCGATCAGCTATGCCGCGGAATGGCTGCCCATTACAAGTAGGAATTCACGGTTCACCGACCGATTATTAGTAAAAAATCGACACAATTATTCCCTTCTTTTACGGAGTAGAGCTCTCTATTACTTGTTAATTATTAATTAAAATTAATATTATTAAAAAATTGTTTACTAAAGGGTTACCAAAAGTGCATGAAGTGTACCAATATACAATATTTTCTTTTATTGTACAAATTTTCGTACCATTGTACCCACAAAACCCAACAGCAGTCCCAACGGCCAAGAGAAAGTTTATTGAGTTTGAAATGAAGCAGGAAACATTTAAATATTTAAATGGTAAGTCGATTCTTCTTCATCCCTTTTTTCCCAACAATTTTAATTTTAATTCTTATTATATAAACTACTTGAGAAAGCAACTTTTCTTTATATAACATTTTGTCAACTTTTTAATCAAATTGAAAATAAAATTTTATTTTGCAAATGCCCATCCAAGCCACAAAAACGTGTTGTAGCATGTGCCACTTATCCAAACGATAAGTTATTATTTTATACACTTTATAATACGAGTGAGTATGAATATTTACGTGCAGTATTTAATAAAACTTCGTTAGCGTTATGATTATTTGTATAATTCCATTTATTGACCACGATTTTAAATAAATTCTCTTAAATACACTTTTGGTTGTGCTTTAAAGTGCTTTAAATTTAATCCACTCAAAGACTTATTGACCTCAAGCCATTGAGTTAAATAAAAAACGAGTATAAATTTATAATAAATTCCATTTCAACGATTTAATTTTTAAGATCCAAAAACTTGGTTCTGTGTTAAAGTTGTTGTAATTTGTATATTATGGATATGCATCATGTACATCGTGTGCAACAAACGTGTACAAGTACATCATTTCAGGGTAGGAGTGAGGGAAATAAGGACGATTTTGTAGATTTCAACCTCTTTTACGAAAGCCAGATCCGTAAGAGGCAGATACTTGAAATTTACAAACTTTAATTGAAACTATCATTGCTACATTACCAAGTAGAAAAAATAATTTAAATCACTGAATTATTTGATATAACCGTGCGCGGTCTTAACTTTACTTAAAACTTTACCGTGGATTTTTTGTAATGATTTGCAAAATCTTCTGCATATTTACGGCCATGTGTAAAGTTATTTATCCATTCGTTTTTATAAATTTTTAATTAAAATATTCTCCAACTAACATAAGTCTGCATAAATATTTTGCGTTAAATTAATTAAAATAAACAAATTTGAATATTTAAATCAATCCCAATATATTTTTCTTAAAACTGCAATATTTAAGAAAAATCGCTTCAAAGGCCCTTTAATATTACTGTAAGATCCAAATCAAAAATTTATTTTTATTTATCAATTACAAACATATATAAGCTACAAAACTACAAAAATTCACAACACGTTTTGTAATAACATATGCACAGTGGTTAACAAAAATATTTGCAAAAGTAAAAAAGTCATTTAATTGTAAATTATCTTAATTATTTTTCTTATATATTTAATTTGTAGATAACGAATTGTTAACGAATCAACACGTGTAGTGTTTGTGTGTCGACGTCGCACATTGAGAGGTTTTTGGCAATCTAGCCGGACATTACTTTTTATACCCTTCACCACAGGTGGAAAGGGTATATATAAGTTTGTCATTCCGTGTGTAATTTCTGCAATATTTATCTATATATTCTGGATCCTTATACATAGAGAAGTTGATTGAGCGATGTCTGTCTGTCTGTCTGTGTTGACGTTGAAATGTCATTTGCTACAGCACCGGAAGAGATACAACAAATTTAAATACACCATTTTGTCAGGCATAGTTTCGAAAATTTTAAGATTGCAATTTAGTAACATCGGATCATTTCTTTGGAGGCTGCTTGACAAAAACCACACCCACCTATACTTTATTCACGTTTTTTTTGTTTTTTTTCGGTTTTAATCAAATAAATAAATATTAGACCGCGACAGGTAGATCGCAAGGAGTGCATACAGATCTCGGGGGATCAATAACCCCTTCCTTTGATTTGTATTAAAGACCTTTATAGAAAGCAATACACATAGAGGTAGCCAATGGTCCCACAGGGTACCCACTGGTAAATAGGAACAGTTAAAGAGCACATAGGGTGTCAATATGATGAAATTTTTTTTGCTTTAGCCTGACCATTCTAACTCAATATAGATTGCAGGAAGAGCCTAAATTAAAAAAAAGTCGATAAAATTTTAATTTTTTTTAATATTTACCAAAAACTTTACAAAACATTTTCAAAAAGATATTTTTACAGAAAATTTTTCGACAAAAAAAAAAAATTTTAATCAATTTAAATTAATAATTTTCCAAAACATTTTCGACGTCGCACATCTAGCCGGACATTACTTTTTTAGACTATATTGTTTCTGAAAATTTATTGAGTACACCGAGATTAATGAAACTTGGCAGAAAATGTGTCATGGTCAAAGGTTAAGCAGAAAGAACGAGTCATACCTCTGAAAAATTAAATTTTTTTAAGTTTTCCCATACTTTTGTTTAGCAAATGCAATTTTTATAGTCAGCGAATGTTCAAAAACCTCAACTTGCAACCTGGCGATTCCAAAATGCCAATATCCCCCCGCCCCTTTTGTGGGCAGTGACATAAAATATTATTTGCAATATGTAGTGTAATGTAAGTATTAAAATAAATGGATTACATAATACCATTAATACCATAAAAATAGAATTTTTAAGTTTCTATAGGCTGAGGGAGGTATCTCTCCAATCTCATCCCCCGAAACATCCATGTGATTTTTTACAAATTTTTTTTTCTGCTAATTTCCAAAAAAGTTTTTATGTCGAAGAGAAGACTATTAATAAAAGTCTTTTTTGTAATTTTTTATTTTATAGTTTTTAATTAATCTGAATTAATTTATTCATAACTAGCTATGCCCACCATTTCGTCAGCGTCCTTATTTTGCTTTGAAAGTAATCCACTTTAAGACTTGCTTGTATATTTTTTAGATTTAGTAATTATTTTATATAAAGTTACCCATCATTGGGTAATTAATTACTCAGCAACATTGGCTTTATATAAAAATCTAAAATTTTTATAAAATTCCAAAATTATTGTGGACTACTGTAAATAGTGTTTTAAGTTACGCGCTGGCAGAAATAATAGTTGCTACCAAGTTTGCAGTACCATTGAATCTGAAAAATATCGTAGATACATTACTCGTTCTCTCTCTTTCTTGGTAATTACGGAAAAAAAAAATATTTTATATTTGAACCAAGATCTCCCACGACAACCCCTAAGGGTCTGTGAGCACATACACAATCTCAACCAGAATCTTACAGAGCGAACAAAACATGTAAACATTTTAAATCAGTAGCATACCCGCTTTCTACAAGGTAGTTTTGTACCACTTTGCTAAATATTTAGAAAACCATTTTTTTTGGTTGGGGGCCTTTGATTCGAACCACTACAATAAGGTATCTCTCCATTAAATTTTATTAAAATTTCCCCAGTGGTTTTTACGTGATGCGAACACAAACAGACAGACAAGCAGAATAAAACGGTTTTATTAAATGTATATTAATAACAACAAATATTATTTATAATAATAAAAAATATTTTAGGACCGACAAAAAGAGAAAAAATGTGAATTTTGGAAAAAGGAATATAAATAAAAAAATTCAACAAAATCTGAAGTAGTCGTTTTGAGGGACTTGTTGATTTGACATTGAATTACCCTATCTAAATCCAAGACAGATTCTACTCCCAAATTTTGTGTACAAGTTGTTTATGTATTTATTTGAACTCTATTTAAAAATAAATAAAACAAATTATCCTTTTTAAAACACTGTGCTACACACTTGTTTCTTTCTATTCTGTTGCTGAATATCAAAAAGCAAGCAACTGAAAAAATGTTGTAACATATGTTTCGATATCTTATCTTGCTTTTATTTCTCTTACTTCTAAGAAACTGATTTTAGCCACTAATTCAGCATTCCGTAACCAATACGTACAAATACGAAGAAAAAATATGAAAAAGTGGAAAATACTTGGACTTTCTATTGGCCATATACTCAAGCAGATTGTGTTGTAAAAAAGTATACCAAACACTAAGTACATAGTTTCACTTAAGTAGAAAACATAAGTTTTCTATCTTTTCCCGTTTTTTATTTGCGATCCCTTTCTTCTTGTTTCAATGTTCAATATTGTGTATTTAAGTCACGTACCGAATATATGCGACATTTGAACTAAAGATTTAGTTTTCAAGTTATCTGCTACCGCTTTTTCATCTTCTTTACCATTTCTTGTTTCCCTCTATTTTTATATTCACTTAAGGAATAGAGGACAACAAATGAAAGAGAGTTAAAACAAAAAAACTGTGCATGTATTTCTTTTTGCTAAAGTCATCAAAATATGTTGCAGTTGTAAATTAAAAAGCAAACAACATAACACATTAAACTGGCCAAAAAGCCATTAAACTTTGCTTGAAAGAAAAGCATTTGTACTGAAGAAATTTAAGTATTTATTACTATTATTTGTAAATTTAATTTTATTGTCAACGGCATCCGTATCATCAAAAGCATTTCATTTGTTTCTCTCTACTCTATTTATAGGATATTTCCAAAATCTTCTTAATAGACAATTTATTATGGAGAGCATAAAGGCTTTATTATTTGTTTATAGATGAGTCAGGGCAGTGTGTTTGTTAGAAAGTGTTGAAAGGATGCAATAAATATTAAGAAATTTCATTCTAATGTTGAATTGAATTTACAATTATACTAAACTTTTGTCTTTACATCTGAAATTCGATCAACGGTGTATACGAAATTTTACTTCTAAATGTCTGAGTGCAGTGCGAAATAAGAAAAATTCCAAAAATTGCAAAAATAGGTAAACATTTTTTCCCTTGATATTTTTGAGTTTAATCTTAATTTAATATTTTAGTTTTTAATTATAAATGAAAATTTTAAACCTTTGGAACCGATTTTAAAATGTTGAAAATTTATATTAAAGCACTGCATGAGCACGAGCATGAGCGAAGCTTATAATATGCCTATTATAAGATGTTCATAGCACACGAGTAACGGTGACTGGACAATAATTATAAACAGCGAAGACCAGCAAGCTAAGTGTGATAAGTTTGCAGAGTTTCCATAAGCGAGTTTGCATAAGCATGAATAAATCTTGAACATAATAACAATGAGTTTTGGCGAGTTCAAGCAGTTTTATGCTGTGAGTGAAACACAAACATAGTTCGAGTGTACAATAAAAAAACAGAATTTTTTAACAACATTACTTACATTCATTATAAGGTCTTTATTTCGTTAGTAATAAAAAAAAAAAAAAATAACAAAACCACTATCTAAAACTTCTACTCAACTATTTAACAAAATAATACACTGAGAGATTTCAACAAAAAATGAGTTTGTCTCATTCGGTCAGCTCATGATACGAACAGAGAGAGGTATGCTCACTTACAGTATGGTATGAGTAGTGTTCAGTGAGCTAGTTTGTGTTTGAGTACAACCAACTGCATTTAAAAACCCTTTGCATTTAAAAATTTTTGCAATCTGATTTATACAATAAACTATTGGTAGAAGAAAATATTATTTTCCAATTAACATTAGTGAAAAATAGAATGAAATGGTATTTTAAATATAGAGGAAATGGCAAAAATTTGCGAGAAAATCGTGGAAAGGAATTTACAAAACTCTGCGCGGATACTTAAAAGTTATTGAAAACTTTGAATGGAATTACAAAGGATGGATTTAAACCATTTAAACTCCAACCGAAAAGAGATAAATTTTAAGCTTTGCAAAATCTATACTTTTCGCACCAAAAATTAAAATTCAAGTTGGCTGCCAGGCAAGTATCCCATTGCAAGCTGTGAATACCTGATATTAAAACAACTGCTATAAATTTTACGCAAAAAAAAAAAATCGATTACAATTCGCTAGAGAGCATGTGACATGGAAGATTCAAGTAAGAGTACATGTTAATGATAGGCGGACTGTGGTTTTTAGAGACGAAGGATACAAGAAAAGAGGAGCTAAATTACCATAATAGCAGATAGGGTGGAGCTATGGTCTAATATATTGTTACAAACAATCGATTTAGAATTTCAAACTGCAAAAATGACTGGAAAAACTTACAAGACTCTATCACTATCAGCAGATGGCCCTATTCCAAGGATTCTGCAATAAGATAGTAATTCTTTACACAATATTAAAGTTGTTAAAGAATTTGTTTAAAACTTAAAATGTTCATCTTCAAAATTGACCGCAATATTTCCACGACCGTAAGATTTATAAAGGCGGAGTCAATTTAACGATGATGAATCACTTTTTCAAGCCACTAAGGGCTCCTGGAGATTTCTTTTTGTTATTTAAAGTTACCGTATATTCGATGTTATTTTACCTACTACTACTATCCTGCCTACTATCCCGTGTTTTTCTTTTAGCAGCATAAGAACTATCGATAACGGTAACTATGTTTTGAAAGCTGAGAATGTCAAACTGTTGGCAAATCATCATGAATCGTTTACGTCTAGAACAAGGTTTTCAAATTGTGGAAATTTACTTAAAAAAAAAATAAATAAATCTCTTCGCGAGGTTCATTTTATAATTAACATAATAGCCCTAGGAGCAAGCGATTCGTAAAGTTGTTGATAGTTTTCACACTAATTTTACCCTTCTCGATTCAAAACTATAATAAACTATAAAACTATAATATATAACTATAACGCCTAACGATACGAACCAACGAGACGTTCGTATCGATAGGCTGTTGTAGCGCGAAGTATTGAAGAAGACGTCGAAATGACAATTTGTCGTCGTTTTCAACTTGTTGGTCTTTGGCTCTCATTTGCGTAGCGTTTTTGCTGATTGATCTCTTTTGAAACTCCCCGAAGCCTTTTTACAAAGAATTGTGTTTAGTGATGGAGCTCATTTCTGGTTAAATGGTTATGTCAACAACAAAAATTACAGTATTTGGAGGTACGCCAATAGTCAAGCCGTTAACGAATCACCATAACAACCATTAAAATTGACTGTTTGGTGCAGTTTACACCCTGGCGGCATCATTGATCCCTATTTCTTTCAAAATGAGCAAGGAGCTGACGTTACGTTGAATGGCGAGCGCTGACTGAATTAATGTTTTAAAAAAATAGTCAGCTAAACAGCAAGAAAATTTGATTCTAACAAGACGGCCCAACTTGCCATACAGCGCGCTTACAATTGTATGATGAGAAGTGGTCCTATCCACTGGCCCCTCGTTTGTGCGATTTAGCGCCTCTGAAATATTTTTGTGGTATTAAGTTAAATCATTGGTTTATGCCGTTAAAACAAGTAAACCTTCAAGCATTGGATGACACCATTGACCCCATTTGACCAGAATTATTGGGAAAAATAGTAAAAATTTGATTGATCTAATGGACCATGTAACTCGTAGCCGCGGGTGACATATGCCGGAAATCATATTTAAAATAATAAAAAAATATTTAAATAATAACCTGTGCTTGCCACTTCGTCAGCGTCCTGACAATATTTTGTTCGATTTTGCTTTAAAAGTGATCCACACCAATTTGTAAGACTTTTATGTAAAGGTACCCTTCCCTAAATAATTACTTAGAAATATAGGCTTTATATAAAATTCAAAAATTATATTAATTTGTAAAATCATTGTAGAGTTCTGTAAATAGCGTAAATGATGATAAAAACTAAAACCCGCTGCCAAGTTTGCAGTACCGAAATTGAAATCGCTAGAATTGTGTACTTTCACCACTTTTGTCTATTTTCCCTTGGAGGTGTGATATTTTTGCTAGAAAAAAGTATCCTATATTTGAACTGAGATACTAAGGTACCTCCTCACAAAATTTTATCAAAATGCATTCAGCAGTTTTTACGTGATGCGAACACAGATAGACAAAATTTCTAAAATTTGCTGTTTTGTATTCCACATCAATTTATTTATTTAATATAATCGAAAGCCAATTTCTATCTACACCAGCTAAAATCTTCTCAAAAAATATATCATGTATAGAAATAGTCCTGTTACAGTTTTATTTTATGTATGGATAAAAATAATTTTAAACTTTAATTTTTTATCTGTAAGAATATATTAAATTGCGCACTTATTTTTAATTGATTTTATCTCACTTGTCAGTATCAATCGATTTTAAGCTTTTCAACAAATGATTAAATCCTTAAGATTCTATTCTTGTACAAACAAGTTATAGGTGCTTATTTTAAATCGGTTTGTACACCTACACATTTTGCCTTTAGAGTGCGGCTGCTGCTCTATCCTACTCCTTCTTAATATTCTCTCAAACATTTCTATTTACTCTGCTACACACACAGCCACATATAAAGTTTATTTTATTTATATAGAATATAAACTAAATTATAGTTAAATTTATTGAGTTTTCGTGTTAACCATGCATAATTGAGTTTTACGAATTTTAAACAAGAAGAATGTCAACAATTAAAACGATTTATTGGTTACTCGACTTAAGCCAAGTAAAAATTCTATAATATGAATGCTATGGTATGATACATATACATACACACATACACACCTATGATATGTTTGTATGAATGCAGAAGCTTACATAAACAAAGTTTGCATAAATTCTGTATGTTTGTGTGTATTTTGTGCAATGAATACAATTACATACACAACAGAATATTTCCACTAACAGACCACTAACTTCATGGGACCATTTTCGACCCCCTTCTTTCCACAATGATTTCTGGTATCTGACTGAAAATTTTACGCTTACCTTGCTGTCACTTGCCTTTTACTCTCGTCTGTACCGATTTTAGACTGGTGACTCATACATGTCGACACTCTTCCTAGTTCACAGAGACTATGATAATTGCTAAGATTAGCTTTAAGGCAAAGTCTCCATAGCATCTCCATATAATATGTGTCTGCCCATAATCCAAAGCCTTTTTTTATGTTAGCCTTTTTCCAAGCATAGTCTGCAAATATCGTCTTACAGCGATTTTTAACTTGGACAGATAATACTTGAGATTCCGTGACCTGTACTAACGCAGATTTTCCAAGCTCCTGCTTGGTCTTCTTGCTAACTTGTAGTGAGTCCTTGGGAATCGAACCTACAACCCCTGCTAGACTAGCACACTACCTACTAGCCGACCGAGGCACCTATCTAGTTGATCAAAATTATCAATAATAATATATCAAAATTATAAATAATAGTATTTTTTGTTTGTTTTGTTATGAAATTTAGATTTGGCTTTCTTTCTAAACTATTGAACTTCTCATTTAGTCTATTGAGTTTTAAGCATAAGAAACTGAGTTCTTATTCAGAAAAATTGAAAAAATCCACTGATGAGCTAGTTGAGCACTAGCGAAAAAGCTATCTGGATATGCTTTCCCCATAGTAGTCAATTTCGATTATTATATTTTTTGGAAATAAATATTGTATTTTGCACTCATAAAATATTTATTTAATAAATTTTCAAAAGGAATCGTGCGTGATTAAAAATAAGTAGTGTATAAAAGGTATAAATATTTAATTTGATGTACTCGTATATGGCCATATTTTTGAACAATTGTTCACAGATCGTTGAAATTTACTAAGAACATGTATTGCTAAGTCCGTTACAACAAAGAGTATAAAATTTGAATTTGGAAACAAAAGGGTGTCCCAATAGTTAATGTATTTTTATGTATGTGGCCAAACTTAGGAACGTTTTTCCCAAATTAAAAAAAAACAAGTTTTTACTGTGGAACATTCAGTTAATAAAGGAATGAAATACAATCTTTTTTAACTTAATTTTTATTATAATTTAATACTTTAATTAAAGTAAAGACTTATAAGGTTATAAAATGGCTCCAGTTAAAAAAAATTAAACAGAAATCCTTTAATACATTGACCCAGCCTATGAAAAGGTGGATTATGACTCAAAAAAAACATGTTTCCACTTTTTTTTTGTTTCGATAGTTTTTGAGACACTCTTTCACGTGGTGCGAACTAGAAAGTCCTAACTGGCTTAGAAGTGTACTAAAAATGTAGAGAAGGAAGAGCACAAATGAAAGAAAAACAGATTTTTATTGAAAATCCAGAATCAAGATGATAAATGAAATTGAAAAATTTAAAAATAGGATTGAAGGCTGCAAAAACGATTTTACCAAAAAAAAGCTGTTTTGCAAAATTGATACCAACATCATCGAAAGAATCATCATCACTCTCTTCGTTTTCACAGAAATATGTTTGAAAAACCTCGCTAAATCTTCTTCGACAGACATTATTCACAAGTGACATACGTCAGTTCTGGAATATTTTTGTAAAGCAGATGTTAAACAATTAGAAAAGTCCAAAATTAAAAATATTCAAATATTAGAACAGAAGTTATGGTAAGTCAAAGTCGATTTGGGGATTTTTTTGGGGATCAAATCCCCAAAAACCTGCCAACGCTGGGTCAGAACTTAGATAGGTGAAATTTAAAAGGAACCTGTATTGCTAAGTCTGCTATAACAAGTATATAATTTGAATTTAGAAATTAAAGGGTGGCCCTATCTCTTGAACCGGTATAGACAAACGATTAAAAATTAGGCAGAAAGACTACTATTTTGTCTGGTTTAAAGGAAAGTTTAAATATTTGCAATTAAAAATTAAAGGTTGCCCCAATAGCTCATGTAATTTGATGTATATGGCCAAACTTTTAAACCGATAGACAGACAGCTGAAATCTACAAAGAATCTTTATGGCCAAGTCCTCTTTAACAAGAGATCTTTAATTTAAAATTGTAAATTAAAGGGTGTCCCAATAGGTGATGTTATTTCACCTATGTGGCCCTTACATTGAAATCGTTATAGGCAGAGACAGTTCAAATTTACACAGTGTCTGTAATACTATATCCGCAATAAAAAAATTAAATTAAATTTAAAATAGAATAGTATGTGTATATAATTTTTGCAAAAAAAAAACCGACTTCAAAACAGATAGAAGGGCACCAATTATAAACTAAAAATGTAAGAAGTAATCTGTAAGAATTAGATTTAAACCAAATAATATATGCGCCAAAATTAGCGGAAAAAAGTAAAGACTATGTGAATGTCAAGCCTACCTAATCTACCTATTACTGTTCAAAATTTAAGCTATTTTCACCAGCATCCGTATTTTATGGGGACACCATTCAAGCCTCTGTTTGTAAAGGTTTCAAAGATAGGGTCACATAGATCAAATAACATCACCTAATTTACAGTTTTAAATTAAAGACCTGTTGTTATAGAAGACTTGGCCACAAAGATTCTTTGTAAATTTCAACAATCTGTCTATAACGGTTAAAAAGTTTAACCATATATATCAAATTACATGAACTATTTATATTTATACTTGTTATCATACCAGAGAAAGTAGTGGATATTCTGCCTAATTTTCAAGTGTTTGTGTTTAACGGTTCAAAAGATAGGGCCATATAGATCAAATTACATAATTTATGGGGACACCCTTTAGTTTTTAAATTTAAATTGTATAATTGCTATAGTGGACTTTGCAATACAGGTTCCTTGTAAATTTCATCTGTCTGTCTATAACAGTTCAAAAGTTTGTCCACATACATAGAATTACACTAACTATTGGGACACCCTTTTATTTCCAAATTCAAATTTTACACTTTTTTATAGCGGACTTAGCAATTCAGGTTCTTTGTAAATTTCAGCGGTCTGTGTACAACTGTTCAAAAGTATGGCCATATACATAAAATTAAATAAACTATTGGAGCACCCTTTAAAATTTTGAATATTTATACATTTTATTATAACGGTCAGAGTAATCGACATTCTGTCAAATTTTCAAGGTTTTGCCTATAACGGTTCAAAAGATAGGTTCAAATAGGTCAAATTACGTTACCTATGGGGACACCCTTTAAATTTATTTTTTTTTTAATTTCAGTTGTTGAGCTAGAGCGACACTCAATTTTTTTAAATTTTAATTTTGTGCCCTTTACGGTTCTTAATACACGTAAAAAACATGTATTTTGTATGAGGACACCTTTTAATTTTTAATATAATGAACTGATTTTAAAATGGGACCAACCTGAAAGCATAACCTTTTAAATAAAGAAAACAATTTTAAAATCGGTTCAGAAATGGCTAAGTTCTGCGGTTACATACATAAAAAAAGAAACATTCAGACGAATAGATAACCTCCTTCTTTTTTGAAGTCGGTTAAAAATTAAATGGTGTTCCCATAAAAACGGATGTTGGTGAAAGTAGATTAACATTTGAACAGTAAAAGGGAGATGCTAGAAATTCACACAGTCTTTACTTCTTTTCCCTCTATTTTTACAGATTACTTCTTACATTTTAGGTTAAGAATTGGTGTCCATCTATCTGTTTTAAGTACTTTTTTATACATATAAAAGTACTTTTTTATCCATATAAAAGTACTTTCTGTGTACAACTTTATTTCTGAATTGCACATCGCAGTTGCAAGGCCTTAAAGAAAATAATTGTTACTACGAAAATGCATTTAAAGAACAACTTAACTTCATACCTACGGTATACATAACCAGGCACTACTCACATACACACACATATACCGTAAAAGTGTATGTAATGTAATCTAATGTAGGTATTTTTAGTATGATGTAAAAAACTACAATTTACCACTAGTTGCTGGGCATAAAAGCTCAATTCCTTATGGTCCTTTTACAAATAACAAAAAAAACAAAAATAAAACAAAAAAATTAAAAGAATAAAATTGAAACAGAAAAGAAAAACATACCTTAAACACTTTAAAGACTATTTTCTCCAGTGTAGGCCGAAATAACCTAAGCGGGGAGGAAAAACAAAGTTAAATAAAAACCATACATTCATCGTAAACTAAAAATAATGTGCACGTAATACATAAAATATTGTGTATGGTCTAGTCTTCATATACTTCAAGAACAAAAGGCAACAGGAGCCACATAGACGAAGTTCTTACAAAACTTTTTTTTTTTTGAATTAAAAACTAAAGCAAAAACTGAAATAAGAAAATCATATAAATTTTTTGTGTTTGTTTTTTAGAGAATTTAAATAAAATTCAAATAAAATTGCAGCAAATCATGTTATCTTGGTTCTTTAGTTTCAAAGGTAGGTTGGGTGAGTGTGTGGTTGGTTGAGACAAAAAAGGGGTTAAGATATATTTGAAATTTTTTTCCCTAGTTCTTGTAAATGTCTTTTAAGAATTGTTTGCATTAAATATTGCACTCGTACGTACATTTGTTACATTTATTTACCTTCTTCATTGTTCATTTATTTTAATTTTTATAATAACATTTATTTTTTATTCTTTTCTATTTGTTTTTTTTTTTACAATATCCCGGAAGTTAAGAAAATCAATGGTAATTTCATAAACTGCTTAGTAGTAAACATGCAACTATTTTTCAAGAAATGTGCAAAAAAAAAAGAAAATATCTCAAAAATAAATTGTGATTAATGCTTAATATTAATTCTAATACATAGTTGCTTGGAATTTTTTACATGAACACGTTTGATATTACGAGGGCAGTTTGAAATTTCTATTAGTTTTTGTATTTTCTGCACAGTTACATACTTAAAGCTGGATTCACCCATTTTGTCTGGACAAAATTTTTGTTCGGACAACATTTTTTTGTACGTAGTTTAACATTTCTCTCAGAGAGTGAGAAGTGTGAGAGAAGTGATCTTGTCCAGGCAACTCTCAGCTTGATTTGGTTTAAGCTGGATACACTAATTTTGTCTGGACATAATTTTTGTTCGGACAACATTTTTTTATATGTAGTTTCACATTTCTCTCAGAGAGTGAGAAATGTGAGAGAAGTGATCTTGTCCAGACAGCTCTCAGCTTAATTTGGTTTAAGCTGGATTAACCCATTTTGTTTGGACAACATTTTTGTTCGGACAACATTTTTTTATACGTAGTTTTACATTTCTCTCAGAGAGTGAGAGAAGTGTGAGAGAATTGATTTCATCCAGGCAACTCTCAGCTTGATTTGGTTTAATTTTTGTCCGGACAAAATTTAAATGAGTTGAGAGAAAAAGCTAAATTGCCATTTTATAGATAGTGTTTGCATAAAATAAAATTTTGCCATTTGTTTTGTGTGTATTGATTATCAGCAAAGAAATATTTTTCAATAAAAAATTATTATATAATTATTGTAATTTTTGACCTTTTTAATAATTTTATATTTATGTTTTTTAAGCTTTTTTATAAAAATTTTAAATTCATTTTTATTTTTTTATTCAATATTTCACTACACCTACCCAATGGCGTCAGAAAAAAATAAAAATAAATTTAAAATTTTTATAAAAAAGACCTAAAACTTAAAAACCATAATTATAAAATATAAAATTATTTTATGAAAATAAATTTCAATGAAGCAATTGCCCTCAAGCTTATAATGGAAATGAAAAAGCCCAGAAGAGAATGCATATACGACATGAGCAATAGCTTATATTAAAATAATCATGCAAAGCAAAACATTTGGACGGCAATTGCTAACGCCATTAGAATTGAACGTAAGCAAACGTAGTGGGGTCCATGCGATAAAATTCAACTAAAGATTCTCAGGAACCAATAAGTGATAGCAGCCCATTGCTGTTATTTGCTTTAATATTTTTTTACTGTAATTCTTTTTTGCATATTTTTTTATTTTAACAGCCATTAATACAAGCAATTTTCTTTCATAATACATGTTTTAATAAGCAAAATGTTAAAATAAAAAAAATATGCAATTTCACACCAAGATTTTATTTTTAATCACTTGCTGCTTTCTTGCCACGTTGTAAAGTTAATATGACTTGTTTACTTATGTAGTCAGGCAGCTTTGTTTGTCTGGGTAAATTTTTCGAAATGGGTGAATCGTGCTGAAAAAAAGAAATATTTGTTCTAACAAAAATTTTGTCCGGACAAAATGGATGAATCCAGATTGCCTATTATATTATTTTACTGGAGTACTGTACAGTTTTGTACAAGTGGAGCCTTTTAGTTTGTGTTTGACTGACACAATAAACACAACTGCGACAAACGTCGATTTGTTCGTTCCAAGTATTCGTCGAAAAAAATAAAATACAGTTGTGTTTATGGAAATGCACACAATCAGTGCGTCAACGAAATTTATCGTGCGTAATGAACTCTGCGATTTTTCCTATTTCATATACCGACAAACGACGACCAAATTGGTGCAGAGTGCCTGTTTTTATTTTCAAATTTTTTAGTAATTAATGTTACTTTTTTTTAAAGACACAAAAAGAAAAAAAGTTTTTAATTTGAAATGGTTACTATGTTTTTTGTATAGAAATTTGGATTTTTTCTTGCTTTCTAGACTTAATAAACTTCTCATTTGGTTTATTAAATTTTGGGCTAAGAATCTGGGTTTTTATTCAGAAAATTTAAAAGAGTCCACTGACGATCTGGTTAAGTACGAGTGAAATAGCTATATGCTATATGGATATGCTTTACCTATAGTAATCTGTTTGGATTACTATATTTTTTGAAAATAAATATTTTATGATTTGTTCGTAAAATATTTATTTAATAAATTTAAAAAAGGGAATTATGCGTTCTTTAGAAGTAAATAATGTTAAATGTTACTTTTTATTATTTACTTTTTATTTAATTCAAATGCAAATTTTGTATCTGGTAATTTTGCGTTAAATTTATTTTTAAGCGACTTCAAAAAAGAAGGAGGTTATCTATTCGTCTGAATGTTGCTTTTTTTATGTATGTAACCGCAGAACTCAGCCATTTTTGAACCGATTTTAATTTTGTTCTTTATTTGAAAGGTTATGCTTTCAAGTTGGTCCCATTTTAAAATCAGTTCATTATCTTAAAAATTAAAGGGTAAGCCCATACAACATACATGTTTTTTATGTGTATTAAGAACCGTAAAGGGCACCAAATTAAAATTTTAAAAAATTGCGTGTCGGTATAGCTCCCGACAGCAGAAATTGATAAAAAAAAATAAATTTTAAATTTAAAGGGTGTCCCCATATGTGACGTAATTTTACCTATTTGAGCCTATCTTTTGAACCGTTATAGGCAAAACCTTGAAAATTTGACAGAATGTCGATTACTCTGACCGTTATAATAAAATGTATAAATATTCAACATTTTAAAGGGTGCTCCAATAGTTCATTTAATTTGATGTATATGGCCATACTTTTTAACAGTTGTACACAGACCGCTGAAATTTACAAAGAAACTGTAGTGCTAAGCGCGCTATAACAAAAAGTGTAAAATTTGAATTTGGAAATAAAAGGGTATCCCAATAGTTAATATAATTCTATGTATGTGGCCAAACTTTTAAACTGTTATAGACAGATAGCTGAAATTTACAAGGAACCTGTATTGCAAAGTCCACTATAGCAGGTATACAATTTGAATTTAGAAACTAGAGGGTGTCCCCATAAATTATGTAATTTGATCTATATGACCCTATCTTTTGAACCGTTAAACACAAACACTTGATATCAATTATAAATATTTGGAATTATAATGTAAAGGGTGTCTCAATAGTTCATGTAATTTGATATATATGGTTAAACTTTTTAACCGTTATAATTTACAACGAATCTTTGTAGCCAAGTCCTCTATAACAACAAGTCTTTAATTTAAAATTGTAAATGAAAGGGTGTCCCAATAGATGATGTTATTTGATCTATGTGACCCTATCTTCGCATTGTGTTTTAGACGACAAATTTCAAAAATGAATTTTTGTCGACAAATTCGTTGTACTGTGCGAAGTTCATCGTACGTCCCAGTTATGTTTATACCAATAAAGAGTAAAGTATACAGCCTCGTTAAATTTAACTAAAAATTTTTAAAAGTAAATATCGTGTGCTGATTAAAAAATACTTATAATGTTGAAAATATATATTTAAAAAAACACATGAACAATAGGGAAGCTTTAGGTAGTTGTGGACTTAGTTCTCACGATTGAAATACAATTTTTTGTATTATATTATCTGAATGCGGTTAGCTAAATAGAGATTGGCGTAGGAGGACATACTTTCTAGGGGGGCAAAACCACTTTTGTTGGAAAATTCTATTATGAAAACAAAAATATTGTAAAAAAATTCTGAAGGGACAACGGCATGTATGGAGGGGGCAATGCATCCCCCAGAATGGCCCCTCTACGCCAATGTAAATAGATAATGTCTACAACAAATTATCTTTGGACCCTATGGAGTAGGTAAAGAACGAACTAAAGTCTTAACAATTAGTTTGTTAGTTTTTACGTTAAAAACCATCTTAAAACCCAAAGAAAGGGTTATTAAACAATATGGGGACTATGGACCCTCAATATCAATGGTTAAAAAGTAGCTTACTGAGTTCCGTTGTGGTCGTACCAGTACAAATGACGCCAAACCTTCTGGTCTCCCAAAAAGTGGAGAAATAGTTGACAAAATACATATTGGACGGTTGGAGAACGAAAAAGGGTCAGCTGATAGAGCGGGTACATTAGATTTTGGGAAAATTTTTGCGATATGAAAAAGCTAGCAGCGAAGGGTGATTCTATAAAAACATCTACGAATTCGTCTATGAACTGTTACCTCATACAAGACCCACTTCAGACTTAGCCAATCGTCAATATTTCTTGTTTCCAAATTGTATGAAATGACGGGTGATACGAGTTTTGAGATAAAAGCATATGCTATCATTGTTATAATTCCATCTTTTGAGATGCTTGAGAAATCTTTGAAAGAATAAAAAACTAAGAAGACGTTAGAACAAATGTATCCAGCTTAAAGGAGACTGTTACCTTGTTTGTAACCTATTTTAATTTGTATTTGCACGTACCGTATTTAGGTGAAACCTATTTTTTAATGGTATCAAGACTGTGATTTAGAGTGTATGAAGTATAAATAAGGTACACATATACGGAGTCTGTTCATAAAAAAGGGGATTTTTTAATTTTCGCGAGCTTTGTACATTCGTTTATCGAGTTTTTTTTGTTATGTTATGTTGGAATGTAGTGCTCCAGACACTTGTAGTGGCATTTGGCGAGTCTACTTTGTTTCAAAAAATTTTTTATAAGTGGTACAAGCACTCTACAGAAGGCCGATAAGATGCTGATGAGGGTCCTGGAGTTGAAACCACGCGAACAAATGAACATTGAAACAGTGATTCACTATTAGGGAAGTTGCAGAGGATTTTGGCATATCAAACGGCGCATGCCATGCAATTTTATCGAATGTTTTGGGCATGAAACGTATGGCAGCGAAGTTTGTTCCAAAATTGCAAAATTTTGTGCAAAAGCAACGGCATTATTATCGCTCAGGAGTTGTTGAATGGATCCAGGTTTGCTCTTAAGGCTCATAACAGTTGAATAAATGTGGGTATATGGTTATGATGTCGAAACCAAGGCCCAAACATCCCAATAGAAACGGCCAGAATTCAAAAGACATAAATCGAAGAACACCACACACAAATGTGACTAACCTTTTAGTTGTCAACAGCAAACTACTAATCCAAATTGGCTGAAAAAAAATTCGATAGTCGATAGTCGACAGCCCGCGAAAATTAAAAAATCCCTTTTTCTTTTGAACAGATCTCGTATGTTGAGAAATAAAACGATTTTTTACCGAAAATCATATATGTTTTATCCATTAAGTCACAAAATTAATAAATTGTGCTTGTAAAATCATCATAAAAATATGACCACTTTGAACGCCTTCCTTCCATTAACACATACTGATAAGTTTGTAATATATTGTGCAGTCAATTTTCCTGTGATGAAGGAGGCAGGTTGTGCCTTCAGGAAATATTTAGAAAATTTTTTTCTCGTTGAATCATAAGTAATCAAGGATCGTGTCACGCTACACATCGAATCGGTTGAAAATTTTGTTTTGGAGAGTAATAATGATGTACATTGTTAGAGATTCTATTGCTTCATCTCAGTAAAACAGACAGGTCGAAAGGGTATATAGGTCAACATTCGTCAACATTCACTGATTCGATTTGCCATGCTGGCTGGTTTCGTAAATTGTCCGATGTTGAGTTTGATATCAACAACACGGTGCATAGTAGTCCTTTTAACGAAACAACGAGTAGGATGTTGGTTGGAGTACAGAAGCTTGGTAGGATAATTGACGACCTTACTGAGCATTTGCAGTTTTATTCGGGTAGATTTTGAGGTAGTAAGAGGAATAGAAATATCACGGCATTAGACTGCGAAACACAGACAATTTTTTTTCTCGAACCAGTACTCAGGGGACGACCCCACTCATGCAATGCATTCTGTCACACACTAGGAAAATTGGTTATCGAAAGGAACATAGTGGGAGTAGTGTATTGAAGGAAAATGATTCTACATACGAACCCTTCGGCTAAAAAACGAATGCTCTTTGTAACGCATAAAGGAATTTAGCAACCACAAATTATAATTGTTTTATTTTAGTAAGCCCATATCGTCCAGTGATATGTTGTTGCTCATGACATTTATGTATTCTTTATCTATACTGATTTATTTATATCTTATCATTTGGAAGAAAGCACAACATATTTAAGTGTAAAATTGTGGGTGCTATATCTCAAGTGGTTAGCACGTTGACTACTAAAACATGGTCATGAGTTCAATGCTCTGCCGTGTATTAATTCTATTCACAATTGTACATATTGCAGCATCCGCCTTTGGCGCTATTACCATGTAGCACTTAATGGCCAGCAAAGTAAAATTATTAAAAATTGGCTATACTAGCTTCAGAGGCGAGGTACTGCATCACTGTTTTAAAAACAAACATAGCGTGCAATTACAGTGTTGCCGAATGTAAAGCTTTTTGTATCACTCTAACCATCTGTGTTATCAACTCCTATCCCTTTCCAAAGGAAGTAAAACGTTAATATAGGTATTAATTGGCTGAGTAGTAGCATTTAACATTGATTATATTGGCATTAAAACAATATTGGCAATTTTTCCAAACTCAGTTTTAAAGTATAAAACACAGTATCGTGCAACAACGATGCAATAGTACCAATTCTTTCAAAGAATATTCAACCCATTGTATTTGTTGTTTTATGTTTACAAGGACACAACTGATTACAAACGCAAAAATAAAAAAAAGAAGAAAACAAAGCGCAGTTAAAACGTTAGAGAAGAGCACTAAATCAATTTAACTTTAGCGTGTTTCACTGAAATGGCTGCAATGTGTACGAAACTGATTTTACACTTGACTTCAATAAAGAACTTTGTTAACGGCACAATGCTGCACAATCACATGCCACATGTGTACACATGCACACATCAATCCATACATTTTGAAAATGAATGGCTGATATGGTGTTTGACGCAATTGCAGTAGCAAGAATTGTGAGTGTAATAAATAGCTTTTCTAAGTTTTTTTTTACTTCTTTGCTGATTCTTCATCTGGTCGGTATTTTTGTGTGTTACTTGCTTGGCTTTGTGCAACATTGATTGATTTTTGTTTAGTCGCCCAAAGGGGGTCGCCTCTACTGTAATGATTTCACTTTTATCTATGGTTGCTTTGCTTTTTTCCTGTTTTCAACAAAATTGCCAAGTATGACATGTAACATTGGTAATATGTTGCATACATAACCTACAAAGCCAAGTTGCCATAACTAAGTATGTAACATTTAGCCTCGATAAAAAAAAACAAGAAAAAGCAGAAAAACTATTTTTACCCATCTACTTTCTGCAGATACCAGTCGTTTTTTTTTCTCTCTTGTGCCTTGTATGATATTTACAGCTGCTGTTGCTGCTACTAAAACCGACTAAATGTGTTGAAATGTTGTTGCTCACTTCCTGTTTCCTGTCTTACGCCATTTCTATGTACTTAGTTGCGAAAGTGTGAGTGTGTTTGTGCACGAGAAGAAAGTTTAACTTGTTTGTCAATTGTGTGTGTTGTTTTAAAAAGTATAAAGTTGTTTGTTGTCGTTCCAACTTTTCATTGCTTAAAAGTAGTGGCTTTTTAATAATTTATTTTTTTTCCTCTTTGTTCCTTGGTGTTCTTTTCGTTATTAGTTTTAAAAATTTTGCGATAAAACAAATGCTAGTGAGAATAATAGTTTTATTAACTATAAGTTATTTGGTTTAATGTACCTTTGTTATATTAAGTAAATTTATTTCCTTTTTACATCGAAATGTTAGGTTAAGGTATACATTTACTAACTAAAAATACCAAAAGTCTGTAAAATGTTATCACTAGGCTTTGGAAATTCTTTGTCATTTCAACTGGACGGAAAACGGAAATAATAAATGCTAGAAAAATGAGGGTAGAGTTTCCGTTAATAAGCCAGTTTAGTTAGGCTGCTTTAAACTTCATTTGTGTTAACTTTGCTTCTATATGGCTTTTCCGAGTAAGACGCCGATCAAGATGTACATATACCGAGGTTTTTTGACTTCAGAAGGAAGAGTTATCGTTGCATTATTTATACGAATAGGGAAGCATGAGGCTCTACGTTGTATGGGTATATTTTTGCTCCTTCAACTTCATTTTGCTTTGCCATTGCTCGAACCACTTTTTTAAATTTATTTTTTCCAATCGATATGTGCCCTTGGTTGCTTGTTGGCATATCTGAAGTATACAACAATCATTAAAAGTGGCTACAATATGTTACCTTGTGGAATGCTGGCTTCAATTATCTAAGTTGAGCATGAAAAAACTCCTTCTTTCACAATAAAAGTTTATTCAGTTCAATAACAGCATATAGAAGTTTGCGGCCTAGTTCAGCTCTTTTTTTAAAGAGTTATAACACTCGAGAATTGATGTCTATATTAAATCGTGTTACTTCCTTTGAGAAGGTATAGAAGTAGATAAGACAGATGGTTAGAATGATAGTAAAGCTTCTGTTTCAACAAGTTAAGCTTCGGCTTAAATATGGTTACATTTTACAATGTTATCATTACATTAGAAAACAAATGTTGTTATAACAAACTAATATATTTATTATTAATTATTATGTTTATAATTAATAAAGTTTACTGCAATTAAGTCATAATATGTTGTTCTTATACTATGATAACCTCATGCCTGTCTTATCTTTGCGAGTACAATTGAAATAATTTATACAATTAAAATAAATTAAATTAACTTGAAATAATATAATAATTTTAATACCATTTTACGTCTTGAGTACTTTCCCAGTACTTTTCCTAAACCAAGAAAAGACAACACAAAAATTGAATCATACAGACCTATCAGCCTTTTGTCAAATATGTCAGAGCTGTTTGAGAGAATATTAATAGCTAAGCTGAATCCAATTCTTAGCGCGAAAGGATGTATTACGAACCATCAATTCGGCTTCAGAAAACAACATATTACGATCCAACAAACACACAGATTAGTAAATGTAATTAAAAAGACCTTTGAAGAAAAAAAATACTGTTCTGCACTTTTTATCGATGTTTCTCAAGCATTTGATAAGGTTTGGCACGAAAGCCTAATATTTAAGCTAAAGCTGAACTTGCCCGAAAATTGTATAAGCTCTTGAAAGATTATTTAATGAATCGCAAGTTCTTACTAAAACAAGGTGACTTTTTAAGCTCGCCACAGCTCATTGAAGCCGGAATTCCCCAAGGTAGTATTTTGGGACCAATTTTATATTTACTGTACACATCAGATATGCCAATTAGCACCCTAGTCCACACATCAACTTTTGCAGATGACACAGCTTTTTTAAGTATTCATAAAAGTGCCCAAGAAGCATCACAATTTTTACAAGACCACATACTCAATTTGGAAAAATGGCTAGAAAAATAGAGAATAAAAGTGAATGATCAAAAATGTACTCACATAACTTTCACACTGCGTAGAGAATCTTGCCCCCCCCCCCCCCCCCTATTCGGATAAATAACCAAACGATACCACAGCTTTCAGACGTCAAATATCTCGGCATACATCTTGACAGGCGCCTTACATGGAAAAGCCACATAGAAACAAAGTTAACACATATTAAGTTGAAAGCAGTCCAACTAAACTGGCTAATTGGCAGAAATTCTACTCTAGCTTTAGATTGCAAACTTTTATTATACAAGTCAATTCTAAAACCAATATGGTGTTATGGCATTCAATTATGGGGCACTGTCTCAGCTACCAACGTAGAAAAAATTCAAAGGCGCCAAAATAAGATTCTTCGTATAATTACATCTGCTCCTTGGTATATAAAAAACTCGAACATCCATAAAGATCTAAACATGCCATCAGTTAAATCAGAAATAGCGAAACTTGTCATACGGTATTTAAAGAAGCTTGAAACTCATCCGGATCCACTGACTTGTAACATACTAAATGCAACTGGTTACATTCGACTAAGAAGGAGGGACACTGCTTCTCTCATCCGTACGTCAGAGGGATAACCCGCAATAACACAGTAACCGTGAAACATACATTTTCTTTTGTCCAGCACTGGTTGGACTAAACAAGTATATTTATTTTTTTTAGACTTAAGATATGAGTAATTATTGTTAGTTAAATTATATTGAAGATACAATAAATAAAAATTGGGAAAAAATTCTGAATTTTGTGGGTATACATTAAGTTTTAGTCATTTGAATTAGATTCCAGATCCTTCATAAAGCAAGTTTTTAAGCAGCAACTCCATGATTAAATTTGTTCGTTTTACAATAGCAAATTAAAAATTAAATGATGCCTCATCCGAATGCTATAGGTGATGTAGATATTAAGGAATCAGAATGTCTTGAAATCCCGTACGATTCCCGATGGATTCAACACATTTTTCAAGTCAAAAAAGGAGCTTTCAAGTGTCGGTGTATTTATATCACCAATATTCAACTTAAAATAGAATACAACTATCATGTATTAGCCGGCTCCGGAAAGTATGTTTTGGAGCTACTCGACCAGTAAGAGAGGGCGAAGAAGCTCATCGGTAATAACTTAATGACTCACTAGAATATCGAAGAAATGTGAGTTGTGTTTCTCTGATTTGCCGTTGCTACAATGAAATCAGGAAACTTGTTCCCGATATCCGCTCGTTATAGGGAAAAATCGTTTTTTGTATGTTCAGTTCGTATGTGAAATAAACTCTCTGCGGACGTCTTTCCTGCCAATTTTAATATGTGGAAGTGAAATATCCTCAAACACTAGTCCCTCTATCCTCACTTCAGTATTGAAATTTCTTAGCTTGGACACAATGCATTGTAATAGTGATCATAAGCACATTGTTTCGTCCATTGGATAGAGGAGTTTAACTTCTTTAGTGCGTTATAAGGTAATCAATCTCGAAAAAGAGCTCTGTTTGAGATGGCAGATTAATCGACGTAGTCTTAAATTACCAATCGGGTGTCTGAAATCATTGAGGACAAGAAGGATCTTAGCGGTCTTCTTCGTTATCTTCCCTAGATTAAAATATAAAGTTAAAATTAAAGTTTTCAGAAAAACAACCTGAAGACTTCCGAAAATATCGAAAAGCGATGCGGAAAATTATATAAACAAGTAGTTCCTGGCTTACGGTTAGTCCACTACTTTATTAGAAACTAGCTCTCTTTAAAAAATAAAAAGGTGTGTTGAAAATATAACCGTGTGGAAAATAACCCAGTTTTAAACCGAAAATTTCGGTACCTTTAAACCGGAAATTGCTTTTTCACTGCTTTTTCTCTACTTTCTCTTGGAAATAAGATATTTTTGCAGAAATCAAGTATCCTATATTAGAAACAGGATTCTATGGCACCTCCTCAAAACATTTTATTAAAATCCATACAGTAGTTTTTACGTAATGCGAACACAAATATATATATATATATATATATATGGACTTCTGAAATAATTTTATTCATATTAACACTATAAGTAAGTAATTAATCAGTCCTTGATTAATTAATTCTACCCAAGTTGAAATTATTTTTTTACAATTATACACTGATCACTTATACATCCATTACTGTATAAAAAGACATTGCCTTAAGCATGTCGTTCTTTAAAATTAATTAAAAGTTTTAAATCTTTCTCAGCATCTTCCAGAACAGCGTCATACTTAAACATCAACACAGTTATAAACACATACTTATGTAAGTTTGTTGATAAATTTATTAATAAAACAGAGCCACAAACCTTCACATGATGCATACAGCCATTTAAGTAAATTATAACCGCTGTATACCGTGGCTGTGACAAATTTGCGTTATTTATTTAATAGATACAAAACAAGAAACACTCACACATTTACCCAGATAAAGTCGCTCGTTCTCATATATGTATATTGAGATAACAGGAAACCTAAAAATGTGCAAGTATGTGCGCATACACACGCATAATGCTATTTTTACTACTTTTAGATTTAATGACTTCATATGTTTTGAATACTAATGGCAAATAACACGCTCATTAAATTTTTTTGTTTGCTTTTGTTTTTCTCTGTGCCACTCGCAAACACACTCTAATACACTATAATTTGTAAATGTAAATAAAAGGAATCAGGAAGAAAAAGATTGACGAAAATAAACAAAGATTTGAAGTTGCTACGACCAGTGTTCAAAAGTAGCGTTTAATTAAGCTGCCATTGCCATTGATGCTAAAAGTTTTAACATTTAACAGCAATTGCATAATTCAAATATATCAAACAGTTTGCTAATCGTACATTCGTCATATAAATGCATTCCTTTTTTTGTAATTATAAGGAGTTGTAAAAGTTTCTTGGAAAACAAAAAAATTTATTTTATTTAGGTAACTAAAGTGGCCATCAGCACAGATACAAGGGTAAGGAGAGCTGTAGCGTTCGACCTTATTACGTTAGCGATTGAATACAGACTCCTAGTTAGGCTGGCTAAGTTAAGTCGGGGGAAGATAATAATACTCTCCTATAAAAAAGTTTGGCTAATCCAAAGTAGAACAACAAACGCCTGAAATGTGTGGCCAATAAGGAGATTGATTGCTAATATGTCAATTTGCCAATTTTAATACCAACTCACCTGCGCGTATGAAAGTATTTTTTTCCATTATAAATTCTAATTTCCTTCGAATCAAACAATACCACTAAAATAGGGATGGAAAGAGAAGCATTTCAAGATAAATATTTTTTTCTGCAGCCGAGTAGAAGTTTTAAAAAGATGGACACGAATAACTTGCAAGAGGTGAAAGAGTATTTTGCTAAATGCAATCCTGAGGAAATAAGGCCAGAAAGTTGCTGAAATTTGATCGAAGTAATTAAAATTGGAAATGGAAAGGTTAAGGAATTATCAACTATCATATAGTCTCAGATGAAAATCAAAGAAAAATCGTAGAGCACATTATGTGTAAATATCCAACACTGGCTTGAATTAGGTTTAGGATTATGGCCCTAAATCCAGATGCATAATAAATGTGAATTCTATCGGTAACCTCAGCTTTAGATAAGTGATAGCAATTACGAAAGACTTTATGGTGAAGAGAAAGCTAAATAGTTCCACAGCCTACAGTCTGAAATAACTATAGTCGAAAGTAAAGTGACAACAGGAGACTCAATGAACGTAAGGTAATTGTAGGTCGAAAGATAGTAGTAAATTAGCAATCGGGTATCAGAAATCATTGTTGATCAAAGGGAAGGGGTTTGCTTCGGTATGTCCCTTGGTGCGGTAATTAGCTAATTTATTTTTTAAGGTTAATTGGTTTACGAAAGCGCACAAGTAGCATCACAACTTGGAAAAATGGTTGAAGAAATTGAGAATAAAAGTCAATGAACCAAATTGTACTCATATAACTTTCACACTGCGTAGGGTCCCTATTTGCATAAACAACCAAATAATACCACAGGTTTCAGACGTTAAATACCTTTTCATACATCTTGATCGGCGTCCAACTTGGAAAAGTCATATAAAATCAAAGTTAACACAAAATAAGTCAAAAGCAGTCCAACTAAACTATCTTATGGGCAGAAACTCTACTCTCTGCTTAGATTGCCAACTTCAATTGTACAAGTCAATTCTAAAACTACTGGTGTTATGTCTTTCAATTATAGGGTACTGCCTCAGTTTGCAATGTTGTGAAAATTCAAAGGCTTCAAAATAAAATTCAACGCATAATCAAAGTTTCTCACTGGTATATTAAAAACTCGACCATTCACAAAGATCTAAACGTGTCATCAGTTAAGGCAGAAATGGCGAAACTTGTCATAAGGTATTTAAAGGAGCTTGAAACTCATGCGAATCCGCTGGATCGTAACACACTAAATGCACATACTTTGCTACATTCGACTAAGAAAGAGGGATATTTCTTCTCTCATTCAT
The DNA here is from genome assembly GCA_949628195.1 of Phasia obesa. Classification (NCBI taxonomy): domain Eukaryota; kingdom Metazoa; phylum Arthropoda; class Insecta; order Diptera; family Tachinidae; genus Phasia; species Phasia obesa. Next base: position 102,685,809 of record OX451218.1, on the reverse strand, counting down.
ATATCACAGGGAAGGATTCGCAAATAATAGCAACCGTGAACATAAAGTTTTTTGTCTAGCACTGGCTGGGTTGTTTTTTCTACATGTTCTTTTACGTTTCTTACTTATACCCGTATTTTAGTCATTGAAATGGTGCTTTTGCTGATATGTTGGTAGCTTTTTAAACACTGGTTACGACAGCGTATGGTAACTAAGACGCACAACACGCCACATTGAGTGGCGTAACGACAATAAAATGAATTGTCAGATAATGTTTCAAAATGCTATAAAGAAAAGCCTCAACATGTTTATTCTGCATTAGTTTTTCTATTTATTTTTCCGTGGTCGTGGCTAGCCTTTGCACACTACAATGCTTAAGCTTAATTTCTTCACAGCCACAAGTATATACATGTGTGTGTGGTGAATACATAAACAAATGTAAGTATTTGAGTAGAATGAACATGAACAAAGTGTAAGGAAAACATAAAATCAAATGAACTTTTGAAATTGAAACAAAAGAAAACCTATTGGTAATATTACTTAGAGATATTTCGTGACAACTTTGAGACTTACGTGCTTTTCAATAAAAATTATGTTAAAGCCAATGTGGCAGAATAAGTAGAGCCAACATATTGGTTTATTTGTATCATCAACGGTAGACATAATGCTGAAAATTAATAAAGAAATCCTTTGCAAATGATATTGCTAAGATCTAAAGAATTCTATGAATTAATTTCCTGTAGAGATAGAAATAAAGTTTTCTTGAGGCACATTTTCATATTCAATGGAAAAGTATTTAACATATCCTGCAGTCATTTTAAATTATATAATCGTTTATTTATTATAAGAATTAATAAAAGTAAATAAAGTGGAATATATTAATAAAACCCCGATCAAGTAGGAAATATATTCTTGCTGATAAAAAAGAAAAAAAAAAAATAGATAAAAACCTGAAACATATATAATATCTTATTATTAGGTAATAGGCCTAACTACTGCGATCCAAAGGATCTTTTGTACAGTCTTCACGTTCAGCGAACAAGTTCTGGGCTGCGTATAAAACTAATGAGCCTATACAGTGAGAACTTATTCATATCCCCTGGAGATAACAGATAACCTTATAGGAAGTTTTTCTACGAGGTCTCAAGGCAGGTCACGCAGGTAATACGTGCACAAAAGTCCGAACATGCAGACCACAGTACCTGTAAGTTTTGATTTAGGGCTTCCTAAATTGAATTATTTTTATTATTATTTTATTGTGGGGGAATATTGAAGCAGAACACTTCCTTAACGAGTTACTTTCAACCTCCTTCCATTCTCTATGATTATATATGATTATATACTGGTAACTGTTGGCCTTCTTTCTCATCACGAAATATCTAGTAATTGCTATTGCTAGCATATGTTCAGGGATCAGTCCCATATGGCATCCATATTTAGCAAGTATTATATTCTTCGATTTTTATCTTGGCTAGACGATACTTGAAGTTTCCATTACCTGTCACCAATGCAGTTATCCAGCTTAGAGTACTTCTATTGTACTCTAAGGCCTTACTGGCCTCTCTGCTCATGGGCTCTTTGAGCACCATTCGAGCCTGCTTTTCATGTTTAATGAGTTCAGATATTGTGTCACCTTAGCTAGCATTATGCCATTACCCAGTGCTACAATGAGTTGTGGTCCACAGAATTTCACAGCAGATCCCCGTTTTGCTAGTTGGTGTGCTGCTTCATTCCCAGCTGTGCCTATGTGTCCCTTACCTCATTAACCGAGGCACATCTCTAAAGTTGTTTGGAGTACACGTTCACCTGCCTCATACACTTTATAACCCACGGGTTGTCAAGTGCAATGATAATCTTATACCCCTGCACCCGACATTCCAGCAGGTGATCCAACGCATGCAGTAACCCAAGTAAATCTGCCTGGAAAACTACGGCGTACTTCTCCAAGCTACTACAGGACGAGTTCTGCTCAGCTGATAATACACCTGCTCCTGCTCTACCCTCCATAAGAGAACCATCAGTAAAGATGTTGATGTTGTTCTCCATACGCTCATTGTGTATAACGCCTTCCGCAATGAGTGTCCGATGAAGGATTTCGACTATCTTTCTCCTACGTATGCGTTCCATCGGCATTTGAGCTTCCCTAGTTTCCATATTAACTAGGTCCAGGATGCTCTTATGCCCGATTATCGGCCCAAAACTATGCCAAGTGACATCATTATGAATAAGTCGAATGGGAGCAATCCCAACATTTCCTAAATTTCCGGTAAACCATCCCGAAAGTAGCTTAATATCTTCATTTCCAAAATTTTTTTTAAACGACGAAATATTTATTTTTTAAAAGTCACCCCTATTGACTGTAGAAGACTTTAGAGATTTTGAAATGAAAATTGAAATCAAATTAAAATTTAATTAACTTAAAAGAAATTATTTAAGCCCACTGTACCATCCCTCATTCTAGGTAGCCAATATTATCACTATTTTCTTTAATATTTGTTTTTTATTAAGATGACAAAATTATTGCTAAACGTGACCCAAAGTCAATAATAATAATAAAAAAGGACAATCACATACACACACTCTCAGTTAATGGCCTTCACATACAAATACAAATAATTGGTTTGTAAAATTAGTAAAAATCGGAAGCAAACAAATTCACTCCAAATTTTTCTAATTGTTGATGAGTTTTTTTACTTTCCTTTTCGAATGTCTTTCTAAGAGGAAACCAATACAGAATTGTTTACTTTTTCCAATTTTATTTTTATTGTTAAGGAGTCTGGAAATTTTTGTTTTAATTTTAATTTATGCATTTTGTATGTGGCATTTTTCCTTAGTATGACTATTTATACGAAGATTTTATATTTATTTAGCTTTTCCGTTAACATTTTTTTTATTCAAAAAAATTTGTTTGCTTTAGTTTCTTCTCCTTTTTTTGGTTTGCTTTAGGCCCAATTTTCCTTAAACTGTTTCTTAATGGCAGTTAATTAACTTTTGTTTATGTTGTTCCTTTTATATTTTTGTGTAGTTGAGTTTCTTTTTTAATTTCAAATAAAGAGTGTTTCAAAATTTGGGTTAAATTTAAAGTAAAGAGAAAAGAGTTTTTAATTATTTAATATTTTATTATTAAATATTATTTAATATTTTAAATCGCTTATACCTCGCTCATTTTAAAACAAATTTTATAGATTAAAGCTTAATTTTGAAAGTATTAACTTAACCTTTAATACCAAACAAAAAGTGAAGAAATGCCAAGATATAAAAGAATTTTCAGGGGTGAGGTACTAAACTTTGAGATCACAGCGTCACCCCTAGTCAGAATATGGTGCCCACGATAAAAAAAAAAAAAAAAAAAAAATTAAGCTGAAATACTCCTCTGCTATGCTCATTTACAAATGGCTGTTATTTCCAAAATATATTGATTATGCCCCACTGTGTATTGGTAGATTTAAGTAGCTTCCTGTTGCAAAGTCAAGCAATTTCTTTTGAATAAACACCTTGTCGAGATAAACTATCGATCCTAATATGGGTTGTAGTAAGTACTACAAGATTTAAATTACATTTTCTATGTTCGTAAATATTGTCATACGTAAAATTTGTCATCATTCTCAACGTACAACAATAAGTAACCAGAAAAATTGAAGAAAATTCATGTCATGCCTGAATTTTGGTGCGCCCTTTCTTTACAATGATGTCGCCACTAACAATCTTCTTTAACTTCCCTTGTTTTGTGATTACGAGGCTTTATGCTCCATCTCAGATACTGTTGTTTAAACGTTATTCGCTTTTTTATTGCCTTGTACATTCCAATGTTATTGTAACGCATTCTAACGCTGCGCCGTTCCTTATAAGAAGAGTATTGTTTCGTTTTATACTGTTGTTGTTGTTGTTGTTGTCTTTTACTCGAAAGAATTAATGTTTATTATTGCTTTTGTTAATTTATGTTGTCGTTTTAGGTTTTCTTTTGTATTTTTTTAAGACAGTTTATGGTTAATTGATGACTAATAGGGTCATTGGTTATAAGTCTGAAAAAAAAAAAAAAATAACTAGAAAAATTTTAATCTTTTTCTCCTTTAGATAAGATAAATTTGGCTGCCATTTTTTTTTGGAACAAAGAAAAGACAATATTGTTGTTATTTATTTGCTAAAAATTTCGTAAGTAATTCAACTGGATGGAGTAACAAGAATGAATGTTAATTTGTTTTTGCATTCTCTCTTAAATTTAAAATGTTAATTGAGGATCTAATTAACCCGTTTTTGAATATTTTAATGTTTTATAATAAAGTAGCTGTATCCGTCACGTTGACAATATTTTGTTCGATTTTGCTTTGAAAGTAATTCACAACAAATTTTAAGACTCTTACTTTTATAGGGCTTCAGTTATGGTTTATGTATTTACTTTATATAGAGGTCCCTACATAATTATTTAGGAACAAAGGCTTTATATAAAATTCTAAAATTTACAAAAAAATTTTAAAATTATTGTAGAGTTCTGTAAATAGTGTTTAAAATATCCCGCTGACAAAAATAAAAGTTTCTGTCGAGTTTACAGTATGATTTGCTATCATTAATATATGAATTGTAATAAGGATTTTAAATATAATTAAGGCTTTTTATTTCTTGCTACATCCATATAAATACAATTTATTTAGTGACCTCAAAATAAAAAATAATAGCAAGTGTCTTTTTGCTATTGTTTTAAACAAAATTGATTTACATGATTGTTCGACATGCAACAGACAAAGTTTATGAATTCTATATAATGTATATAAATATTGAATATTTGAATTTTTTATTAGTCGAACTATTTATTTTACATACAGATGAAATTTTAAATCAAGTTCCTTTTTGTTTTCTCTAAGAAGGAATTAATTAAATTGAAAATTAGGTGATATTGTTAAAGAAAAATTGGGAAAATTTAATTTTCAGACACCAGCAGAGCAGAATGCACATTTTCGAAGGTTGGCTGAGACAACAAGAAATACAAGGTGGAATATAACACAGTGCAACACGGGAAAAAATAACCATATACGGACACCACTACGTGATAAAAGACCAAAAAAAAGACCCCTGTCTCCCAGTTTTGCCCAAAGTCCTCCAGGATTTTTTTTATGGGCCCTCAAAGATGTGGGGCCTCGATGTCATTTTTGCAAAAAAATGATCATTTACTCAAGCTCATATTTTGCAAACCGTTTGAAATTTTGATATACTCTCTGAGGCAGAGTTGTAGCTCTTGTCATAAAGAACAAAAATTGTTAACATATAAAATCAAAAAACTTCATCTTCAAAGTCAAAATCGCAAAAAACTATAAAAAATTCAATTTTTTTACCTTTCTTCCCCTGTTCAGGTCCATAGGTAGCAAACCGTTCGAAATTCAAGGAAACAATGAACTAAAAAAATGAACCTAAGATCTCAATAAACAACTTTCTAGAACATATGAACTTCCTAGGAATGATTCTTAACGGTTTGCAAAATATGAGCTTGAGAAAATGATCATTTTTTTGCAAAAATGACATCGAGGACCCACATCTTTGAGGACCCATAAAAAAAACCTGGAGGACTTTGGGCAAAACTGGGAGACAGGGGTCTTTTTTTTGGTCTTTTATGACGTAGTGGTGTCCGTATATGGTTATTTTGCCATGACTTAAAAAATTACACAGTGTGTAATAGTATAAAAAATAAAAGAGGAGGGAAGCTTTAGGTAGTGGTAGACTTTTTTTCTCACCTACTGACGATTGATGATTGAATACAGTTTTCTCGTATTCCTTTATCTGAATTTGGTTGGTTAAATAGATGATGCTAACAACTAAACACTACCCAAAGTAGATAGATACGAAGAATGCTGATGGCGGACGTAGCTGTCTAGAAAATGTGCATTCCGCTCTGCTGGTGTCTGAAAATTAAATTTTCCCAATTTTTCTTTAATAATATCACCTAATTTTTAATTTAATTTATTCTTTCTTAGAGAGAATAAAAACGAACTTAAGCTTGATTTAAAATTTAATCTGTATATAAATATGTTACAGTTATTTTTTATAAGTAGATAAAGAGAGGTAATTATATTATATAAAATCTACCATAAATTAACTGTATAATAAAATAGGCCAAAACGGTTTTCGATAATATTAAATAAATAAATAAACAAATAAATAAATAAAAATAAGTATACGCTACAGTTTACTGTATCTAGATAAATGTTTGGTTCAACGTAGATTTAACATTAATAGTTTCAAAATCAGGTAAAAAGTTTTTTGTTGGTCAATAAACTTTTTTACATGACACGTAATAAAGCAGGACCTAATAAATACCACGTAATATTGGAAGTGTAAGAAGGTTCAAAGAAATTGAATACTTTGTGTATGTGATTGGAAAGAAAATTTAATTGAATTTGTTTAAATATTATTTATTCTTTATCTATATATGTATATAAAGCAAAAAATGAGTTTGTTTGTTGAAAAGCTATAGTTAGCTACACTAGAGGACTGTAATTTTTACAGTTTGTTAGCAGATATGCGGTGGGTAAAGGGCATGGCACTTCCAGTACAATGTAATAATTTGTCATCGTGGTATTTGGGAACTGTAATAATAATTAATTTGCATAGTTTAGCAAAACCCTGACTGGATTATATAAATAAAAAAACTGGATTATATAATAAAACAGTAACTAATTTCCTGTCTGTCTGTTTTTCGGTCTATCTGTCTATCCAATTCGCATCATATAAAAACTACTGGATGGATTTTAACAAAATTTTCCGAGGAGGTACCTTAGTATCCTGAATCATATATAGGGCACTTTTTTCCGTATAAATATCTAATTTCCAAGAGAAATTGCAAAATCGAACAATATATTGTAAGGATTCTGACGAAGTGGCGAGCACAGCTAGTCTATACATATAATAAAATAGTAACTCATTTCCGTCTATCTGCTTGTCACTTGTGTTCGCATCACGTAAAAAAAACTAGATGGATTTTAACAAAATTTTGTGAGGAGGTACTTTGGCATCCTGATTCCAATATAGGATACTTTTTTCCCCCAAAAATATGTTTTTTCCAAGAGATAAAAAGAGAAACTGCAGTAAAAGTATGCCGATTTTTTTATACCAAATTGAAGGTGCTGCATACTTTAAGGCATCTTTTATTTTTGAAAGCGGGATATTTGCAATAGATGGCGCTGTTTTAAAATAACGACAACAAATTTATTACTTACTGCCAAATAGCCAATTGAATAAAATTGGTAATTGATTTGTGTTTTTACTTTGTGGAATTACATTGTTATAAAAAAATATTTTAAACAACTTTTAACCAGCTTTACTATATTTTAAAATTTTTTTTTTAGATTTTTTATACTTTTTATACCTTTTCTATAAAAAATTTCGCTGAAATTTATTGCAAATGCGACAAAGAATGTTTTAAATATCTTTCATTCATTTAATGTTTTTTATTCCTGACGATGCTACCCAATGGTGTAGCGAAATATTGAATATAAAAATAAAAATAAACTATTTAATATCATGCTAATTACCCATAACGTTTTTAAATAAAAATGTAATTTATTTGTTGGGGGAAAGAGCTAGTCCCTATACGTATTTCACTGGATGCTCAGGCCTGATCATCAGGAAACCTTTTTCCTAATTTTAGAGAAGCCAAAAATACTTTATAAGTAACAAAATTCTACAAAACACAATGAGAAGTATGCATTTTAATAGAATAATATTACAGAATATTAAAGCTTCAACAAAACACCAACAAAAAACCACGTTTTTATTTTTCCTTACTGTCCTTTTACAGTTGGATGGTTTTTTGCCATCACTGAATGCAGACGTAAGGTGTGATATAAAGCATACACAAATTAATTTTGTTCTCGCAAGAGAATCGAAAAATAAGAGGTGTTGCCAAAGATTTGCAGAAGCAGTTGGATATTTAGTTATTAATAAAATTTTTGGGAATTTAAGTTTTAATTATTTAATATTTTGCTAATTACCCATAACGTTTTTTAATAAAAATGTTTTCCCCCAACAAATAAATTTCATTTTTATTAAAAAACGTTATGAGTAATTAGCAAAATATTAAATAATTAATTTTTAAATTCCCAAAAATTTTATTAATAATAAAAATAAACTTTTATAAAAAGACCTTAAGCTTAAAAGACATAATTATAAAATAAATTATATTAAATTCATTTTAAGTAAATCACTTAACTTTTCAGAATAACAAAGGCCTCAGCGATTCCTTCTACTTAGTGTCAGAGAAATATGGCGACCCTCAGAAAATGTGCTAGCAAAATAAAGGAAACAAACTAACAACTAGACTTAAATTTTAGTCAGATAACGAACAATTTTTAATATTTTTTTTTTTTTTTGAAAATTTACATAGAGGATTCCTGGCCTAATATATGTATGTTGACACTATATAACATTAGTGAGAATAATTATTTGGCTCAGCACGACCCGTTCTCATGCAATGCATTGTGCCAAAACTAAGCAATTAGGTTATGGCAAGTAGGAAAGAGGGATTAGTGCTTGTAGACATTCGATTGGAATTTACCTACATTGAAAGTAAATTTTCCTACAAGAAAGACCTCTGTAGGAAGAAGAACTGTTCAGCTACAAAACGAATTTTCTCTGTAACGCATAGTGAGGTGCTCTTGCGCATCGACTATATATATTTCAGGTCTTAATGAAAAGCGTTATTGTATGAAAAAAACGTGTGAATGTCGGGAATAAGTTCCGTGATCTCAATAGAGCACATTCACATTGCGCTGATTTTATAGTAAGTCTATAGATTTCGATACCCTACTTTAAATCTCAACATAACTTATACTCGTTCCACTCTAAATTGAAAAAATTAGAACTTTTAGAAGGATATTTCTTGCATGAGGCACTACCGCTTATTCACATGTGATGGGTTTTAAAAGTTCAATTTTCCGCTAATTTATCAAGTAGGCTGATCGTTTTTTAAGAAGTGAAACATTGTAAGACATATAATGCCGAAATGTTGGAGTAAAAATAATTGCTAATCATGTCTCTTAACCGTTCGATAAAATAATTGTTAAATAAGACCCTATTGGTCAATAAATATGACAGGAGAGACTTTTTTTTTTCACTCAACTCACATAATTTTGATAAATAGTTCATAAATTAAAAAATAAATTTACATAGAATGAAATTTATAATCAAGCTTAAGTTCGTTTTTATTCTCTCTAAGAAAGAATTAATTAAATTACAAATTAGGTGATAATATTAAAGAAAAATTGGGAAAATTTAATTTTTAGACACCAGCACGAGTGGAATGCACATTTTCTAGACAGCCACGTCCGTCATCAGCACTACTTGTATCTAATCTACTTAGGGTAGTGTTTTAGTTGTAAGCATCATCTATTTAACCAACCAAACCCAGATAAATTTATATAATTTGCAAGCGTTGTACTATTTACGATAAAATCATAAACTACTCTGAGCACAAATTATGAAAGAGTAGCCAAATCTAACAACCGTATCTAAGTTTATTCCTATCAGTAAATTAAACCCATAAAATATCCCGTTCTGTAAAGTTTCTTATTAAATAAAATCTTTGGCTCACAAATCCTCTTGTTCTATTTGACATTACTCGCTAAATGTTGGTAATTATTCATTGCGGTATTAGAGACTGACGTTAGCAACATTAACTTTGTTTTTTGTATCCTTTGTTCATCGCGTTTCGTTTGGCTTCTTTATTTTATTATATTTTTTTTTTTGATATAAAAGTCTGAAATAAATTAGCTTTCAGATGCTCAACTATTTAGTTTCCATTTCGTTTAATTTGTTTTTAATTATAAAGATTAAATAACTTAATCACAAAATATATTTTAGAAATGTTTTGGTTATTTGAAAAGAGACACAAAAATTAAACATTGGAAATTGTGAAGATGAGGCAATTAAATTAAGTGTTACAGGGTGTTATGAAAAAACTATAATTTTAAAAACATTTTATTTTGTTCATTTTTTAAATAAAATAATTACAAATAATATTTCACCTGACATAGCCATGGAGACCTCTAGTCGTCTAAAAGACCTGAAACTACTTTGAAGCCGTTTGGTACATTCAATAGGTGAACTGTTTCATGCCATCAACAATAATGTTTAAAAACTAAAAATTAATTACAGGAAAAGTTCTTTTTGTTAAATTGCTACTTCAAAATTAATTTGAAAGATAAGCTAACAAACTATCATTGTGCTTCTTTCTCATTCTACTCATTTCCATTTGCCCACAAAATACATGTTAATGTGTTAAAGTTTTCTTTTCTATGTTGAGCATCGTTTTCATTCTTGTCCTAATAAGATAAATGGCCTTTGGGATATTTTTAATTTACTGCTGTCCCATAATTATTCATGGGATTATGTCAAGTAAAAGATCTGGATAAATTTAAGGATTCTTTCACTAATACATATTTAAATTTGTTTTACTCATACCCAGCCAAGCAAAGTAATGAAAACGGGCTCATTCATTAAATGCCCTGCAGTTCGTGGAATGCTTACTTTTATCTAGAAGAAGAAGATACTTGAAGATTGTGCCTGGAAGAGGCTAAGACGGAAGTCCACATTGTGTTACTGGTTAGCATAAGACTGGTTAGCATAAGACTTAGGCCGGTCAGGCAGTTACTGTGAATGGTGTTCGTTATCATGAAATGATAACGAACTTTTTATGGCCCCAATTGGAAGATATGGATGTGGTTTCAACAGGACGGTGCCACCTGCCACACAGCTAGCGAAACAATGACTTGTTTGCACGACAAATTCAATGGCCGTATTATCTCACGTGGTGTCGATGTCAACTGGCCGCCAAGATAATGTGATTTGACACCGTTGAACCTCTTTCTTTGGGGTTATTTGAAAGAAAAGCTGTACGCCGATAAGCCACTAACAATTCAGGAGCTAAAGTATGATATAATTCGGCACATTAACGGCACATAACCTCAATTATGCCTCAGCATCATCGAATAGTTGGAGCATGGGATGGAGGTGTTCCGCGGCGCCCATTTGGCCGATATTTTGTTCCATACATAACTAAACCATACCAATATTATCAAAATAAAAAGTAATGACAATAATTTGCTAAATAATTTGTTTTGAATTCAAAATCAACATCGGCCCCTTAAAATTTAACCACTTTAGCTGATCCACGTGGGCATCCAAGTGGATAGTTAGACCTACCTATTGTGAAATTTAGGCAAACCTATTTATCGTTCCGTGGTATCTGGCGACAGTGTCTATTATAGGGATGTCCCAGTTTGCCAGCACGTACTCTGATCATCCAATGATTACACAGACCAGTGATCAACCTTAAGATATCCTTTCTTTTTGTTACCATCTGTAGCGAACGCTTTTTATTATATTACCGCCATACTTCTCTTGCAACCTCGCAATTGTTTAGTTTACGCCATTTTACCTCAGCTAAGGTATATACGTTGCAAGCGCCATGTCGAAGATCAAAGACGCATTGTATACATCCAAGATGGAGCCAGCCCTGGTTTGTCTATCCGCTTGTTTATTCCCACAAAAGTCACTATGTGCTAGTACTCAAAATAGAATGACATCAGCTACATGGCCCAGCCTAGATAAAGCATGCTTAAATTATTCTATTAGAATTGAAGATGTAATGTGTACTCTCTGTGCCAGGAGAGCCGTCTGACTATCCAAAAAAGTGCCGTCTATTTCCCAACATTCCTATTAATAATAGCTTGAAAAACGCTTGCCCCTCTGGGTAGACGATAAGAGAGTCGTAAATGGAGTTCCAACAGATCCAACACCACAGGTCATCTTTGAACCGTCTGAATGCATTGATGCCTCTACGTTGCCTCCTTTTCATGCCCGCCTAAAAGGAAACAGTACCATGAAAAGGATGTTAAAGTTTAGTTGTGGTCCGATAGCATAGTACCCACGTGTTTTTATCTCTTCAAGTTTACCCAACTACCCAGTTATCCCCTAGATTATATAGTCTTAGCTTTGTAAGATTCCAAAAGATAATGCAATTTATTGTTCAGGTCTGCTGGAAGTCATAACGTTCGATTATGAAAGAGGGATATTGCTTCTCTTGGCCAAACATCAGAGAAATGACCCACAAATGACGACAGCAAACATGAAAAATAATTTCATTTATAGCACTGTGCTGGAAATACCTAAGTATTCTTTATTAAATTTAACCAAAATAACTACCGGGTTTTATAGAGAAATAAATTGTTTGTAACAAGTCGCACAAGAAAATAATCTATAAGATACAATATTATATTCCCATAAATTTATTTTGTACAGTAGAATATTTTAAAACAAAGTAGTTCATGTTAGAGCAAGGATAATTAAATTTATGTTTATAGAAGAACATGTGCATATAAACATAAATGATTGCTGGTATTGAAATTTGTTAATCAATTAAATAATCAATTTAACTTATGAATTTATTTTCTCCCTTCCTTTCTTTCCTTCCTTTCCTGTCCTCTGCACTGGCAAAATGTGTGGAAGTTTTAATGAAATATTTATATGAAGAAATTATATGAATATAAAATTTAGCCATTTATTAACAATAAAATATAATACAGAATATATTTTGCACAAATAAATCACAATTTTCATTACTATCTTGTTTAAGTAAAATATGTATTAAAAGTTTTTGAAAGTTTTGTTCTATATTTTTATTAACTTATAAAAGAAAATATTAACAAAACATGTTGAAGAGTAGAAAACGAAAAGTTGATTGAAGTACAAAAAAAAAAAAAAAAAAAAAATGCAAACTGCAAACTGCAGCAATTGACACATCTGCGTGCGTTAAAGTTTTTTTTTGTGCTGAAACAGGGATTAAATTTTTACCCTCTTGAAAATGAAAAGTTTTCTTAGATTTTATCAGGGGTAATTGTGTAGAAAAGAAAATGAAAATTAGCTTATTTTTACAAATTGATATGAGTTGCTAAAATGTTTTGTGGTGTTTTTGCTATTAAACAAGTTAATGGTAAGTAGCGAAAACTTAAGAAATTATATTCTTGTATAAAACATGATCGAGAAATTTGATGTGTTGCTGCCATTGTTATTCAAGCAGATGGAAGGAAACAGTACTGTAATGTTTTAATAAGAATTTAGGGAACAAACCGAATTGAAATAACATGGCATGTTAAAGCTAAATTTGTTTGTGAGCCTGAAAATGCGAAATAAAAACATTTTAAAGGGATTTACATTTTGAAGATATGAACACATATGAACACATGTGTGCACGCAAAAAAAAAACATGGTTGAGGTAACCATAATCTAAGAGCAACATGTTATGGTTGAATATATGGTTATATATAAAAATAATATTGTTGGCGTTGGAACATAAAAATAGCATTGTAAATTACAACCATAGTTATGTTAATAATATAAACATACTATAATATAATTTGAAACATGTAAATGGTTATATGTGACAACGTATGAATATATTTATAAATAATAAAAAACAAATACATGAATATTTTAATTTAGACTTACATACATATTTTGATATTCTCTTCTTACCTCTTTATAAGTTTGATATTTTTAATTCAAAACTATCATTTATAATAAAACACAAATTTATTTGTTGACAACAAATATGTATTTTATGTTTTTACGGTTTTAGATGAACCGATAGTTTACACACATATTTCTGAAGTGAAAAAATGTCAAAACCAAAATATGTATTTGTAAAACCAAACGTTATTTGTTTATTTTTAGTCAAACTTAACATACTATGTTTAATAATAATATATTGTGGTTATAATTTTTAAATATTAAAAATAATTTGGTTGTGGTTTGAATTTTAATATATTTCAAATCAACCATATCGCTTTTTTGGTGTGTATAACCATTGAATGATTAACTGTTTACAAAAAACTTGTTTATCGTGACCAAAGTATTGTTTTAAATAACTATAATTTGTTCACAGCAAACATCTATTGTTACAGAGAACATAGTGTGATTGCCGTGACCATAAAATAACCATGTTTTTTCTTTGCGTGTGGATATATTCCGATAGGTTTTTGTACTTTTGAATGAAGATACAATTAAAATTTAAATTTTATTCTCTCTTCTGTTTGTAGTAGATATGTACAACATTCATTCATGATCCCCATTTCTGAATACACTAGATATTGTTAACATTATTTTATAGGACACTTTTCGACGATCATAGAAGACTAAACTTGCAGATGTAGATTTGGCAAAATTGCTCTTTGAATCTCTAAGAATGGGATGCATACTACCCTCGTGTTTTACCTATTTTTTATATTGCAGGATGGTGTGTTTATTTAGTTTCTCTTTTTTAGGAAGAAAAGTAATATTCGGGCAGCTAATGGTTATCACAAGCAATACAAAATTTAGAAATTTGAAAAAGTTGCGTTTATTAAACCCTATTCTTGCTTACACCATTGATAGGGTTTATATCCGCTGATTTAGATTTAGAATTCGTTTGAATTCTAAGATGTTTTGGGATTTGGAATAACTTGATTTTGATCGAGGTCTTCCAAGTAATTTTTCAGGGATGCTATTCTTGGAGATTCCAATAGCTGATTTCATGATTCGTTTAGTCTGTTTTTAAGTTGAGGAGATCTGGGTGTTTGCCACTATTTTCGAATACTTTTTTGTTATAATCAACAACAGTCCGACATCTATCGAGTAAATATGTTATCGGGTCATTGTTGCTTAACGGGTAGCTAATTAGAGGTTTTAATCAAAATCAATAAGACACAGTTTTTGTCATTTTTAGTGGTCTTGTCGTAGGTAACACGATATTTTGTTAGTTCCATATAGTCAATAGTGAGTGAATGAATCTGAAGATAATTCTAGTGATGCTTCAAATCTAATAATTTGTTCTGAAATACCCTTAATCGCTTCAAATTCATTAACATCAGGTATTTTTTTTTTTGCCGACCACAAAGCCAATTTCACGGTGAGTTGCCTAATTTTAGAAATATTTTAAAAATTGCGTCAAAAAAAAAACCAACATTTGCAAAACGAAACGTATGTTAGGCATTGTAGTCGCCAACTGCTAAGCAATAGGAAGCAAAGACCTTGTGATTTGTAAAAATCGCTCTGATATTGTAGATGTAGGAGGTAAATAAATCGAGAAAATATCTTAGTTTTGATGAAATTTTTCAAGACAGATATTGGTTACTGAAAGTTAATCCTCCGAAAAAAAGCACAGTAAATGTAGCCACTGATTTTAAAAAGCCGATACCAATTTGTTGATTCGCAGGAAAGTCCTGGAGATTATTTTTATGTTAGGAATGCCGTTTCGAAAAGCATATTTTTAAATAGTTCATGGCCTGCAATGTAACAGATTGGATTCTTAACAGTTGTTTTTTGCGTTCCTTATGCTTTTGTGGTTTGGATGCTAAAGGCATCTCAGAGTACAATAAAGTGTAAATTGGGTGGAGTATATGTGGTGCAATGAGCATGGCACCAACCCAGGCAATTGAGACAATGATGGAACTGCTACCGTTAGAGTTATTGATACCATTGGAAATATTTATTAAGTAGTCGGTCTTAATGTTCGCTCTATTTCCACTGAGG
This sequence comes from Phasia obesa, assembly GCA_949628195.1. Classification (NCBI taxonomy): domain Eukaryota; kingdom Metazoa; phylum Arthropoda; class Insecta; order Diptera; family Tachinidae; genus Phasia; species Phasia obesa. Next base: position 102,670,278 of record OX451218.1, on the reverse strand, counting down.
CGGTTGATCGTGTGCTCCAAACTAGCAATGTAATGTGTTTTAAAACTTGACACGATTAATGAGGCAATGTTGAAGTGGGTTAAAGGACACATAGGAAGAGCTCGGAATGAAGCAGCAGACCAATTAGCAAAAAGAAGATCTGCTGTGAATTTCTGTGGACAGAACCCAGAGTACCACTGTGAAATCGCTTAATGCGAGCAAAGGTCCTACAATGAGTGAACTCAATAAATCTAAAAAGGTGGATGGTGATTCTAAATAAAGACAGGCTGAAGTAGTGCTCAAAGAACCTCTTGACAGGAAAGCCAGTAAGGTGCTCAGATATAATAGAAGATGGATAACTGTGTCAGTGACAGGCCATGTAAGCTTTAGCTCTCAGTTAGACAAGATGAATATCAAAGAAGATGATAGCAAAAAGGTTTGTGGAATAGGCTGAAACGGTAGCGTAGTGTATTTTCAGCACAGGCTAGCATAAGGCTAAGGACCACAGGCAGAAACTTGTTTAATTGTGAATACCATGGGGGATCTAAGCCTTGGATAAATGCTAGCAATTACTAGAGACTAATTGATGAGAAAGTTAGACCGACAGTTAGCATTCGACAGTCTGAAATCATTAAAGGCGAGAGTAAAGGCTGGTGACAGGACGTGACTCAATAAAAATAAGGTTGCTGTAAATAAAAAATCGGTTGTCCATGAACATTGTGGATGGAAGGGTATCGAAAAGACATCCATTAAGGAAGCAGTATGCTTCAATATCCCCCTACATTAATATCATTTCTTGCATATTGTTGCCTTATAGAGCTTAAAAAACTACTTAATATCCCAATGATTGTTTTAAGATGACTATAGTTAACGCATAAGAACTAGCGCAGAATCGAATTTATACTGTCAAGTCCATATATTTTTAATTTTCTCTGTTGTACTGTGTTAATATTTCCATAATCTGCTCTCACAAAATTTCCTGTATTTAATGACATCTGCTTTATAATCAACGTAATTGCACAATGAATACACAATGGTCGTAAAAGAAAATAACATTCAGAGAGTTTTAAAAATTTTACTATTACAAACCATCACATGCAAAAATTTGGTTCTATTTAATGGAAAAATGGAATAGTAATTCAAATTATTTCATCATATTATGGATACAAATTTAACACTTGCACTACAATTTCCCAAACCATTAAAACCAACCGTAAATATGATTTGCATCATATATTTATGAGAATTTGTTGCAGGAAATGGATATTATGGTATCATAACACGTTAGTCGCCATTTACATTTATATTGAACGAACCAGTTTTATGACATTTTGGATATTGTCTGGTAATAACGCTAAATGCATATTGTTTGTCTTGCTGTTTTGAATGTGTTTTCTTCGATGATTTATTACCCATCAATCAACCACTAAAACATGTTCATCTGCAGACTGCTCTCAGTTTTCAGCTGCACTTAATTTTTATTATTATATTTTCATGAAATGCAGTTGCAGTTACCAATTTGAATATTACAAATAATATTTTTGATTATTTTGTTTTTTTTTTTTGCTTATTTTACATGCTGGTTTAATAATATTCGGCAATAGGTCTGTTCTAGTAATCAAAAGCTTTTAATGGACTTTACTGGAATGCGTTCATTTACTCAAATCCGAGCAATAATCGAGAGGGTAAAGTCGATAAATAATTATTCAATTGTTGTCATCGTCACTGGCTTTTGTTTTGGTACGTTTGGCGAGCGCTTTCGATGTGAAGACATCATTTTCAAGCCGCGTTTACGCGGTGAAGACGATGGTTTTCATCGAAAGTTATGACAACAGAATTTTATTTACTGGCGGAACATATCCTATCAATTTAATTATTCAATTATTTCACAAAGTTCAGTGGTTAAAAATATATGCTAAATTTAAAATAAAATCTATTTTGTAGTTAATCTTAAGATATCATTTGTTGCAACAGAAAACCTGAAACTTTGTTTCTTGCTGTACAGAAAATGTTACCCTGGCATGAAATAGCTACTTTACACACTTAACCATCAAAATGACATATTGGACATAGAGTCAAATCAATGGACTTAAAGGTTTCTTGTCATTTTTTGGGTCTTGAGTTGTTTGTAGTTCAAAAGGAGAATGCTGCAGTACCTAGAATCCTAAAGTCTATTTCACAATTTTAGGATTTAAAGTTAGGATTTTGTTAGAGCGATAAGTAGTTTTTCGTTATAATAATGAGGATAATGCTCATTGCTATAACTTGTCCTTATAGTACGTGATAGTTAAAAGTGGTTTTTAGCTTACTTTTAATAACGAAAAACTATTTATCGCTCCAACAAAATCCTAACTTAAGCTAAAGGCAAGTTATAATAATGGGCCTTAGTGTTTTATAAATAAAAATTCCATCAACTCTGAATCAATAACAAAAATACGCTCTATCGGACGGTGTTATCAGGGCAAACAAACTGTAAATGGTTTGCCCTAAAGGTTTTAAGAACCGGAACATTAAATGAATAATTTTTTTATAAAATGAAAGAGAAAGTTTTTTTTTTTAATTAAATTATAATTTATTCCCTACTTATTATTTGAGTTCGTTAAAATGAAATAAAATATAAAACAAATATTTTTTTTACGAATTTTGCAACTATACGATGATAAACGATAAACATGATGCAAAACAACACGACGAGTTCACCACAGTACTGTTAAAAGTAGCACTTCTATTAGCACTATGGCCCTCACGACCACTGACCTAGTTGAAACGATATGCCATTTAGTTGGTGGCTCTTTAGTGAATTCATTATTCCTCAAAAAGACCAGCTAACTGCTAAACCTAAAAAAGAGCGTAAGGCGTAAAATAACTGTCAAAAATTCTCATGTCCACGCTTTATTGCCTACTAGCTGTGTCCGCCACGTCATAGGCGTCCTGACAATATTTTGCTCGATTTTGTTTTGAAAGTATTCCACACCTATTGTAGGACTTACTTATATAGAATGGCACCTATAAGAGAAAAATGCAACTAAACTAAGAAGAAACTAAATCACATAATTACCTAAGTATGTATTTCACAAAATAACCAAATTATACAACACGTACGCGACTTAAAACAAATACAAATTGTATTCAATTGCCTAACTGGCACTAAAGTAGTTCATATGTTTTTAGCGCCATCTCTCTTTTAATATCAAAACTTAAAGGTGCCGTGCCGTACTAAGTAGTTAAAACGATCTGTGTTTAAAAATATACAACTTTGGAAAATTAAAGGTGCCGTGATGTGCTCAGCAGTACTTAGTTGCTCCTTAAGATATGCTACATATCAGTTTATATATTTTTTTAGTTTATAAAAAATAAAGTATTCATATCCTGTTAGTTCAACTGCATACTTTCACTTCTTTTTCTCCACTTTCTCTTGGAAATAAGATATTTTTGCGGAAAAAAGTATTCTATAATATATAAGATAGAAAGATAATTTTGATTAGTTGGTGGGTCGTAAAATTTTTTTTGTCGTATTAATATTATTAGTATTGGAGTATTTGCACATAAACGTTGGCAGTCGAGATATCGAATGGCGGTTGCTGTAGTTTTAAAAGCTATAAAAAATGCTTCAAGATATCGATAGGAAGTAAGGCATATAATAAAACATTTAATTTCCGCCATACACAAGTTATCCCACGGGGGTTCCAATTGTCACTGCAGGAATGGCAAATGCTTTGACGCGGTTCACTCGGGGAAAATAGGGGCACCAGACGCTAGGGTTCCTAGAGCCTAAATCTGGAAGAAAAGGTCTGTGATAAAAATCGCGGGTCCTCTGTGCGGCCCGACCAGTGCCCAAAGGAGTGGTACCACGGGAATCGGTGGCCCTACAGAGAGCCTATCCTCTCTGTGACCGGTTGTTGGTGAGGTCCCCTTCGGGGGTACACGTGGTGGTTGTGGTTTAAGATCTATTAATGTAGGTATGGTGCAAGGTCGATCAAGCGTGCTGTTGCAATCTCAACAGACGGAGTTTGGATAGTCTCCAAACCCCTAAGCAAGAGGGTATAATATGGATCTAGGCTTGCCTTGGATAATGCTTGCCATATTGTATAAATTGCTACTCATTGTGACTGTATCACATACAAATTGCGATTGGTGGCAATCGTAAAGTGTTGTTATACTACACAATGGGGGCGCTAGTCTACGCTTAAATTTCACTCGGTGGTAAGACCACCGTGAGATTAGGCCAACTAGGCAGGTACTCACGTTAATCTTGTTCCACAATACACAAGTTAATGTTAATGGTTCTAATAACTCCAATTTTAAGAAATAAAGCAAAACAAAATTAATGCTAAAACCATTCGAACCTTATAGAAAAATATAAAATTAAGGTAGATATTTAATTGGTTTGGGTTGTTTGTTTAAAATTATATCGCCTTTAATATCATTATGTGTATTAACTTTCACTTGACAATTATTTTCATTTAACACAATTTTAGGTATGATTTATATGTATTTTTTTAATATTCACTGAACTCAATTTTCTTCTCCACAAATGCATTTATGCGTTTTATTTTATTTTTAAAATATTAAACAAAAAAACTGCTAAAAGCCAGTCAATTCTTTTTTTTTTGGTAAATTCAATGCTTAAACGAATTAATCCAGTCAGACATTATGAAATGAATTGGTTTTTGAATGTGTGAGGTATTTCATATTTTAAATTTAAACATATTTAATGCTACGAGTATGTAAAACTGCCATGCCTGCTTTCGCTAATCAGAACTCTTTGTCTGGGTAACATAAATGGAACCTAGCCTTGACACTACGTTAGTAACAATTATTCGAAAATCTCAGATAAGATCGACACCGCTTTTTCTTTTGAACCTAGTTAAGAACGACACCTAGTTTCGAAATCTACACCTTTCCGATAAGGATCTGTCAACGTTACGAATTGCATTAAAAGACGTTTAGGTTTGATTTACTGGGTTTTACAGATACATTAGCCATACTTAAGCATACTTATGGAAAATTTTAAAAATAAGTTGGCTTACGTATCTGCGGATCCAAGGAGGTTTGTTATTCGGTAAGCTATTCCTTATACATATAATCCTATCAAATGTACGTTGTTTTTTAATAACAAGTGGAATCGATCGGAATTACTTTTAATAAATGTTGATACATGTTCGAGTCGATTAGGGAGGAGAGAAAGGTTATGAACTAGTTGAACTTTACCACGCCTTTAATGGGATTGATTAACGACTAATATCATCAAACAAAATAAGACTTTTTACAATAAATAGGGCTTATATGTTTTTTCAGACATGTTATAGTCGTCTAATGAAGAAGAAAGTGTGGACGCAAGGAAAATACATGGTTCAGGTAACCATAATCTAAGAGCAACGTATTATGGTTAAATTACAATTATGGTTGTAGTCAAACCATATTATAATTAAACATTATAATATTATGGTTAAATTAAACGATCATACTATTGTTAAAAACTATAAAATCTTATAGGGAAAATTTTTAATTTTAATTTTTTTTATTTTATTTTGAAACATACATATGTATATAAATACAGAACAAAAATATATAGTTTTATTAAAAAGGGAATAAAACACAAGATTCTTCAGATCTATGGCGTTTCTTCTTTCCCTTATTCAAAGCCTTCAATAAACCGTTAGCGACTAACAACCTTAAAACGTACACTGGGAGTATCACCGACGGCATGAACTTTGCGACCAGCATTTAACATCGGTCATAGTTACAAAAGCCGTAATTTTATTACTGTTCATAATCAATTACACTCCTACGCAGTTAAGCATGGCAGAAATAGGTTGCTTGGCTTCAACAACAACTTTTTTAAGTACAATTCCCTTGGCATGAGAAGCACTTCCAAAAGTATTAGCCTTCCATCTTATACCCAAATGAGCTTTATTGTAGTCTCTGTCAGCTCAGCGTTGATCACGACGGTGGTTGACGAGCTTTCTAGCAGTGAGGAGACATTTTTTGTAACAAAATGTATTAATGAATCAATCAATATATCAATGAAATCATTATGTAGATTTTATTCATACATAAATCGCAGAATCGTTCTTTTTATTTTTAATGCCATTTTACGTCTTGAGTACTTTCCCACAGAGTGGAAGGTGTCCTTGGTTACCATGATTCCTAAACCAGGAAAAGACCACACAAAAATTGAATCATACAGACCAATAAGCCTTTTGTCAAATATGTCAAAGCTGTTTGAGAGGATGTTAATAACTAAGCTTAACCCTATTCTAAGCGACAAAGAATGTATTCCAAACCATCAATTCGGCTTCAGGAAAAAACATAGTACGATTGAACAAACTCACAGGTTTGGTTTGGTGTTAAGAAGACTTTTGAAGAGAGAAAATACTACTCTGCGCTTTTTATCGACGTTTCTCAAGCATTTGATAAGGTATGGCAAGAAGGCCTAATATATAAGCTAAAACTGAACTTGCCCGTAAAACGAAAATTTATTGTAAAAGAAGGAGATTTTTTTTCACCCCAGCCAATCGAAGCCGGAGTTCCCCAAGGTAGTATATTGGGGCCCTTTTTATACTTATTGTATACTTCAGACATGGCAACTAGTAACCGAGTTCACACATCAACATTTGCTGACGACACAGCTTTTTTGAGCATTCACGAAAGACCCGAAGTAGCATCACGATATTTACAAGACCACATATCCAATTTAGAAAAATGGTTGAAGAAAAAATGTACTCACATAACCTTCACACTGCGTAGAGAATCTTGCCCCCCTATTCGGATAAATATCCAAACGATACCCCAGCTTTCAGACGTCAAATATCTCGGCATACATGTTGACCGCCGCCTTACATGGAAACGCCACATTGAAACAAAGTTAACACAAATGAAGTTAAAATCAGTCCAACTAAACTGGCTTATTGGCAGAAATACTCTAGCTTTAGATTGCAAACTTTTATTATACAAGTCAATTCTAAAACCAATATGGTGTTATGGCATTCAATTATGGGGCACTGCCTCAGCTACCAACGAAGAAAAAATTCAGAGGCGCCAAAATAAGATTCTTAGTATAATTACCTCTGCTCCTTGGTATATAAAAAACTCGAACATTCACAAAGATCTAAACGTGCCATCAGTTAAAGCAGAAATAGCGAAACTTGTCATACGGTATTTAAAGAAGCTTGAAACTCATCTTAATCCACTGGCCCGTAACATACTAAATGAACCTGGTTACATTCGACTAAGAAGGAGGGACACTGCTTCTCTCATCCGTACATCAGAGGGATAATCCGCAAATTACAGTAACCGTGAAACATACATTTTTTTTTTGTCCATCACTGGTTGGACTTAACATGTATATTTTTATTTTTAGACTTAAGATATAAGTAATTATTGATAGTTCAATTATATTGAAGATACAATAAATAAAAATTGCGAAAAAAAATAAATTAGTAAAACATAATACTTACTTCATATTGTCAAAATAATTAAATTTGTGTATAATATTGCAAAAACAAAAACTCTTTAAACATTTTTTTTACTATTTTTCTTCCTATTTTTTTTAAACGAAAAATTGTCAAAACCGATTATTAAAAACAAATATTGTTTGGTTACATATGAATAAAACTAACACAGTTTGTTTCTTATTAATATATTATGATTAAAAATAATTTATAATTTATTTATAATTTAATAATTATTTTTGAAAATTTATAAAGCTTTGGTTGCGGTTTGAAAATTATATAGTTCAAATCAACCATGTTTAATTATTTTGGATGTAGTAACCATTTAATGATTAAATCTTAACCAAAACTTTTTTGTCCAGAACAAAGTAATCAAAAAACTAATATTTGTTCATCGCAACTATGCATTGTAAAAGGGAACATAATGTGGTTCCTGTGACCATATCATAACCATATTCTTTTCATTCCATATGAGATAGAATGTGGTACTATTTCCCCCAAAAATTCATTGAACATTTTATGAAATGGGCCACATTAATTTCGGTATGCATTTTGCAATTAAACATTCACGCATAAACTGAATGCATTCATAGAATTTGTACAACAAATTTGGATAAACTTAAATGTTTGTTAACTTCCGCCAACTTGTCATGACGTATTGAAGTTAAAGCTCTTTATAGAGCATGAGAGCATAAAAAGCACCACAAAAAACAACAAAAATACACACAATAACAACACTAAATGCAAGCGCAATCCCTTACAGGAACTGTGGAAAAAGGAACTAAAATTTATTCGCTTCATAATATCTACTCTCTTGCAAGTACATACTTACATACATATATGTATATTTTTGTAACAGGCAAAAAAAAAAGCCCACCAAATGCAACATAACAACAACAAAAAGTTGTTCAGAATATTTGTATGTACAATTGATTATGGTGCCATACTTTTTGTTGGTTTTTTTTTCCTCGAAATATCGTTGCTGTTGTTGTTGTTGGTGCTGTTTATTTAAAGCATTCATGTTTAAATCCTGGCTGCATTCATGCCATTTTATATGTCGATTTTTTTCCATCTTTTCTGCATGTGTGAGATAGTTTTATGTTTTAAAATTTTATTGGTGCAACTTTTGCATGAATACAGTTAAGTCATCTGTGATCTGTTTGCTTGTGTGCAGCATATGTGAGTTTGTGTGAATGCAAGTGTGTAAGTGTGCGTCCGTGCATGTGTTTTGTAGTGGAACAAGCCAACTGACCCTGTTGTTTCCCGTTTACTGTTGTTTTGTTTTGAGTAAAAATAAAAAGCAAACGAAATACGAAACTAAATGTACATATGTATGTATGTGTGCCAGTTCAATAGTATTTTAAATTCTCTCTGACACAATAAGCAATTGAATCTACAGATTTAAACGCTTATATTTGTATTAAAAAGAAAACATACAGTCAATAATGTTAAAATTAAGCAATCATGAATTTTAGTAATGCTACTTCTAGCGACACTGCCGACGTTGTTTTCTTGTTGTATTAACAGTTTTATTCTAAAAAAACGTCTTTCTCAGAATTATTGTTTGCACCGAAATATTTCCTAAAGTTGATAGATACGAATAAAGCTGAAGAAGCGTGTAGCGATCCACAGAATGCGTTATATTCTAGTTTCCCATTTTTATACCCTTCACCATAGGTGGAAAAATTTCTACACTATTAATTTCCGACTTCATAATCTATATATATTCTGGATCCTTATTAATAGAGAAGTTGGTTTAGCGATGTTCGTCCGTCTGTCTGTCTGTATTCGGGTTGAAATCAACTTTGCCAAGGCACCCGAAGAGATACAGAAAATTTAGTTTCGAAATTTCGCTATTGAAATTCAGCAACATCAGTCCACTCAATTGGAGGCAGCGGGCAAAAAACCATGCCTACCTAAATTTTTTTAACATAACAGTTGTAATGATTCTCTTTTGCTTTTTTTGTTTAACAGATATTAAACCGCGACCAGAAAAAAAAATTTTAAAAAATTTTCAAAAGTTTTAAAAAAAAAATTTCCAAAAAAAAAAAATATCTGTACAGGAAAAAAATTTTCAATAAAAATTTTTGAAAAAAATCTTACAAAAAATTTTGCAAAATTTTTTCAAACGATTTTCGAAACATTTAAAGAAAAATTTCTATATTTCTATGAAAATGATGAATGTAACATAACATATTTTTAATACATATTAATTATATACATATGTATATAGAGTAACATGTTTTTTAAATGCGTTTGATTCTTAAATAGATGAGATCTCTGTTTTAAAAACAATTCATCTAGATGCATTAAACACATATACAACATCAGGATTCGCTTCGGTGGCCAGAAAAAAACACGCAAAAGTTACTTACGTTTGCGTGTTTTTAGTTCTGGCCGCAAAAGTTACTCACGTTTGCGTGTTCTTACTTCTGGCCGCTTCCGTTGTGATGATAGGGCCTTGGTTTCGACGTTATGACGCTTTTGAGCAAACTTGAATCGTCGTTGACGTCATTCAACAAGTTCTAAGCGATTCTAATGACGTTGCTTTTGCTTAAAATTTAGCAATTTTAGAACAAACTTCACTGCCACACGTTTCATGCCCAAAACATTCGAGAAAATTGTATGGAATGAGCCGTTTGATATGCCAACATCGTCTGCATTTTCCCTAATAGTGATTCGACGATTTTCCAAAAATATCTTTTTCACTGCTTCGAGGTTTTCTTCACTTGTTGACGTGTGGTTGCAACTCCAAGACGCTCATCGCCATCAACATCTTCTCGGCCTTCTGTAAAGCGCTTGTACCACTTAAAAACACTTTTTTGAGACAAAATAGACTCGCCGAATGCCACAATCGGCATTTCAAGTGCCTGGGAGCACTTTATTCCATTTTTAACGAAAAATTTAATATATGTTGTTTGATAAATTTTTTTTAGAAAGACAAAAATCCAAGATCACACACAATATAATAAAAAATAAAAAAAAATTCAAAAATACTAGACCTCGTATAAGGGGAAAAATATTTTATTCTCTATTTATTTTATTAACTTTCACAACTTTGAAATTAAACAAATTTTTTGGATGTATGTATGTATATACCTACTGTAGCGTATCAATAAACTGCTGTTGTTAAATTTTAGTGCATTCTTCCTGTCTTATTTAAAAATTTTTGTAATTTTATGTTTTCTTTTTTAGCTTTTTGCCAAAAACTAAAAGAAAATAAATAAAGCACCAGCAAAAAAGACAGATGACATGAATTTTAAGGGATTAATCTAGAATTAAGTAAGATGCCATGATGTATGTGAGTTTGTTTAACATAAGCCTTCATTTTTGCTGCTGCATACAAATTTACATTCACATGAAATTATAAACTCTTACTTTTACAAAAGTTAATTTTTATTTTCATGTTTTTTTTTGTCATTTGTTGTCATATCAACTTTAATTTTCTTTTGATATTTTACAAGGCTTTACTTATCTCAAATAACAACCGGCAAAATAAAATGGAAAAATAATTAATTTTGTATTATTTTTCGGAGAAAAATTACAAAACGATATTTGAACATAAATATAAAGTAATGAATGACTGAAGTAAAACAAAGTGATGGTATCTCTCATACTTCCAGCAACTTAAGCCCACCAAATAATTTACTATGTGTATTAAAATTTTCGTTATTGTTGGCATGGTGTCATCTCTTTATTGTTCTTATAATTAACAAATAATCCTGACAGGCTTAAATTATTCCCCTCAGCAGCTTAAGGCAAGTTATATTAAATTTATTTACTTTATGGACTGTAAATAATTTTTTAATCCAATACTTTGTTATGGACTTGCAAGGAGAAGATTTATATAAAAATATTTATTTGAATTTGGCTCCAATATTTCGAAATTGTATGGTAATTTTGTTTATGGTATTTTAAAGAATTTTAATAATGTAAAAAACATAACAGTAATTAGCAATAAATTAACTTATGATTGCGTTAAATACAAGGGAATTTTTCTGCTTCTTAATTTATTATATTTTCGACCGTCTCTGTCTCTGTGTGTCGTGTAAAAACCAAACATGAACAATAGGAACTGTGAACGAAGTTTTTATTATTTGTAAAAATAGTTTGTAGTTTCTTAAGCTTTTTTCCAAATGCGATTAGACATTGAAAAAAGATAAGCACAAAGTCATTTCGCAATAACTTCCTGAAAATTGCTACAAAATAATTAAAACTTTGCACATGGGTACATTGGAGTACAGAGTTACAAAGGTGCCAGTAACTTAATTTTGCTCAATTCGACTTAACCATTTATTTCTTATTGCCACAGAATAGTTTATGTTTGTTGTTTTGTTATAAAATGTTGTATCGAGACCATATCTGTGACAAAGCTTTTTGTTTGAATAGATTATGAAAATCTTCGTAATATGTAATCACCGGTGTCTTTATTTTACTTTAATGTTTTACATTTGTAGTGCTTTTACATCTCTAATTTATCTATAGGGTAATTCCAAGTCAAATCAACCAAAAAAAAAAATGTTTTAAAATTTTCCACTCTCGATTTTATTGAAACTTTTTTTATTTATATTCCTTGACTATCTGAATCCAAATATGATTTTTAAAAAATTCTATCTATTACAGTTTTTCCGCTACAAAGTTATCAAAATTGAAAAATTTCGCTTTTTTGCATATGCGCTCCAGGATTGAATATATTCTAAATCCAGTTCTATAAGCCCTAGAAAGTTGAGTAATAGCTTATTTTAAAGGGTATTTCATACGATTTAATTTGGTATCAATCATGAAATTTTTTAAAAAACTTTTTTAAATATCAGAAAAAAATTTTTTAAAAAAGTTCATGATTCATGATTGATACCAAATTAAAGCGTATGAAATACCCTTTAAAATGGCTATTACTCAACTTTCTAGGACTTATACCCAGGCATAATCTGCAAGTATTAACTTCTTCAATTTTCGTATTAGATTAATGATACTTAAAGTTTCCATGTCCTGTCACTAACGCAGTTATACAGCTTAAGGTACTCTATTATATCTAAGCACCTTGCTGGCCTTTCTGCAGGGGCTCTTTGAGCACCATTCGAGCCTGTGTACATGTAGTAGCCTCCCTCTACTTTATCAGTTTTAGTGAATTCAACCCATTCCCAGCTATGTGTCATTTAACCAACATCAATGTTACTCCCCCAAACGCAAACCGCAATACAGGTTTAGCTCAGCTGAGTATACACGAGCTCCTGTTCTACCCTGAATAGGGGAACGATGAGTGTCCGATGTATTTTTTCGACTATCTTTCTTCGACTCATGCTCACCATCGGCATTTGAGCTTCCTTAACCTCCTTACTAACTAAGTCCAGAATGCTCTTATCACCAATGATCGGCGCAAAGCTATGCCAAATGGCATCGCTCTTGACGTGATGAATTAGTCCAAGGGTAGCAAACCCAGCATTGCCTCTATTGCCTGTGTTGGAGCATCATACTTACCTCTCTATAAAACAGTAAATCACCATATTGACACTATTTCTTCGAGGAATTCTTTTAACAAACATATCTGTAAATCTCGTGCCGTCGTGGAATTTATTATTTACACCACGAGATTCATCACTGATTTCCCTAAAAACTAAATACTAATTAATTCAGAAAAAATGTTTAAATTCGACTCTATTTTATGCACTTCCGAATAGTTTTATTTTTGTATATTCAATTAAAAAACACAAAACACAAATTTTGGTAAAATTTTACGCATCGACCTAGAAAAGCTTGAATATTGTAACGTATCGAAACGAACCCCTTGCGCCAAGGGATCGCATAATACTTCACCTTTACACATCAATCCAGGCCTAATGTAACAATTTGTCACAGCTCTGAACAAAGATGGTGATTATTAAAACAATGATACATCTCAAAAATAAAATACATCTCAAAAAAGTTTTATAATTAGAGCACAGAGAAACTTAAAGCGAAATTATTGATGGTCCAAAAATAAGAAGAATGAATGCGTTTGAACTGCACAAAATTTTCTAAGAAACAATAGGATAAAAAGTATGCGAAGCATATTGAACTGATGCACAGTGGTTTGAAAACGATTTATTTTGGACATAATTCGATATCTCATGAACCAGTGAAAATATATTAATGAAATTTCACAGAGGCAAAGAAGAGGAGTTTCTGAGTCGTGTTGCGAACGGTCGGCCAACCAGGGTAAATGTGGTTTTTGGGTAAACCCCCAAAGTTGGGTACCTCGGGTATATAATTTTTTGGAAATGTTGTATTATATCTCAAAAACTAAAGCTAATACAAACAATCTGACATCAGATCGAAAAGCAGTACCCTGAGGAAGTATAATATTTGTTATCATATTTCATGCAACAAAAGTGCTTGTGTAATTGCTTCAGGGAAATCCATGCTTAAAGTTCATTTAGCTGTGATATGAACAAGAAGTAAATTTTAATAAATCAATTTAAACTTGTAGAAATAATTGGCTCTGCTAACTATTATGCTAACACTAATGCCTTAGATGGTGTTGGCTTCAATTGCAAAATCAAATATGAAAAATTCCTCCAAAAAAAGCTTGCTTTTATGCAAAACTAATTTGTTTTGAATAAATTTATATTTTTGCAAACTAAGACGAAAAGCAGATTATGTCAGCATATTAAGACGACCTGTTGCAACATTTTCAAAAGTACAAACTTGAATCCCTATAAACACATAATACGAAACATCTGCTAATACCGTGATGATCCTTCCTTCCAAAGCAATGCCACCTGAAACCCTTATTGTGCTGCTTATTATTTTTTTGTTGTTGTCATAAAAGTGCACTCAATAATAAAACAGTAACAGTAACACTAACAACAGCTTCAAATATTAAAGCTAGTGTGTTGTTTTTTCGGAGTTTCGAAACAAGCACACTTTATAAACGTGCAACCTTGTTTTGATGGTGGGCGGCGTGTAGTGGAAGTGGCGAATTAAGAGTGTTAGCAGAAATGTTGTCTCGTGCAAGTTAAAACCTTATTAGCATTTATATTGTTTTGACCATTACCATTTTACTACATCCTTCCCCCTCTATTTCTTTACCGGTCCTTGTTGTTCTCTCATAATTTTTCAACACTATCGTTGTAGCAACAATGGGAAAATTGTCCTTCTGGTTTAAATTTGTTCATTTTTGCAACGTTGTCAGGTCTTGGAGGATGTGTGTGTGTGTGAGTTTTTTATTTTCTAATTTACTTTTAATAATGTTGTTGCTCTGCTGTTGTTGTTTTTCTGGAGCATTAAGAATTATTTATTGCGACATTATTTTTTATGGCTCCTTGCTCTTGCTGCTACTGCTGTTGGTGACAATGCGAAAATATTTTCTAAGAATTTTTTGCTTCTTCTCTTTCTTTCGTTATTTCTTTTTTTTTGTGTTGGTGTCTTTTCCCACTTAATTGTATTGGCAAATAAGGTGGAGTTTTATATAAATTTTATACAATTAGTTGCAGTCATAAAAATAAAAATATCAAAATGATAATCATCATTTATACATAAACGTTTCACTAACAAGAGGTCGTTATTTATTTATTTGTTTTTATAATAAAATTGAAACACAAAAAATATGCACTTTCTTGAAAATAACTGGAAATATGTAGATGATTTATGTCATTTTTGGTTTATTATAGTCATATACTGGTAAATTTCTTGTGTTATGGTTGGACTGAGATAAAATACGCTATTGAAAAATTTCAAACGGTAGTTGTCACCAGTTTTGTTTTGATATTTTTAAGCTAAACTGTAAACTGAAATGTTATAGTACTCAATTAACCGAATTACTTGAGTATAACTCATCAGAGTAGATTTTCTTATATTCTATGTCAGAAAATTTAAAATATAAGAGGTTTCAAAAAGATTCGTTTTGATGAGCTTACAGCATGAGTTATATATAATAAAATTGCATCTTTTTGCGGACCAGGGATCAGGGGATGACTGTAGTTGACTGTGCATGTCCTATTAAATGCCCAATCGATTACAAATGGATGATCTCTTAATGAAAGGCCTGCTGTACGCAAAAATGTGTAGGTTCCAGCTTCCTGGTTACATTTCATTGCAGTAACGACAAAAAATATCGGTAAATTTGCGTACGTTCATTTCTGTTTTCTCCGCTTTCTCTTGGAAATTAGATATTTTGCGGAAAAAAGTATCCTACACACAGAAAAAACAGTGTCTAAATACCTAATAATATAAAACAAAATTTATAAGATATCTTTATGGTTTTTTTTTCAAGAAGGAAGCCTTATTATTATAATAAAAAAACCATTTTTGAAAAAACTCAAAAAGTGTGTCAAAAATGAGTAAAAAAATTGTGAATAATAAATTTTCTTATTGCTTTAATGGGATTCCCTTATTGATTAAATGAAAACGATTTACCACATGAAAATAATAAGGAATCCCTTTTAAAATATCTTCTTTTCTATCTATGGCATACCTCGTAGTCTTAAAACATTTTATAAAGAAAATCGTTTTGATTCTAATAGGTATTTTTGGCTCTGTATATATTTGAATCAGGATACCAAGGTACCTCCTCATAAAATTTTGTTAAAATTTTGTTCTTATCCCTCCCTCGAAGTAGTCCCGTGAGCTTCGTAAATTTAAAAATTATCACAGCTTTCATACCCTTCAAGTCCTCCATATTCTGAAAGAAAAAGAGTCAATGCAGAGCCTTGAGAAAGATAATGAAATGTGTTTTCTCTTCTTCGCCACACCGTCTGCAGATATCATCATTACAAAGTTGAATCTTTTTTAAGGAATATCTGATATAATTATGTCCTGTTATAATACCTACATATCGTCGCGTTTATTCTTAAACCACGTAAGTGCCAAAAAGTCGTTTTTCAGAAAACGAAAAAAACTTTAATAAATTTTTTAATATGGGTTTGAAAACAATTTTTTTTTTGCAAAACATGGCTGTGAAACTTTCTGAAGGTTGTAGAAACTTTTTTTTTGTAAATATGTTACTTACAATTAATTGTAGCCAAATATGTCGCTTACGTGGTTTTGGCACAACCAGCAAATCGCAAAAAAACTTTTAACTTTACCAAAAATGCTCCAATTGGCCTGAAACTTTCCTGATTTCTTTATTCTTAAATACAAAGAACTTAGTGGTTGAGTCTTTAACATTTCCAACTTGAAATATAAAAACGATTATATTTTGCATGCAAATGTCATTTGTATGGCGCTTACGAGGTTTTGAAATGGATTTTTTTATTTTTCATACAAACTTGTTAAGATGAGAATGTAGTCCGGTGGCAAATGTTATTTTCTACCATAAAAACCAAAAAAGTCAATTTCGAAAAAATGACGCTTACGCGGTTTAAGAAGAAACGCGACGATATGTACATTCTCAGTTCTGACATACTCATACGTAACAGCTTTACCTTTACCACTATCTTTTTCCTCTAGCAATGATTTCGTCTGTGTGTATCTTAATGAATTATTCCACATTATGTCGGCATCACATCTGAATTTTTCCGTTATCGTCCCATACATAGAATCGAGTTCAGGGAATATGTCCTCTATGTCCTCACAACTGACACTTATGTCTAAAACAGTTTCAGCTCGTGCCAACTCGTCTGCAGCTTTGTTTCCTACGATGTTAACCGGGTACCCAGCACAGTTTCAGTGCGGGTTGTTCATTGACAACTTGGAGCTCTCTGCGACAACGGATGACTACCTTCGATATAATACACCTATTCCGATTGTTTTTATAGCCGCCTGATTGTCTATGTAAATAGTGATATCGCTTGAGAATATCGGCCTCGTAGAAAGAAGCTTCATACACCTCAAAAATTTCGGCTTGGAAAATAATACATAAGTTATCGACACGCAGAGAAAAAACATGGTTATGGTATGGTTACAAGGCCATCCTATGTTCTCTGTTAAAAAATGTGGTTACCATGAACAACTTATAGTTGTAATCATTACTATGGTCACGATAAAAAAGTTTTTTTTACTATTTGATAACTAAATGGTTAATACACCAAAAACTATACAATTTTTAAACCTCAACCAAAGTTTTATTGGTATTATGAAAACTTTGCTTGTTTGTAACCACAATATGATTAAAAACAAACAAATAATGTTTGGCTTTTTGAAGCTACATATCACTGTCTTTATTTAATTTAATTGTTATTTAATATAATAAAATTTATATATTTTACAATATTATTTTTGAGTTAGACAATTATATGGTTCTAAAATAAAAATACTATTATGATGTTAATAAGAATATGGTTTGATTACAACCATATAATTCAATCATATTATGTTGCTCTGAGATTATGGTTACCTCAACCATGTTTTTTCGTTGCGTTCAGTCTAGAACAGTGTCTGCTATCTAACTTCCCGCAGTATTCTCCACTTCCTGTACCATTATCTTTTTTTCAACTATCTGCATATATGTATATATATATATATATATATATATCATTTTCTTCAGTGTAATTATCCAGAGGTTTCCAATAATCTTTGGGATGATTGTGGTCCCAATGCATTTCAGACTTTCAATAATTGATTTCTATGTTCTCTAATTGACATTTTGTTACTAGCGAGAGGCCATAACTATTAGTATTTAATTGTTACTTTAGCAATTCATTCGTTTTTTAGTTTTAAAATTTATATAGATTTATAAGATTATATAGATTTATAAATTTCAACCAATTTTTCTTTTCTGTATTCTTTCTATTATATTTAGAAATATCTTGGAATTGTAAAGTTTTAATCCTCGATTTTTTCATCGTAAAATAAAAAAAAATTTCCACTCTCAAACTGATACAAAATGATTTAACGATAATGATAAATAACCACTGATTGACAAATGATGATAAAACTGTCAATACAACTACAGTCAAAATTCGAATACAACAACTATAGCGGCGGCAACAACAAACTGCCCGTAGACATTGAAAACGGAAACAAACAGAGACAAAAAGAAAATATTTATAAAGAAAAAAAGTAAAATTGCCATTTGCCTGCGAAAAAAAACTAAAAGGAAAGAAAAAAACATGAATTGTATTTTTGAAAAATGGCAATAAAGTTTGTCAATTTGATGATAAATGCTAATTTAGAAATGACAACAGTAACAGCAAAAAAGGAAAAAAAAAACGATTTAACAACCTAAATCAAACAGCATAGAATAGAAAAAATGCTGGTAGAGTGTCTGTAAGAAAATATCAATAATAAAAGGCATATGATAATTTACTAGAAAATTTTACATAAAAAAACGATTTGTTGTAAGGAAAAAATACACTATCGAACAGATGATTAGATCTACTTAAATTTCTATTTTTATTAGGCCATATCTATTTATGTGTTTTTCGACAGCTGAAATTTTACAAAAATCGGAAAGGGAACTTTCTTCATATAAGAACCATTTTGGATTATCAAATTTTTAGCAAGTAGATAAAATATATTACCCAAAAAACATTAGTGAAAAATGGACTAGAAATATATTTGAAACTAGCTTTCCCCCATGCTCTTCGCTACACCCATGCCCAAAAAAAATACAATAAACACTTGGAAGAAGAGTATGGAGATCCTTTAACACGCTAGTCTCACGATAATCCTTTCAGTTTATATGCAAGATACGACGCACACTGTTCCCATCCAATCTATTTTTGCTATACTATGCGTATTAACACGATAATAATATTTTACTTTGTATTGGACGTACCACTCCCACTATCCTAATCCAGTCTGCATATTACTAGATTATGCACATTAGTATAAGGGTTACTTGTGCAAATTTTCAAGACTAAACCTATTGTAGGTGTAAGGTACACGATAATAATTTTTCACTTTATGTGGGAGCTAGACGATAATAATTGTATATTTTGTATGGGAGATGCCACGCCCGCTATTCCAATCCAGTCTGTGTTTGGCTAAACTATGTTTATTAATGAGGGGATTACTCAAAATATTTTCTAAACCTTCCTCTTATAGTTCTATATCTACTAAGAAAAGTAGACGTAAAAGTAGGCATGTGATATACATAGGGTATATGTCATGGCAAATATTTTTGCAAAACATATTAACCCTCTAAACTCCCCCGCATTTTTAGGCTTTATTCTAACAAATCGTAAAAAACACCCTATAATGGGGTATTAAGTTTCGGGGTTTTGGTGTGTTCTGAAATATATATAAAAATTGTATGGCCAACATTTTTGTAGAGTATTTTATCACCGCACTTACCTTTTTCGGTGTGTTTTTTACGATTTGTTAGAATAAAGCCACAAACAGCCGTTATGTGAGGGAGTTAGAGTGTTAATATGTTCTACAAAAATATTTGCCATGACATATACTCTATGTATATCACAGATGTAAGGAAAACATAGTAATATATACCGATATGCTGCAAGAACAAGCTAGAGCTGAGAAACTTTAACCGCCTCTAAAATAAAATTCCGATGTGATCTTTTAAAACGCCGACACATGTATATTTTTTTTCATCCTCTACCAGAATCAGTCGGAACCCCATAATTTTGGAATAAGTTTGAAATTGTTGCAAAGCTATTTTTAAATCATTATCACAGCAGTAATAGTGGAGTTATGGTGTGGGGTCATGGGCGTAGAAAGGCCATTTTTGTGGGTGCAATGCCCCGTCTAAACCTGCTCTGCCCCTCCCGGAATTTAAGAAATTATAGTTCATATTTATTTTTAGATTATTATTATCTAATAATAATGGCTTTGGCCCCCTAGAAAATTTTCCTCCTACGCTAATGTATGGAGTCCTATAACGACACAATCGATTTGGAATTTTTAAATGCCCAAATGGCTAGAGAATCTTATAGGATTCTATTACGATTAGATATCCATAAAATAAATGATACTTTTTACCTAATCCATGGAGTCTGCAAGAAGATAATGCTCCCGTACATGATGCGAGAATTGAAAATGAATTTAACTCAAACCAAAATATTTATAATTACGGGTTTAAGGCCATTTGAAGTTTTTAAAAAATGTATGGGATCATGAACCAATAAAATTGAGTTCAAATTTTTATTACATCAGAATTTCATCATATAGAAAAGGTAGCGAAGCCACAGTAATAGGATCGAGTTGCCACCCTTTGAGGAGAAAACAGTAAAAACATTATAATTGAATAAAATTTTTTTTAGCTTAATATTTTCCATTATTTTTACGTAGGTTTTGCAACACCTTTGACTTAAGTAGGGTACAATTCAATACTCATGAACTTAATCAATAGGAAAAGAAACAAAGAACAGACTAATAGACATGGACATTATAAACGAAAGACAAATGAAATGAAATGTACAAATGTATTGAGGAAGTAAAACCTGAACAAAACACAAAAACAGACATACACGTATACACACATACTTGCAGGCAAACTTGCACATACTCGTGTATTCTGAAAAGAGACAAAACTAAAATTAGTGACAATGAATGCGTGAAGCGGAAGTGACATGACATAGTGAAAGAAGATGGAAACAAAATAACACAGACATACATCTGCTAGGAATTTATGTACTAAAAGTATAACAAAACGTCTATTCTTCTACACTCACTTTTGCACTATTAAAGCAAAGAAAATAAGAAAACAAAAAGATGAAAAGAAGGAAATGCAAATTACATTTCAATCCAATTGTTGATGCCATCATTCATCATTATCAACCATGTTACTGCGTTTATTTCTCTTTAAGTGTTTTTTTCTATTTTTTTCTAATTTTAATTGACAAAATTTGTTTATTTTGTGAGCATTTTTAAACTCTCAAATTTTTAATGATTCAATTTGGGCATTTAAATTAAATTTTTAACAAAAGCTTAGTTTAAAAAGAAGGAAAAATATAAAAAATTAACCTTTTAATAAAAATTATACTCATAGAAAACTCTATCGAATACACATAGAAAAACAAATTACTCACATAGAAGAACGTAAATTGGTTTGAGGATCGACTTGTACAGTAGAAGTTTGCAATCTAAGCTCAGTGTGGAGTTTCTGCCAATAAGCCAATTTAGTTGTACTGCTTTTAATTTCTTTTGTGTTAACTTGAAATCAATGAAAGTAAGGCGACGGTCAAGATGTATACCCAGGTATTTAACGTCTGAAATCTGTGGTATCATTTGGTTATTAATGCGAATAGGAGGGCATGAGTCCCTGCGCAGTGTGAAAGTTATGTGAGTGCATTTTTGTTCATTCACTTTTATTCTCCATTTTTCTAGCCATTTTTCCAAATTGAGTATGTGGTCTTGTAAAATTTGTGATGCTTCTTGGGCACTTTCATGAATACTTAAGAAAGCTGTGTCATCTGCAAAAGTTGATGTGTGGACTAGGGTGCTAATTGGCATATCCGATGTGTACAGTAAATATAAAATTGGTCCCAAAATACTACCTTGGGGAACTCCGGCTTCAATGAGCTGTGGCGAGCTTAAAAAGTCACCTTCTTTTAATAAAAACTTGCGATTCGTTAAATTATCTTTTAAGAGCTTATACAAGTTTTTGGGCAAGTTCAGCTTTAGCTTAAATATTAGGCCTTCGTGCCAAACCTTATCGAATGCTTGAGAAACGTCGATAAAGAGCGCAGAACAGTATTTTTTTTCTTCAAAGGTCGTTTTAATTACATTTACTAATCTGTGTGTTTGTTGGATCGTAATATGTTGTTTTCTGAAGCCGAATTGATGGCACGGAATGCATCCTTTCGCGCTAAGAATTGGATTCAGCTTAGTTATTAATATTATCTCAAATAACTTTGACACGTTTGATAAAAGGCTTATAGGTGTGTATGATTCTACTTTTGTGTGGTCTTTTCCTGGTTTAGGAATCATAGTTATCAAAGAGACCTTCCACTCTGTGGGAAAGTACTCAAGACGTAAGATGGCATTAAAAACAAACAGAATAATTCTGCGACCTATACGGGGCAACTCAACTAACATCTTGTTACTTGTTTTATCAACGCCAAGGGCTTTTTTGGTGTTTAAATCTGCTATTGCCCTTTTAATATCGCTAAATTCAAATATTAGGGGTACTCCGGCACTAGTCTCTACTGATGACAACTCAGCTATATCAGTACATACATTTGGGGTGAAAACCTTCTTCAAGTGTCCAACAAACAAATTGCCTTTTTCGGTATCATTCCTTGCCAAATCTCCACAAGAAGTTCGCAAGGGAGGCTTACGTACGACCGGTCTTTTAAGGTTCCTACATGCACGCCATAATGATCTGATTGTGCAGTTGCGTCGAGGTCTTCCTTCTTTGAGAATCTTCGAGATTCTAGCAGCTGTCTTAGCCGTTTCGTGCAATCTTTAAGTCTAGATTTGTGTTGAGGAGATCTGTGTGCTTGCCACTCTCTTCTAATTTTTCTTTTTTCAGCCAAGAGCCGCTCGACATCTACAAAATAAATTTGATTGTATCTAGCTGGTTGTCTGGTTTCTGTCGCATGTTGGGCAGCTGATTTAAGGTTTTGATCAAAATAAATTAGACTCTGGTCCACATCTTCAGGTGTTCTTAGCGGTATGTTTTCCGAACAATGAGTACTGAGATACTTTCTATATTTCAACCAATTAATGCTTGTGCAAGTTGTTGGCGCCACGATATTTTGCTGATTCTATATATATACAATAGTGGGTGAATGATCTGAGAATAATTCGAGTGACGCTTCAACCTTAATCATTTCTCTCGAAATACCTTTAGTCACGCCAAAATCAATAACATCAGGTATTTTTTGTCGATCAGTAGGCCAATAGGTGGGTTGTCCACTTGATATCACATTCCGACGCATTTTTGAAGTAGTGTCAAACTCTCTGATATTTGGAATCTAGGAGGTGAATAAATCGAAGAAATAACAAATTAACGAAATGATTTCTTTTAAATTAAAAAAATATATATATTATAGATTCCAGTTTACCAACGAGGTGGTACGATTGTACCAAAAAAAGAACGAATTCGTCGTGCCTCAACCCTCATGAAAAATGATCCCTACACTCTTATAGTGTGCCTAGATCCCAATGGAAAAGCCGAAGGTACTCTCTATTTGGATGACGAGAAATCATTTGATTATCGTCGCGGAAAATATATTTATGTATAAGTTCGATGGGTCCAAACTGATAAACCATTTTGTAAAACCACCAAACTATAATTCTAAATCATGGATCGAAAGTGTTGTAATTGTCTACAGCATCAACCAAAATCAGCTACAATAACAATTGATGGAGTAACACAGCAGTTGGATGTATTGCCATATGAAAGGGGTTATGTTGTACGTAAACCTGCTGTAGCCATACCCAAAGATTTTGAAATTAAACTTAATTATTAGAAATTGTATTATGTTTGTGCACAAAAATGATATGATTAAAATTTAAAAACAATTTAAAAAACAAGCGTAAGATTTGATTTGATTTGATTCGATTCTATTCGATTCCATTTTATTGTATTTACGAAAAATGTAACTAAGTTTTTAAAGATTATTAAAATTACTCCTATAAACATAATTTTAAAAAGAAAAACTTAGAAACAATCTATTGCAAAAATAAAAATTAAATAAACATAAATACACTGAATCAACAAGTATTTTACTTTCAATTAGTCTGCCTTTTTGTTTACACCCGGGTTTCTTGGAAATTTGTCATGTTACAAAAACCACAGGCTCATAAACAAGCACCTCCTACACTGGAAAATGTGCCTTAATTTGTTGCTTTTTATTGGGAACGTATAGACTATTTTTGTTGTTGTTATTTATGAAAATATGTGGGTGATTTTTTGTTAACTATTTTCATTGGTACCACTGTGATGAGTTTTTAACTCCTTCGAATGCTCACTAGCTAAAATTGTAAAATTTAAGTTTTTCTAAATGCTATAATTTACAGTTTAAAAGAATGTTTTAGATTGTTATTACTGCCCATGATGGAACATGTTTTAACATAAAGCAATTAGCTTCGACGATATAGGCTGACCACATTAAGTTAATAATAAAATAATGCGCGCCGTTTGTTTCGCCGTTTGTTCCTGCGAACAAATTTTAGAATTCATTATTTCTAAAACATAAAATAATGTATACATTTATATTATTTATATACACAATTTTATTAATTTTATTTTTTACTAGCTGTGCCCGCCACGTCGTGGGCGTTCTGATAATATTTTGCTCGATTTTGCTTTGAAAGTTATTCCACACCAATTGTAAGACTCCTACTTTTATAGTACTTCAGTTATTGTTTATGTATTTACTTTATACAAAGGTACCCAACCCTGGCTAAAATTCTAAAATTTATAAAATATTCTAAAAATTATTGTAAACCGATCAGTGCTTAAAAGAGTGCCAAAACGGCGAAATGTAACTCCGCAAGTTTTCGACTTGAGGCTGGAAACTCTTAATAGATGGGGGGAGCACTCGCCTTAAGATGAGAAAGATGAGAGCTGAAAAGTCTTTAAGGCCAAAGGAAGCTGAAAGAACGCTACACAACATTGGACATAATTCGGTATCTCATGCCACTGAAGATATCGGTCCATTAGGTTAACAGCCCAAAAGACCCCAAAGTTGGGTACCTCGGGTATATATTTTTTTTGAAAGGTCATAAAAAGTTTATTTTTAACTCAAATGTTAAGATTTTTTAAATTAAAAGTGAATCCATCTTCTCAATTTTGTATGAACGTATATTCTCAGGAAAACTTCTGTTGCAACAATTTGGAGACCCGAAACAAACGTCAAAAATCATTGAGGACGGTGAAGAGCGTCGTCACTGGCTGTTGGTTTGGTACGTTTGGCGAGCGCTTTCGATGTGAAAAAAATATTTTTTTAGAATGTCATACTTTATACAATTTCACTCAGTAGTATACAATGTGTCATTAGCTGATTGATTGTCGACTCTGTTGCCATATTTAAATAATAATATGAATTTTATTTGAACTATTTTTAAATGAGTAAATTTTTAAATAAATTCATATAAAATTCGCAGAGCGGGCACGGCTTAACATTGTTAACTTCAGCACTATTGTGTTAATAATCAAAAATATACATTTGTAAGATAAGAATATCTAATTTTTGTTAATTGCCAACCAAAGGTTGGCTAATAGCAAGAAAGATATGTAAGTATATACCATTTTCAAACAAAAGAAAATATATAAAGTGAATAAAAATAAAGAAAATTGTTTGTTTGGTAGTATAATATAAAAAGAAATAGTGTTTAAAAGTGTAAAACAATTTAAAAAAGCTCTATGGGAGTCGTAAAGTAGCTTTGGCTTGAGGAACATGTTCGCGCGTCATTTTCATTATGGTTTAAGGCCAATCAGGCCGTCCTTGTTGCTCGGTCTTCAAGTTGTTCGCGTCTCCCTCTCGCACTGGCTGATTGGCTTCCATGGTTATCTGTACCGTGGTACAGTTAATTCGTGCTTGCATTAATCAGCCACGTGTAATCGCTTGGGTTATCGTGTATAACCTAAATTTATTGAATAAATTGAAAATCGAAATAAAGAAATTACACGAAAATTAACAAACAAATTTTACATACATTTGACGAAATAAAATAAAGAAGGATTTGCAACAAATGAATAAAAACTACAAAACTAAACAAAATTAGAACATAAAACATTGTTTTCAACCTAACCGTCATTTCTGGACATGACCAAAAGCTGCAAATAAGAACCTAGTGTTTACGGCAGCTTTTTACCATTTGGCACCAACATTATTGCTCTGAATGAGCAACAATCTAGAAGAAGAAGAAGAAAAAAGCTCTCTCTCCTGTGAAATATAATATACAAATTAAAATATCTCATATCCTATCATTTGTTTAAATAGAAAATTAATAACAATTGAAAACTACCTAGTAGATAGATAGATACGAACAGTGCTGATGACGGACGTAGCTGTCTAGAAAATGCATTCCACTCTGTTGGTCTAATTTTTTCTTTATTTCTTTATAATTAAGAACTTAAGCCTAAATAATTAATTTATTCATTTAAAAATAGTTCAAATAAAATTCATATAAAATTTTAATTTTTATTTACGATCCCTACTTATTTTCATATGTGTATTTGTTGAGACCGGCAGTATTAAAATGTTAAAAGTTCTTTTTTCCAAAGAAAGGTCTTTTATGACTATGATTTTTTGGAATTCAACTAGTTATATTTTTATACCCGGTATAAAAATATTTTTGATTTATAAAAGGTTTATAAATCGACTTTTTATACAAGTTTATATTGATTGAAAATTTTTGAAAAATTTTAATTTATCATTTTGTTGTTTTTCTCAACAAAACATACACGTACCTCTTAATAGATCAAAATTTTTACTTGTAGTGGTTTATAGTTGGCTTAAGTCGACTATCAGCCGCCGCCGACAATTTTTAGTTCAGCCGCCGCCGCCGCCGACTTTTTGTCACGACTTGTTTCTCTGTAACAAAGTTGATTGTATAATTATACAACAATCATACGTTCTAGGCTTCTTATTATAAAACATTATTTCGTTGTAACTCATACGTTATGGTGGCCATAAAGGAATTACCACACATCCATCCATACACACCAGTGTTTCTTAAACTTTTTAGTATTTTAATAGGCCTCTGCATTGTTTTGCTTACTGCCTTTCATAACTCTGGATTCATTCAAACCACACACAGTAAAAAGCAATGTCTAAATACCTAATAAAATAGAACGAAATTTATAAGATATCTCTATGGTTTTTTATTCAAGAAGGAAGTCTTATTATTTTAATAAAAAAAAAAATCAAGAAGAAAACTAAGTGTTTTTATTAGGTATTCCTCTTCTTTTTTTCAAAAGGGTTTTCTTCTTGATTTTATTAGGCTTTCTTTCTTTTATAAAAACCAAGAAATTAACAAAAAAATTTCAAAATAAAAAAACTGAAAACAATTAAAAATTTCTGCTTTATATTTTTATATACTAGAGTTTGCCCTGTGGTCTAATTTCACCAAATTTATTTTTGTAAACATTTTATACCGCTATGTGCAATATAATAGTAGCGCTGCCATGTGGAATTTATGTTTCTTTATGGCAATGTCCTAACACTAAAATATTGAATATTATTTATTTATACGGCATCACTGAACATTGTTCATAACTATATCGAAATATATTTGTCTGTTTCTCAGCATTTTTAAAGTTACAGTTATTTTGTTAAAACCGCGTAAATTTTGTCTGTGCAAAATAATAGTAGCAATACGTGAAAATCCATAAAAAATATTTTTTTTATAAGTTAGCTGTTATTTGCAAAGTACACATTCGCGAAATATATTTTCATTGAAATTTTATCCTTTAAATATTTAAAATGGGTTGCGGCAAGCACTGTACCTGTACTCCCGAAACAAGAAAAATAATATTAAAGCTTCTATCAGAAGGCAACTCATACAGATTTATTCAAAATTTAGTAGGATGTTCACCCACAGTTATAGTGAATTATAAAAAATTGAAATTTAATTTAAATAAATTAAACGCATGGTGAATTCGAATCCTTTTGTGACATTTACAAAGAATAAACAAGACATAGAGCTTGAAGTTCACACTTCTACTATCCGCCGACATCTTCTTAAGCAAAACCTATTTGGCAGAAGTTCAAGAAAAGTGCCATTGCTCCAGACATGTGGGCAATAGACTAAAGTTCGCGAAACTTCACTCCGATTGGCCTCAATGGCGCAATATTCTCTAGACTGACGAATCCGAGGTAGTTCTTTTTGGTGCACCTGGTACTAGAAAATTCGTTAGAAGACCAAAAGGCAAGGAATATGATCCAAAATATGTATTGAAAACAGTAAAACACGGTGGTGCGAAAATCAATGGCACAGGGCCCATATTTCGGATAAAAGGCAACATGGATTCCTCAATGTATGTGAACATCTTAAGCACGGTCATGTTGCCATACGCTCAGTATAATATGCCCCTCAAATGGGTATTCCAGGAGGACAATGATCCTAAACACACCAGCAAAATGGCAAAAAAATGGTTTAATGACAATAAAATTGATGTTTTGGAATGGCCGGCTCAGTCACCAGATCTGAACCCTATTGAACACCTCTGGGGGATGTCAAAAAATCTGTTTATAAAGACAATCCACGAAATGTAGAGGAGTTGTGGGCGTCCGTAAATTTGGGCCGCTGTGATAGCTAATAAGGGCTACCCACAAAATATTAAGGTGTATCTAAACAAAATAAATTAAAAAAACTAACATTTATAAAACAATTCTATTTTTTCAAAAGTACATACAAATATGGAAATAAGAATAGAATGAACAAATAAAATAAGTTTTTCCTTCTGAGTGTTTACCAAATTTTTTTAAGCAAATTTAAGAGTGAAAGAGGCTTTATGATTGGCTAATATTCTTAACTGTTTTTAACTATCATAGACACAAAAATGTAGAAGAAAAAATACATTCTGCGCTGCTCCTATTGACAATCTATCAAAAAAAAAAAAATCAAGCGAATACGTTGAGTTTAATTTAAAGTCAGTTAAAATGGTTCTTAACTTTCTTCACTTGCATATTTATATATCGATTATAAAGCTTTTTTGACATTTCCTTTGAAATTTTTTGCTTATCAATCTTTGATTTCTCTCTACCTCTTCTTTTTGTGGTGGCGGCTGTCTGACTGCATATTATCCCTCTATTTTTCCAGGGGGTAGAATGTCAGAAGGGATTCTTCTGATCGATTTTCTAAAGGTGGTTGAAGCCACTTAATTTTTAAAACCCGTAAAACCATGGTGAAAATTTATTCGTCCTCTGCTAGGGATTTATGTTTTAACAAACAGTTTCTATGTTGATTTTTATAGACGAAATAACAAGAAAGCTAATATAATCAAAAAGATATCCTTATTAAGAAAATTAACAAGATGATTTACACATGGTCACATAGGAACCTAATGAAATCAATCAGGAAAACCTTTTTGAAAAAATCAATTAGATAGCCCAATGAAATCTTCATCAGTGGATTGCATACCAATGATTCCGTCTCCCTCTAATTCGTTGACTAACTCCTTTACTTTGTTTGGGTTTGCTACAAGAATGGTCCTGGGGGCTGGTTTATGGGCCTTGCCTTACCAGTACTTTTTTTCTGCTTAACTATGGTTGTCTTACATTGACTTTTATCCTTTAGGCCGCATACAGAGGCTTCAATTCTGCTGCTAACCATTTCTCCACGTATTACCCTAATTTCTTGGGCTATTTGGTGGACATTTTTGCGAAAAAATGGGCGAAAAAAAAACAAATAAATTTCACCACTAGCCACGCGTTGAAGTGTAGATACGCACATTTTATGAAAATTGTATTATATTTCCATTAAGCTATTTGAGCAGTGCTAAAGCTTTGGTATAAAAACGACAAACAGCATAAACGTGTACCTTTTTGTTCTTAACCTCATTGCCAAGAGAAGTTTTGCTTTGTGATTAAAAGTAAAACCAAAAAAAAAATTATTTTATCGAACCTAAGTTTTTCCGGTACAAATTATTAAATAAACAAGAGAAAAGCTAAAATTTAAGTGTCAGCAATATACATATTTAACCAAAAGCTCAGCATCAGGATTGGAGCAAGTAGGTCATCTACATTAATTACAAATTGGTACCAATCCATAAAGGGTAATTTATTTGAATTATAAATTTTAGCTTTTTATACGACTCCAAACTATTTTTCTTAGATTTGGCACCAAATCTTTATTAGAAAACAATAAAAACATTCACGGGAGAAATGCTCTGTATCATCCCAGGAAAAGCCTTATTCCCTCACATTATTGGCATTTAAATGGCTCAACCATCCCGTCATACCAGTAAAACCATTAAAAGAACAAAGCAAAACAAACCTCAAGAGCAAAATTCACAGTATTCTTCTTACTTAAACATGGAAACTTATAGCTCAAGATACATATCGTCTTCGTAACCAATTTCATCAAAAGCAATAGCCCAGAATAAAATACAACACATTTATTTCCTTATCCAACAGCTAAAAGTCATTTCCTACATAAAACACCGCCATATGCAAAAATACCATAATAATACCCCTTAGTTTTCATAATTATTCTTTGCGATATAATATTATATCATGCTATATTTTTTATCTTGAAAAATAATTAAAAATTATATGCAACATGAGGGATTTAAAATATATCAATTTAACTATTTAAACCATTAAGAATTAGGAAGAAAGGAAAGATCAAAATACAAAAACAAAATTATATACTTAGTCAAATCAATGCAGTTACATATATAACCATCTCCCTCCAGCTTGCGAAAATTACATTGCTGAATGGCCATTCATCGGTGGACTTCGCCAAACAAGAGTAAGTCAAAAACATATCAATTACAAAAATTTCTTTACTTATCTTTTGTTACTGCTAATAGTGAAATCAAATAAA
Source organism: Phasia obesa (assembly GCA_949628195.1). Taxonomy (NCBI): domain Eukaryota; kingdom Metazoa; phylum Arthropoda; class Insecta; order Diptera; family Tachinidae; genus Phasia; species Phasia obesa. Next base: position 102,639,520 of record OX451218.1, on the reverse strand, counting down.
AATATAAAAAAAAAAATTTTATTAGTTGAAAAGGAAAACTGATTGTCTGATGTAAAGAAAAATGTTGCAGTTAGAAAAATCATAAAAATCAAAAGTTACCAAAATTAATATAAAACCAAAAAAAAAAAATAATGTTTGTAAAAAAAGAAACAAAGCGAATTGAAATGTACATAAATAAAGAAAAAGAAATTAAAAAGCAAACAAGAAGAAGAACACACAAAACTAAATTAATAAAATACAAGTTAATTTTAAATAGTGCAAAAGGTATTTAAGTCTATATTACTTGATATATAGACATATACTTAATAGTTTACCATTTATACCTAAGAAAATTATATCAACCTAAGAAAGTAAACCAAGAATACCGTGAAGTACGATTGAAATTTTAATTAGGCAGATCATGGCATATTATGTATTATTGTTTTTCTTTGTTTCTTTCTTTAGTTAATGATCATTTACGAAAGTCTATGACCAAATTTTGTGACCTATATACTTTTAAGTTATATATTTTTGCATACAGGGTGATAAAGCTTTATTTAGATCATTTGTTATTGAAGACAATTTAAATTTTAACAAATCATATTTAAATATGAAAAACTAGTAATGATATAATTGTACTGAACATTTACTGTAGTGTTTTTGAATAAACAAAACCATGGGCAGTAGCAAATTTCCTGGTAACGTTACAATTATTGACAGCGACGCTGCTGTATATTTGCTGTGTCAGAACACGCTTTATCCCTATAGTGTAGCCACAAGCAGTTAGTTTGCTATTTTTTTGCTCCATCAAAATATGGAGAATGTGGAGCCACGGAGAATGTGGGATTTAGCTCATGCCCCGTAGTGCTAATTTTTTTTAGGTTTGTGACTCAAAAGTTATTAATTGTTGTCTCTAGAAGTTTGTTGAACTTTTCATTTAAATATTTTATAAAGATCCTTTATGTTTGTCATTGCACGGGTTTATAACTCCATTTCTTTTTTCCATTATTTTTCTGTACCTTGATTTCTACATCACGTCACTTAAAATCATTTATTAATCACTTCCACTTGCAGCACCACTATATTACCGTCAAAAGCAAAATACTCAATTCTTTATGTCTATTTATTATATTTCTTTCCAATTTTACTTTTAATATCAATAGAAATTTTAATTGTTTTTTTTTTGGTTTCGTATTGCTAAGATCTAAAAATATACAGGAGCCTCCTTCAGACAAATCTAGCGTATCTGTAGCCTGAACGCATTTCCAAGAGAAGGAAAAATTCCTCTTATTGTCAAAATCTACATATATAAAATAATTTAACATTTTGCCCTCAATATTTTAGCTCCACCCAGTGACGATAATTTTTATATGGCACGGTAAATGACATTTGACGGCAGAGTGATAGAAGATATCGTTTATTTCAACATGAATTTGTTTATGATAATTGTGGTTAAAACTAAAAAAAAAACAAAAATCTTAATTAAAATTTTTATAAATAAATTTATTGATATACGGTATCATAAAGGCAATTATTGTATAAAAACGAATGATAGGTATGTGTATAGATTTTAAACTTAGCAAACAAATAAATTAATTTTATATTTTGTCAGAACACGCTTTATCCCTATAGTGTAGCCACAAGCAGTTAGATTGCTATTTTTGGTCCATAAAAATATGGAGATTGTGGACTCCACGGTTGTGGGAGCTAGCCCATGCCCCGTAGTGCTAACTCTTTTTAGGTTAACGACTCAAAGTTATTAATTGTTGTTCTGAAGCAGCCTCCTTCCAGCGAATCTGTACCCTGAAGGGGATAAAAAAAATTTTAAATTTTCCCCCAATATTTTGCTTCACCCAATGAGTATACCTTATGCAAATGCGCCTCGGTAAATGATATTTGACGGCAGAGTGATAGAAGATATCCTTTATTACCAAGGCACATTAATCAGGTAGCCTTACTACGAAGGGCAAATTTTAAGGCGAAAATTATCAATTTTTTTTATATGGATTTTGATAGTTCTTAGAACTTAAATGGAAGCTGAACTATCAATCTCCATATAAAAAAAATTAAAATTGTTCGCCTTAATATTTCCCCTTCGTAGTGAGGTTACCTCATAAATGTGTCTTGGTTTATTACACACATAAATTTGTTTATGATAATTGTGCTTAAAACTAAAAAACAAAAATCTAATGTGTTGTTTATGTAACCCAATTGAAAAAATCGTCCAGGAAATTTGTATGAAAAGGACTTAATTTTTTGAGTTATTCCTATACAAATTTTCTAGACGTTTTGTTCAATTGGGTTACATAAACAGCACATAAGTTAAAATTTTTAAAAATAAATTTATTAATACCTTATCATAAAGGCAATTATTGTATAAAAACGAATATAATCGTGTTTAAAAGATATTTGTATAATATTTTTAACTTAGCGAACAAATAAATTAATTTTATAATTCAAACTATAAATACATTTTGACTCAATCGAACCAGGGATCGCAAATAATGATTATCCATCACATTTTAAAAGAATAAAATCATTATGTTAGGGATATACTACATGTACAAGGAGTACACCATTGCAATCGTCTTTAAGGGGACTGTCCGTTCCGCCAATGATTATTATTTTTTAAGTTTTATTGAAAAAAATCAAAACTAAAAATTATTTTTCGAGTTCTATTCATTCCTTAGACATCAATGATTACTTGTTGAGTTTTATTTTTCGCTTGGAAAAAAAATTATTCTCCGAGTTTTATTTTCTGCTCAGAGAATAAAAATTATTGTCTGAGTTTTATTCTTTGCTCGCCATTTAATGATTGATGTTAAAGTTTTATTTTCTGATTGAAGAATAAAAAATACTCTCTGAGTTTTATTTTCCGATTAAAGAATAAAAAATACTCTCTGAGTTTTATTTTCTGATTGAAGAAAATAAATCAGAAAATAAAACTTAAACATCAATCATTAAAGAATAAAACTCAGACAATAATTTTTATTCTCTGAGCACAAAATAAAACTTAGAGATTAATTATTATTCCCAAAGCAGAAAATAAAACTTAATACATAATCGTTATATTCTAAGCATTAAATAAAGCTCAGAGAATAATTTTTATTCTTTGAGTAGAAAATAAAAATCAAGAAATAATCATTAAAACCCAATTTTTAAAATTAAACTCATAATCATTACAATCTCTGAATCGAACAATAATAGCCAACACACGCAATGCATGTAAAAGAAAATATATAATTATTTATTGACTAAACTATTACAGTTTGTCTTATTTATATGCTTGAACAACAACAATGCATGGACAACGGGGGTTATATCACCTTTACCCTGTTTCAGTTTATGAAAATAAACCGTACTTTTCGCAAACGTTTCATGCAAAGATATGATCCTCGCTGTACTTGCGCTGCGGTGTCACCATTATGTCCTAATAATTATTTCTACAGCTTGTTGGTAGGCTTTGAGGGCCCTCAGCTGCATATCATTTTCAGGCCAGAATGAACTCAATAGCTTGCACTTCTTTGTTCCATACGTTTTAGCGGACCAATATTTCAAAATGGAATTTAGACATTGAACGGTATAGTGCCATCAAAACTGGGAGCTTTTATACTTTTTGGATTCTCTGGAATATCGCCCTTCCTAATTTATTATCTGTTTTCTAGCTCCTGCCAACATCCTTCATCTGCACTGTGATGCTACTTGTTTCCAAATTAATAACCTTTTTATTTAAACCGGACAATTGTTATCCAACGCCCAAGAGTTTTTCATAAAATTAGCTTGCTTTTGTTTCGAAAGCGTCTACTTTACGACTTCAGAAATTTCTTCAAGTTTAGCACTAGTCATTCTAGAAACTTCTTGAACTTCGGATGGAAGCTAATCATTGTTAGCCCAAGAAACTTTTTAACTTTCTGCTGGAAGTTTCTCACAATTAGCTTTCCATTTCTGCCAAAAGTATTTCGCTATTGGTTTCTCTTTTCTCTGGAGACCTTCTAACTCTCATCTAAAATTTCCAGAATTTTTCTAACGTTTTCTGCCATTTTATCCATCATAACGGTAATTCATATCTATTACTTTCCGATAACTATATCAAGTCGCACAGAGGGGCCAAATGATCTTTTTTCGCGGAATAACATTTTTAACATTTTTTTTCAATTATTGTGAAAACTAAAAACATTTGCTTAAAGAGCATAAAATTCTTCATCACTAGACTAACGAATTAATGTCAAATATGTAACGGTTCTTTTGTAGTTGCAAATATGAAGGTGCTTTTTTTGTCGCGTTGAAATTAAAAATTGTGTAATAAACTGAAAAAATAAATATAAAAAGGCGTAAAACTTTGTGCAAATAAACACTATTTACCAGAAGTATTTTGAAAAAGCAATCAGGTAAATATTTACTAAAAAGTTTTGCTTAAATTTCTATTACAAATTGTTTGTTGAAGTGCTTCTGTTTCTAAGGTTTATATTAGAAAACAAAAAAATTTTTTTTTTAGTTTAAGTGGACATAAAGTTATTTGTTGGACTAGGTTGAGCAAAGATTTTAATTTAGTTTTAAAAGCTGAACATGTAAGCGTTATTTTAGAAAAAGCTATCCTTCGCATGGGTACGCCTCAAAAGTTATGTGCGAATTAGGAACAGCCTCACGCATTTAATATGCCAACAAAAAGCCTTTTGGGGCTTTTGCTAACATTTTTATTGTATTGTCGTTGTTGTATGTATTTTATTAAAAATGCCGTGAGTCAAGCATGAGTCAAGCATGAGTCACGCATGAAACCCGCATGTTAAATACTTATAGTTGTGCATTACGAGATATTTTCAAATATTTTAAAAAGCTAAAATTTTGAGAAAAATCTTACATACATTTTGAGAAAATTATACATATAATAAAACTGTAAAGTGACCATTTCTGTACATGAAATATTTTTTGAAAATTTTGTTGCTGGTGCAGTTAGTAATCGAAATGGAATAAAAAACAGCAATTATCATGAGGGGGTACCATAGTATCTTGATTTAAATATAGGATACCGTTTTCCCGTAAAAGTATCTCATTTGTAAGAGAAAATAGAAACAAATTAGTGAAAGTAAGCAATTTTACCGATTGATTGGTATTGAAAACTTGGCAGCACCTTTTATTTTTGTCAGCGTGAATTTTTTAACACCATTTATAAAACTCTACAATAATATTAATATTTTATATAAGTATACAAAAAAATTATATTTGGAATCGTGTTTTTATTCAGAAAAATTGGGAAAAATCCACTGATGAGTTAGTTGAGCACTAGCGAAATAGCTATCTGGATAGGCTTTCCCCATAGTAATCAATTTCGATTATTATATTTTTGGAAATAAATATTTTATAATCATAAAATATTTATTTAATAAATTTACAAAGGAATCATGCGTGACTTAAAATAAATAATGTATTTTATATAAGTTTTATATAAAATATTAATATTATTGTATTAAGGGATGGGTTACCCCCGGGGGTTCCAATTGTCACTGCAGAAATATGGCAAATGCTTTGACGCGGACCACTCGGGGAAAATAGGGGCACCAGACGCTAGGGTTCCTAGAGCCTAAATCTGGAAGAAAAGGTCTGTGAGTAAAATCACGGATTCTCTTCGAGGCCCGACCAGTGCCGAAAGGACTGGCCACAGGAATCGGTGGCCCCACAGAGAGCCTATCCTCTCTGTGACCGGTTATTGGTGAGGTCCCCTTCGGGGGTACACGTGGTGGTTGTGGTTTAAGATCGATTTATGTAGGTAAGGTGCAAGGTCGATCAAGCGTGCTGTTGCACTCTCAACAGACGGAGTTTGGATAGTGTCTAAACCCCTAAGCAAGAGGTTAAAATGTGGATCCAGGTTTGCCTTGGAAAGGCTTGCCATATTATATAAATTGCTACTCATTGTGACTGTATCACACACAAAAAGCGATTGGTGGCAATCTTAAAGTGTTGTTATACGAAACAATGGGGGCGCTAGTCTACGCCTTAGTTTCACTCGGTGGTAAGACCACCGTGAGGTTAGGCCGAGTAGGCAGGTACTTACGTTAATCTTGTTCCACAATTAACATAAAGTAAATACATAAAACATATCTGCATAACCATAAAACTAAAGGGCCAACTATAATATGCATAAGCTATAATGTACTTAACAACACTTTTCGCTAAGTTTCGTCAAATATCATTTGCTTAAGCAAAGTCCGAAACCGATCGCAAATTCCGTACGGAAACAGCTGTTTGTGCTTTGTTTTTTGCTTATGTATGTAAATTCATAAAAAATTGTAATGTATAACGAAAGCAAACAAATTATATCTAAATTTAATATAAAATGTTTAAAAAAAGAAGTTTCTATTACAAAAAAAACGGAGGCGTTGTATAATAATCGCAATACTTCTTCTTCTTCTTCTTCTGGATTGTTGCTCATACAGAGCAACAATGTTGGTGCCAAATAGTAAAAAGCTGCCGTAAACACTAGGTTCTTATTTGCAGCTTTTGGTCATGTCCAGAAACGACGGTTAGGTTGAAAACAATGTTTTATGTTCTAATTTTGTTTAGTTTTTCTGTATGTAGTTTTTATTCATTTGTTGTAAATCCTTCTTTATTTCTTTTCGTCAAATATATGTAAAATTTATTTGTTAATTTTTCGTGTAAATTCTTTATTTCGATATCGATTTTCAATTTATTCAAACAATTTAGGTTATACACGATAGCCCAAGCGATTACACGTGGCTGATTAAATAACTGTACCACGGTACAGCTAACCGTGGAAGCCTATTAGCCAGTGCGAGAGGGAGACGCGAACCACTTGAAGACCGAGCAACAAGGACGGCCTGATTGACCTTAAGCCATAATGACAATGACACGCGAACGTGTTCCTCAATCCATAGCTACTTTACGACTCAATAATCGTAATTAAAAAGAAAGAGCATTTTATTGTTTATGAGTTGAGTGATGCACACCGCTGTATTTTTAAGTACCTTCGAAATTTTCTTAAAACTATTAAAAATAATTATTAATTTGTATATTAATGGTATTAGATATATAAAATATCTTTATTTCACATAATTTTGTTAACAAATTTCATTTATTCAGAAAAAAATTATTTTTTTGCAAAAGTACGAATAAAACAAATGTGCAACTGTGTCATAATAGTTTTTAGATTCATGTAAGTACATTGTAGCCACCTAAAAGTCTTTAATAAGTTGCTTAAGCATTTAACAGACTTTTCGTTCATTTTTTGAAATTAGCTTAAGCCAGCTTATGCATATTATAGTTGGTCCTTAAGAGTCAAAGTAATATCAAACAAAATATTGTAAGGACGCAGACGAAGTGGCGGGTAGACCTGGTTACAAATAAAATCAAATCTTATGAAATTCAAAACAAGTTTTCAAAAACACAACAAAAAAAAAATTATTTTTAATAAATAATTATTTATTTTTATTTTGGCTTAGCAAGACAATCATTAATAGTTTTAAAGGATCTAGACAAATCATATATGGCATCTTCAAAAGGATTTTTAATACAGGAATCAACGTCAGTCAGAACAAAATAAATACGTGCATTAGTTATGTACTTAATTTCCTTTATAGTTGTATGGAAATATTCTTCGTATAAAGCCATATCTTGTTTCCAACAATAAAAACAAAAACGACGTGGTATATCGAAGGGAATCCAACTGCACAAGTCATGGAGGGGTTTTAATTCATTAACTATTTTTGCCAATTGTTCGGCAGTAGCATTAATATCAGCCTTTATGTCAGTAGTCTTGTTGGTAGCTACAGCACGACAATCCTCCATAGATTTGCTCAAAATATCAACAATTGTCGAAATTTGTTCATCTTCACCAGATACACACGTATCGTTTTCTTTACGCAAAGCTTCAATTTTCCTCACTGCATTTTCAACTTGTCTTATAGGATATGAAATTTTTTGATCAATTTGAATTTGACTATTAACAGCTTCTTTGTAGAGTTGAGCCATTTCGGTTTGTGCTCTGTCGATGGAGGATAGATCTATATATTTGGCATCTACGACCAACAAGTACAAGGAAAAAATAGCAAAAACTAATTTCATTTTTTGTTAATAATGTTTAGAATATAGTTTAGAATATTATTCAAAATTTAGCACTGTGTTAATTTCTAAAATATTATTTGCTTTTATACCTCAAAAACGTTTTGATAACTTGTTCTCTTTATTTATTTATGATTAGAGGCGCCAAATAAAAAAAGGCTGTTATCTTTATTACTTATTTAGAGAATGTTCCTAAATAGTTTAGTTGATAGGAAACCATTAGAAACGTTATTTAATAATATGCTAATTACCCATAGAGTTTTATAATAAAAACACAATTTATTTGTTGGCGAAAAAACTAGTTTCTATACGTATCTCACTGGTTGATCTGGCCAGATCATCAGGAAACCTCTTTCCTAATTTTAGAGATGCCAAAACTACTCTGTAAGTAATAAAATTCTACAAAACACAATGATAAGTGTATATCGCACCCTAAATACAAAAGGGCCACAACTCAAAATTTTTGCAAAACTAACTTTTTTCCATAAATTAAGTCAGAGTGCATACATATCTCTAACTACCGCAAAAATTTCTTTCACATCACTATCTTCTTTAACTGGAAAAATACAGTTATGTCAATTTTTATGTGAAGTTTGTTAATTCTGCATATAAACTGTTTTTTGTCTCTCCTGAAAATTTTAGTATTTTGAGTTGTGACCCTTTTTTATTTGCGGTGCGATATGTTATTATAATAATATTATAGAATATTAAAGCTACAACAAAAAACACCAACAAACAAATCGCGTTTTTAATTTTCCTTACTGTCCTTCTACAATTGGATGGTTTTTTGCCATCACTTAATGCAGACGTAAAAAGCTTTTTCACCATCAGACAGACGAGATTTGTAGGCAAGGGGTTAAAGAGGTAGAGTGTGAATTCCAATTGTAAAAGCATTAAGACAGAGCAAAAGAGAAAAAATGTATGCCCTGCTTCTGTCTATTGTAAAAGCAGTCTAGGCAAAGTACGAAACTGATCGCACTTTCCGTACGGAAACAGCTCATTGTTCATTGTGTTATACATAAGCATGTACGTTCATAAAAAAATGGCAATGGGGAACGTAGGCAAAAATATTTTTTCTAAATTTAATATGTATAAAATGTTATAAAAGAAAGTTTCTATTAGAAAAAAAGGGACGTGTTTTATTATAATCGTAATTCAAAGGAAATAGCATTTTATAGTTTTTAAATTGATAAATATTAATAATAATAATAATAAATATAGTTTTTAAAGTTACAAAAACAGCAAAAACCGTGTAATTTTTCTTTCGAAATTTTCTTAAAACTAATTAAAATAATTATTAATTTGTATATGAATGATATGAATGGTATTAAGTACATAAAATATGTTACCTCAATATTTATTCAGAAAGAAAGATACGAATAAAACAAATGAGCAACTGTGGCATAATAGTTTATAGAGTCATGTAAGTACATTTTAGCCACCTTAAAGACTTCAATGAGTTGCTTAAGCATTCATTAATTTTTTGACATTAGCTTAAGCCAGCTTATGCACATTATATTTGGGCCTTAACACAATGCACAATCAGCTGATTTCAGTTTCGTACTTTGCTTAAGCAAATGAAATTTTACGAAACTTAACGAAAAGTTTATTATAGCTTGCCACATATGATTTATATGGATTGGCACAGTTGCTTAAGTTGGCTTAAGTCAGCTTATGTATATTATAGTTGGGCCTTTAGTTAATAAATAATTAAATATTTGTGGTTTCTTTTTTTTACACGCGTGGAATATATTGAGTAAAAATTTATTTGTGTATGCCTGTATTATAAAATGACGATAACAGAGCAAGCATTTATATTTAGAACATTTTATAACTTCACACTGTGTGTGTGGAAAGGTTTCAATTCCGTCATAAAAATTAATCACTTTATTTAAGCTTTATGAATTTCTTTTAATTGCTAGTTAAGTTATAAAGTTGATATAAAATACATATACATTTTGTATTTTTTCACAAATCTCTTTTAAACACGATTATATTAATTTTCATATGGTTATTGCCTTTATGATACAGCAAAAATAATTTGTTTTATAATAATTTATTTTTAGATTTTTTTTAATTTTAACCATTTATTATGCCGTCAAATGTCATTTACTGTATGATAATTTCGTTTTTAATGAAAACAAGTTAAGCCGAACCTTAGCTAGTGTAATTTGTGTAGATAAAAGTCAAATTACCCATAAAAAACTTTATTTTTACTACAGTGTTTTTTAAATCATGTTTTAGGTCAATAAACTATATATTATACACCCTCGACCATAGTTTTTAAAGATATTACTTTATTAAATAGTTATTGTAGTTTTTGACCTTTTTTTTATATTTCAATTCTATTTTTAATCAAGCACAAGGTCTTTTTATATAAAAATCTTTAAACAATTTTTATTTACAATATTTCGCTACACCATTGGGTAGCATCTTCAGGAAATAAAAATAATAAAAGTTTTAAAAATTTAAATGATTGATAAAAATTAAAATTTTTTCATTCATTTGAATTTTTATCAATCATTTAAATTTTTAAAACTTTTATTATTTTTATTTCCTAAAGATGCTACCCAATGGTGTAGCGAAATATTGTAAATAAAAATTGTTTAAAGATTTTTATATAAAAAGACCTTGTGCTGGATTAAAAATAGAATTGAGATATTACTTTATATTATAAAGTAATTTTTATTATAAAGTAATTTGACTAATGGCGTATTTCAATGAAAACCTAGTGTACAGTTCGAAAATGGGTTAATACTACGGTTTCATTTAAATTAAAATAAGAAGAAGAGATTAGGAGTATAAACAAGTTACAAGTGGTTTATGACGATAATTATATAATCTGCTTTTCCATACAAATTAAACAAGGTTTAGGTGTTTACCTTAATAATATTAAGAAAATTTTATATATATAATAAACGTACCGTAAACCACTCGTACGAGGGACATGCCTACGGACTGACGGCAGTTCCGTCCGTAGGCACGAATCCGTCCTTGAGAGAAATTTTTGTCAGGTGTCGCTTGAAAGGAAAAAGACATTTACTTATTTTTGTTAGATTTCTATATAAAATTATTTTTTTTATTTTTATTGTAAAAATAAAAGAAAATTTTGTTTAAATTTCAAATTTACAAATAAAGTTTATTAAAGCTTAAAATTAATAACATTTTAGTTCAAATATAAAATGAATGAATAATGAATGTTTTTTAAAATTAATAAAATTACATTTTTTTATAATGGTTATTTATTGAAAATCTGTTTTGGTTTTTTTAATATGGAAGAATAAGTCATAGGCAATCAATAGGAAGGTGGTGAGGAGGTAAGTGATGAATTTAGAAATAATTTTAAAAACCATTGGCAAAGAATTATCATGGTGACTTCCACCAGGATGTCAAGAGGGAGAGCCGCCAAAGCTAGCACAACACCAGCTAGCCATGTTTTGTGTTAAGGAGCAAAACGAAGTGCAGAATACGGGGTTGAAATATTTATCTTTTTTTTTTGCGATTTTAGTTCACTTTCGGGCTCCAGACTTTTTTTATATTTTAGTACTTTTTAGTTAAGCCTGGCATGATTTTTTTTTTTTGTAGTGCGAACAGGTTGGCAAGATCCCCCCAAGACGGTGAGCTTCAGCCGAAGCGATACGCCAGCATGCAAGCACCGCCATCAATCTGGCCACACAAATGTTTTTGTTTTAACAACAAATTTTTACTACTGCTGCCCGCTACAAAAAAAAAAAAAAAAAATACAAATAATGTTTATTTATTAAAGCTTAAAATTAATAACATTTTAGTTTAAATATAAAACAATGAATGCCTGTTTAAATTCAATCAAAATAACAATGTAATGTAATGTTTTTTTTATTGAAAATCTATTTTGGTTTTTTTTTCAATATGGAAAAATAAGTATGTAATTGAAATTCAATAGGAAGGTGATAGATACGAGCATTCTTCGTATCTATCTACAAGGTAGTTTCAATTAATATTCTAATTAAACAAACTTATAAAAGAAATAGGATATGGGAAATTTAAATTTTAATATGTATTATATTTTACAGCTTTTTTTTCAAAATTTATTTATTGTATCTTCAATATATTTGAATTAACAATAATTATTCATATCTTAAGTCTTAAATATACTTGTTAAGTCCAGCCAGTGCTAGCCAAAAAAATTGTATGTTTCACGGTTGCTGCTGTCATTGCTGTCATTTGCCTCTGATGTTTGGCCGACAGAAGCAATGTCCCTCCTTCTTAGACGAATGTAACCACATTCATTTAGTATGTTGCGGGTCAGCGGATTTGGATGTGTTTCAAGCTTCTTCAAATAAATTACTGCATATTTCGCTATTTCTGCTTTAATTGATGGCACGTTTAAATCTTTGTGAATGTTCGAGTTTTTTTTATATACCAGGGATCCTTGGCGCCTTTGAATTTTTTCTACATTGCTAGCTGAGGCAGTTTCCCATAATTGAATGCCATAACACCAAATTGATTTTAGAATTGACTTGTAAAATAAATAATAAAAATATTTAATTTCATAGCTTTTTGAAATTGTTTTACACTCATATATTATACTTGCTGTGCCCGCACTTCGTGAGCGTCCTTACAATATTTTGTTCGATTTTTCTTTGAAAGCAATCCATACCAAAAACGCTACTTGTTTAGTGCCGCCTTAAACTATGCTTCAGTTATGGTTATGTATTTACTTTATAAAACAGCGCCAGCTGTTAGTGGTTAGTGCTTTAATTATGTTTTATGTATTTCCTTTATTACTAAATTCCCTGCTTTTTCTTCACTTTCTTTTGGAAATAACATATTTTAGCCATTGAATTTAGGCATTGTTTAAACAATAATAAAGAAAAAAAGTTAATGCATGGATTAATATACTATTGCTCGAAGTTTCAACATGATCTTTTTTACCTCTTTGAAACATAATATAACAGGTACTTGGTTTTACCAGTTATTTCCATTGCTTTTAAATTTATTTGCAATTTTCAGGTATTTAAGTTATATAATATTAAATGGCAATAAAATCATTTTTTACCTTTTCGAAATGAATTGCCAGATACCACATAATTTGAGAGTTTTGTTGTCATTTTCGTCAAAATGTTGATACACCCTTCTATGTGGACTAGGTCCAAATATGGGCCAACTTCTCCAAATTTCAACAGAATTATTTTCTGGGTCAATAAGAAGTCTTGTACAAAATTTCATCAAAATATATAAATAACAAAATAGTAAATTTGTGTTTTTACTCAGCTTGACTCACAGGAGTTGTGCTCTATGAGGTAGGAAATTTCCGAGATATTTGACCTTTTTTAAAAAAAATATTTAAATTGTTCGGAAAACAGTAGAGCTTCAATTTTTTTTACCAGTAATAGGAAATAAGTTTAGTTACAACACAAGATTTATTTCGTCCAGAAATCTTGAAAAACAAAAAAGTTATGATCATTTAAACTTTAAAAATTAACTAAAAATATCATAAATTTACTAAATTCTGAAAAAGCCCATTTTGGACCACCCTGTTCTCAGTGAAATAGTTGAAATAATTTTCTAATTTTTTGGCTCCCGAGGTTTACTACTGTCTACTTCCATATGAGTCTAAGAACTTTAAAATCGGAGAATAAAAACCAAAAGGAGTTTTGGCCGCTATCTCAAAATATTGACCACAGTGCGACGTACTCGAAAAAACAATAAAACAACACAATAAAACAAAAACAAAACCTATTCAACATATAACTACTAGACAAATAAAGGTAAAATTACAGAAGAATGACCTGATACTTACTAAAGCAGATAAAGGAAACACCTCTGTAATAATGTACAAAAAAGACTATATAGAAAAAACACACCAATTTATACAACAAACTAATTGTACAAAATTTAAAAATGATCCTACCGACACCTTCCAGAAGGAAATACGTACTCTGCTAAAACGCTGCAAAATGTTTACTGACGGAAAAATATACAAATACATGAACATGAAACCAGGTCCACCAACACTCAGAGCACAACCGAAAATACACAAAGAAAACATACCAATGAGACCTAAAGTAAACTACAGATCTGCTCCAGCATATAACTTAGCCAAACATCTCACCACCCTACTTAAAGATAAACTCAACTTAGAAAATACATACATGATACGTAACACACCAGACCTCGTCAACAAACTTAAAGACACTAAGATAACCGAAAACACGCGAGTCGTTTCATTTAACATTAAGGACCTTTACACATCAATACCTTAATAATCCTACGAGACATACTGGCCAATTTATACAACATACAATACGCCAATGAAATTATGGACATCGCAAAGACGATAATAAAACAAAACTATTTCAGATTTAATAACTCCTTCTATAAATTACCAAACGGACTTGGTATGGGAAACCCAATATCCGCAATTTTCATGGAAATTGTCATGCAACACTTTGAATCAACACACGTGAAAACACTAATGGAAAAACATAAAATAACTAGCTATCATAGATACGTTGACGACATCATATGCATTCTTGAACAGGACAATGCCGAAGAAATCCTGACAAACTTAAACACTCTTCATAAAAACATTACCTTCACAATGGAAAAGGAAAAAGACAAATCTTTACATTATCTTGACATTACAATAACACGAGGAACTGACTCTTTAGCCTTTGACATTTATAGAAAACCAACCACAACAGACACTACTATCCACGTCACATCAAACCACCCTATGCAACATAAACTCGCAGCATTTAGACATATGATACATAGACTTAAGAAAATCCCACTCAGTCCGGATAAATACAACAAAGAGCTTAGCACAATTTACGCTATAGCTAAAAATAACGGTTACAAAAGCAGTACTATCGATAAACTACTAAGACAATACAACACTAGGAACGGAGGGATAAAAGACAAAGATTCAACTAATACAACACCACGACGACACGTTTTTACCTACACAGGACCAGAAATATATAGGTTAACTAACCTCTTGCAGAAGGATGGCCTACTTATAGAATTGAAAACCAGCAACACTCTACGACATAATCTCAAGACATCAACAGAAACAACCGACAAATTTAACAATAGCGGAGTATAGAGACTTACTTGCACCTGCAACCATATATATATAGGACAAACGGGACGAACACTAAAAACAAGATATACAGAACACATGCGCTCGTACAAACGAAAAAGAGAGGACTCCAACTTTGCACTACACCTTGAAACTCACGAACATATACCAAGGAATATAGATGAATGTATGACATTGCTGCATCCTAATAAAAAAGGACGAAGACTAGACATTCTTGAAAACATGGAAATCTACAAAACGCGAACGTTTAACGGAGATATTATTAACGAACAGTTAAACACAACCTCAGATACAATTTTCACACCACTAAGACTTCTAAAACATTCTAACAAAGGAAAAACACCTGCAGTCGGACACACTTACCTAGCTAACAATAAAAGACGAAAATACTAAATTATCAACTGACCTCATATAAATAATATTAGGTAGCAAGCATTCTACCTGTACAAGACCATTTAAATAAACACCACCATAATGAAAAATTACCTAAACTCATTACTATATATACTAAAGCAGGTAATACTAACTCTCCAGTACCATTTTAAACGTGGCTTTACATCGAAAGCGCTCGCCAAACGTACCAAAACAACAGCCAGTGACGACGGCTGTTGTACTGGTTAACTGCGTACCTACAAAACGAAGCATACCAGGCAGAGTAAAAATTTTCACCATGGTTTTTCAAGTTTTATAAATTATGTGGATTCAACTCCCTCTAGACAATCCATCAGAAGAACCTCCCTGACCTTTCACCCCTGGAAAAATAGAAGATAATATGAAGGCAAAATAAAATGTCACAAAAAGAAAAGGTAGAAAGAAATCAAAAATTGATTAGCACACAATTTTAAAGGAGATGCCAAAAAAGCAATATACCTAACAATTGTTTTCAGTTTTTTATTTTGAGATTTTTTTGTTAAATTTTTATGTTTTTAATAAAAAAACAATATAGCCTAATGAAATCAAAAAGAAACCCTGTTTGAAAAAAACAATAAGAATACCTTATAAAAATCCTAAGTTTTCTTCTTGATTTTTTCAAAAAGATTTTTCTTATTAAAATAAATTGAAAAAAAAAACTATAGATATCTTATAAATTTTGTTCTATTTTATTAGGTGTTTAGACACAGTTTTTTCTGTGTGTAGATTACGTTAGGCAGGCTGCTGTGATGCTATGGTTTACTTGGATCAATATGATGGTCCCCTTGTGTTACCTGCAGAGGGTTAGACGAAAGACAATATAGAGATAAAAATAAAGAGGGAAAGTTCAAATGAAAGAAAGCAAAATAGAGGAGGATTCAGCAAAAATTTAAAGAAGGTGGAGCTACCAGAAAAGGCTCTCTGGCCGGGAAGTACAGTCAGATAGCTATGTCGCCCCACGTGGGTTAGAAAACCAACCGCGACTCCTTAAAAAGGAATTGTTTCAACTTAATTCCAGTGATGATACATCAGGTAGGCATTCAAAATACCACTTAAGAGATAGATGGGTTAATCTTCTAAGACAAGAGCCTCTCGATTCGAAGCATAGAAAGTTGCTTAGCCATTTGTTTTTTTCTTTATCCTTAAGATATGAGTATTTTTCGTTAATTCAAATACATTGATGTAAGAATAAAAATATGATAAAAATATAAATTCTGTATTTATTTCTAAAGATCCAATTATGTTCATTATATTCTAATCTCAATAACTAGAAGACTTAATTATATTTCCAAACATTATTAAGAGTTTTCGATTGTGATTTCATTAACCTTATTTTTTCTTCTTGCCTGCATTCACTAACCGCACTTTGACACAAATAAAACTTTTCCTATCACGCATAAATGCTGTCTAACTCTCAATATGTTTTTGAAATCACATGTAAGCCATCAATATTATTAAATACAGGCACGAGTGCATAATTAAAAATTAATATTTATTTTCAATTTTATGCTAGAAAATATTAAATGGATTGGCATTATTACTCGAGTTAATTATTTTATATTTCATTATTTTCATATTAAAAATCCATTAGACTAGTAAAAGCTCTATAAAAACAAAGTTTAAACTGCCGGCTGAACAAATAACAATTTTAACTCTTATTTGTTGGTAGAGAAAAAAAAAAACTGCCTGCAACCAACAACTAGTTGATGGAGTGGCAATAAAACTGTGTCAACCTGTTCAAAAATTGCAACGTTAATTGACAGATATTGGCTATACAATGATAGACACATGCATACGCACATCATACTTATTTAAACACATATATATGCACACACAACACACACACACTCACTTCTTCACTCACTAGAGCGCTGACAAACTCTTTAGTGCCGTTGGCCACAGAGTAACACCGTGTGGCATAAACTGTAAAAGAGTTTAGTAGAGTCCTCTACAGTAGAGTAGATTTAATGGATAATTAAATGGAATACGGAAAATTTATTAGGGTTTAAAAATTAATAATGCATAAGGATAAATTTTATCAATGTGCGTTCATTGTTGAGTGAAACAATTTATTTTTATAAAACTAAATACTTTTGCACACACTGCTAGTCTCTATGAAAATATAGGATTTTTTAAAAGCACTTACACTATACTGGCTGCCTGCAACGTCAATGTAAGTCAGTAAATATTTTGTACCTTTTTATTTTTCAATACATTTTTCATTTAATAAAAACACTTGTATTTTTTTATATTTTTAAAATAACTTTACACATGCATTCATCTTTGTGTTTTTATATTAAATTTTTTCATTAACATGTTTAAATATTTAACAATAGAGCTGGCTAAAAAAATCACATAAATTATTACTTAAATCTTTTATTATGTCAAATTGTTTAATTTTTTAACTTTAAAATTTTAATTTTGTATAAAAAATATCGAGCGAGGGTAGTTCCATGGACCCAAAACTTGCAAAAGGCTTTAAACAAAAGTGATCGATATCTGGTAAAGTATCGATAAAACAAATTCAAATTTATATGCGTTATCAAGGTGAAATTTAACACTAAAAAAGTATTTTAGTACAATTCGGCACATTAACGGCATAGAATCTCAATTATACCTCAGCGTCATCGGAAATTTGGAACATCGGATGGAGGTGTGTCGCTGAGGTCGCGGCGTTTTGCCAGCGTTTGGTAGCGTCATCTGTTACGCTAAAAATTAAAGTATACATATCCGATTATTGCTTCAGTTATGGTTTATGTATTATATTTACTAACTACGCATTTTCACTGCCTTTTCTCCAGTTTCTCTTGGGAAAAAGTATTCTATATTGGAATCAGGATACTAAGGTATATATTGTTCCATACATAATTAAACCATACCAATATTATTAAAAAAAAAGTAGAAAAATTACAATAAAATCCTAAATAATTTGTGTTTTATTCAAAATCAACATCGGACCTTAAAAATTTAACCACCTTTTATATTATAGTTATTAATACAATATTATTTTGGAATACTAATAAAATTATGGTTGTGGTGAAAATTATATAGTTCAAACCAACCATGTTGAACCATAAATGGGTGCAGTAACCATTTAATGTTCAAATATTAACAAAGACTTGTTTGTCGTGACCAAAGTAATGTTTAAAACAACTATAAGATGGTTCTTGTGACCATACCCTAACCATGTTTTTTCTCTCTCTCATAATAAAGGAGATATGCTACAAGACAAAGAAGTACACCAAGATAATTGTTTTTAAGAGAGCTACCTTTGGCTGAACTAATTTTTATTAAGAGTTTTCAGTTTTATTAAAAAAAATAAATTTAAAAATTATTTCTTAAGTGTTGTTGTTTAAATACTTATGTAGTCATATTCATAAAAAATATTTTGGTTTTAAAAAAAATTTATTAAAGAAATTTCGTTTTTAGACCAAAACTATTTTATTATAAATATGGCAGTAATAATATTAAATAATCAACACTCGCATACTAGAATAATATAATAAGAAATGTTGTAAATAAAAAATGTAAAAAATTAAATAAGAATTTCTTTGGAATATATTTTCCATAATTACGGATCAATAAATCTAGAAAACAACTTTTCATTTCATTTAAATTTAATTTATCATAATAAGAAAATTATAAATACAATAAAAATCGCATGCAAACTATGTAAAATAATATTTTATATAAAAACATGTGTAACGATAAAGAAAACTTGTATATCCTTAAGTTAACTTAAAGTTGTTGTAGATTTATTGTAAAAAAATAATAAAATTTATGTGCCTTTCACTCGAAATTATATTTGTTACAATTTAAATCCGTAAAGTTAGGTTTCCGAAGGTCGTCAAAATAGACTTCTGTCGCATAGCTAACCGTCTTACTTGATTTCATACTGTCGACGCTTATATTTTTCCGAAATATGGAAGCGAATGTCAATGGTTTAGAAACCAGACGTGCGATTATACATATCGAACATGCCCTTTATGGTTCAAAAGACACGTAAAAATCACGTATATTTTACGGTGATTTTTTTTTAATTTTCAATTTATGAACTTTTTTCAAACCGAGACAAACTGCAAACATAATCTTTCGAATACAAAAAAAAAAATTAAGTAGGTTCAAAAATTACTGAGTTCTGGGAGCACAAATATATAAAAAATTAGTCAAGTGCGAGTTAGACTCACACACGTAGGGTTCCGTACTATGTTTAGTACAACTTTAAAAATTCAAGTTGTTAATTTTTTCATGTCTTATGACTCATCCTTTAATTTTAAAATTAAAGTCATAATTGCATCACTGTTGGGACACCCATTAAATTTTAGCAATTTTCGTTATAGCGGCCATGGTAATACACTATCTATAAAAATATACATGCGCCTACCTATTGCGGTTCAAAAAATAAGGTAATATACGTGAAAAACATGTCACTGATGGAACACCCTTTAGATAGTAGTAATTGCTATAGCAGCCGAAGTATAACATCTACTGTAAACATTTAAAGAGTCTACCTATTATGGTTCAAATAATAAGGCTATTTACGTACAAATCATGTCTCTATCGGAATTTATTTTTTAATTTTGTTATTTGCTATGGCGGCCATGGCAATTCTCTTTCTGTGAATATATCAAGAATTTACCTATGACTATTAAAAAAATAAGTTACTATACGTGAAAAACATGTCACTGTCAGAACACCCTTTAATTTTTAGTAATTGTCATAACGGCCATGGCCACACATCTTCTATACAAATTAGAAGAGTTTACTTATTACGGTTCAAAAAATATGTCCTTTTACATGTAAAGACGTCACTCTCGGAAAACCCTTTAAATTTTTATTGTTTTTATAGGGGTCATAGTAATACACCATTTGTGAAAATTTCAAGAGTCTATTATGGTTAGAAAATTAGTCAATGTTTATGCAAATCATGTCACTGTCGGCACACCCTTTAATTTTTACTATTTGTTATAGTGGCCATAGTAATACACCTCTTGTAAAAATTTTAAGAGTCTACCTCTTATCGTTCAAAACTTAGGCCATATACATACATGCAAATCACGTCACTATCGGAACACCCTTTAATTTTTACGTTTAATATTGTATACTTGCTTATAACGCGAACATAGATTAAATTACTGTCTGCAAATTTTAAGTGGTTGCCTCCTATAGCTCAAAAAATAAAGACATAAAGGCAAATAACACGTCACTTTAGGAACACCCTATAAGTTTTAGTAGTTGTTGCTATAGTGGCTGCAGTTACACACCTTCTGTGAAAATTTCAAGAGTGTTCCTATTATGGTTCAAAACTTAGGCCTTATACATGCAAATCACGCCATTATCGGAACACCTCTCTATTGGAACACCCTATAAGTTTTAATTTTTGTAGCTATAGTGGCCACCGCTATACACCTTCTGTGAAAATTCAAAAGTCTACCTATTATGGTTCAATATTTAAGTTCAATTTTTTAGGTTTATTTTTTTCAGACTCGTTTATAAAGCGAACTAAATTTTAATTACTGTTTGTAAGAAATAAATACATATTCGTAAATAACATCTCTCTATCGCAACACCCTATGTTTTAATATTTTTTGCTATTATGGCCGCAGTAATACACTTTTGGTAAAATTTTCAAGAGTCTACTAGGTTCAAAACTTAGGCCTTACACATACAAAGCACACCACTATCGGAACACCCTTTAATTTTTAGGTTCATTTTTTTAGACTTGTTTATAAAGCGAACTAAGTTTTAATTACTGTTTGTAAGAAATAAACACATATTCGTAAATAACACCTCTCTATCCGAACACCCTATAAGTTTTAATATTTTTTGCTATAGCGGCCATAGTGATACACCTCTGGTAAAACTTACAAGAGTCTACCTATTATGGTTCAAAACTTAGGCCTTATACATGCAAATCACTCCACTATCGGAACACCCTTTAATTTTTAGGTTTATATTTTTCAGACTTGTTTATAAGCGAACTAATTTTAATTTAGTGCTTGCATATTTTTAGTGAATTCCTCCTACAGTTCAAGAAATAAGCACATATTCGTGAATAACACCTCTCTATCGGAACACCCTATAAGTTTTAGTATTTGCTAGTATAGCGGTCACAGTTATATACATTCTGTGAAAATATCAAGCGCCTACCTATTACGGTTCAAAACTTAGGCCTTATACATGCAAATCACACTACTATCGGAACACCCTTTAATTTTTAGGTTTATTTTTTTATACTTGTTTATATAGCGAACTAAGTTTTAATTACTGCTTACATATTTTTAGTGTATGCCTCCTACAGCTCAAGAAGTAACCACATATTTGTGAATAACACCTCTCTATCAGAACACTCTATAAATTTTATTATTTGTTGCTATAGCGGCCAAAATTATACACCTTCTGTGAAAATATCAAGAGTCTACCTATTATGGTTCAAAACTTAGGCCTTATAATGGGTGATTTTTTTGAGGTTAGGATTTTCATGCATTAGTATTTGACAGATCACGTGAGATTTCAGACATGGTGCCAAAGAGAAAGATGCTCAGTATGCTTTGACATTTCATCATGAATAGACTTACTAACGAGCAACGCTTGCAAATCATTGAATTTTATTACCAAAATCAGTGTTCGGTTCGAAATGTTCAAATGTGACAAATTTTGTTCAGCGATGAGGCTCATTTCTGGTTGAATGGCTACGTAAATAAGCAAAATTGCCGCATTTGGAGTGAAGAGCAACCAGAAGCCGTTCAAGAACTGCCCATGCATCCCGAAAAATGCACTGTTTGGTGTGGTTTGTACGCTGGTGGAATCATTGGACCGTATTTTTTCAAAGATGCTGTTGGACGCAACGTTACGGTGAATGGCGATCGCTATCGTTCGATGCTAACAAACTTTTTGTTGCCAAAAATGGAACAACTGAACTTGGTTGACATGTGGTTTCAACAAGATGGCGCTACATGCCACACAGCTCGCGATTCTATGGCCATTTTGAGGGAAAACTTCGGAGAACAATTCATCTCAAGAAATGGACCGGTAAGTTGGCCACCAAGATCATGCGATTTGACGCCTTTAGACTATTTTTTGTGGGGCTACGTCAAGTCTAAAGTCTACAGAAATAAGCCAGCAACTATTCCAGCTTTGGAAGACAACATTTCCGAAGAAATTCGGGCTATTCCGGCCGAAATGCTCGAAAAAGTTGCCCAAAATTGGACTTTCCGAATGGACCACCTAAGACGCAGCCGCGGTCAACATTTAAATGAAATTATCTTCAAAAAGTAAATGTCATGGACCGATCTAACGTTTCAAATAAAGAACCGATGAGATTTTGCAAATTTTATGCGTTTTTTTTTTTAAAAAAGTTCTCAAGCTCTTAAAAAATCACTCGTTACATGCAAATCACGCCATTATCGGAACACTCTCTAATTTTTAGGTTTATTTTTTTATACTTGTTTATATAGTCAACTAAGTTTTAATTACTGTTTGTAAATTGTAAGTGTTTCCCTCCTACAGTTCAAGAAATAAACACAATTTCGTGAATAACACCTCCCTATTGGAACACCCTATAAGTTTTAGTATTTGTTGCTATAGCGGCAACAGCTATACATCATCTGTGAAAATTTCAAGAGTCTATCTATTACGGTTCCAGAGATAAAAGGCGCTGACCGACGGACAGACGGACAGACATTGTAGCGAAAACAATAGGGTTACGTTTTTACACTTTGTGTACGGAACCCTAAAAAGCAACATATAGACGATTGATATTCTCCTTTTTTGAAGGCCGATAAAAACATTGATGTTCCTGTCTTTAGATTTTTAATGAAAATAGTGTCAGATATAGCTTTCTTCAAGAAGTACTTCGACAAACTAATAAAATTCCATCTAATATAAAAAGTATTTAAAATACAATATTTGAATAGTTGCGGCTGAAACCAAAAATAAAATAATGGCTGACAGCAAGGGAAATTTATATCAAATAAACTCAATGACGAATTCGACATCATGAGGTTTTTCTTGAGTGTCTAAATTATATTCGCTTTATTCCTAATTTAATTTGTGTTTTATGTTTATTTTCATATTGTTTACATTTTTTAATTAAATAAACAAAACAAAAAGTGAAAAAATTTTTTAAACTTAAATTATTTTATTTTTTTTTGAAATAGTGTTTGTACTGATTAAATGTTTAGAAAACTTCGGCTACAGGCCATTGTTGCACTTTTCTGCCCGTCTCTCCTTGTGCCATTTAATATCCTAAAATTTTTTTCCAATTGTTCGGAAAACAATAATAAATAGATTTTTTTGCATTTTATTACTAGTTGTTTACCTTATATTTATAACAATTCAGTAATTAATAAGCTTTTTACACTGATCAACATCTAAAATCTACCATCAATTTGCGAAGATGTTGACATCTTTGCATAAGAAATACACAGGCCTAAAATTCAACATCTTTCAACATCTTCACAAGATGTTCCTATCTCAGTTTGTTTCATTTTACATCTTTCGATTATTTGAGTGTCATCACTAGAAAACTGGAAATAAACTAGATTAATTTAGTGGCATCACTGAAAAAATGTCATTTGTGTGGAAAAAATATAAACCAATATATGTTTAAAAATGAGCATCATACGAAGGTACACAAGATTTTTTTTACATCTTCTTTCTCTAAAATGCTTTCAACAACTTAATTACTCTACATTAATACTTGGGTTTGTTCTAGCAAAACAACAATTATTCCAATTATAAATATTTGTTGTTAACCCATATTTTTATTTTCTTATTAGCTAAAAGCGTCCTTGCTTTTAATTTCTCAACATTTGAGTTGATGGTAGATGTTAACATCAATTGACGCTCGTAAAATCATAATAAATTTGCATAAAAAGGGAAAATCACTGAGTGAACTAGGTAGTATTATTGGAATCAACCATTGTAATATAAAAAAAAATATAGACAAATACGCCAAATATAAAACAGTGTAGAATTTGCCAAGTGAAAGACGAGCAAAGCGTCTTACAGATAAAGAAGTACGGGCTATAGTTCGGCAAGTGAAAGCAAATTCAGCTTCCAGTGCAGTAAAAATATCTGAAAATTTATTTTAAACTTCTGGGAAATCAGTAAGTGCTAGCAGAATTAAAAGATCCCTACACCAAAATGTCTAACATAGCAGAGTGCCACGTAAAAAGCCTTATGTGTCGAAATGCAAATTAAATTAAACTGATGAATTTTGCAAAAAATCATAAAAATCAGCAATTAACATTTTGGAAAAATATTCTTTTTACTGATGAGAGTAAACTTAAAATATTTGGTGTCAAAAAGTCTCCATAGATATAGCGATGTGTAAATGAAGCATTTAACGATAAGTGCGTTATAGAAACTGTAAAACATGGTGGAGGCTTTGTAATGGTCTGGGGATGCATGGTGGCATCGGTTTTGGGCAATCTTGTGTTTATCGATTCAACAATGAAATAATTCTTGCAAAAAAAAAAACCGACTACAAAACAAATATATGTGCATCAATTCTAAACTAAAAATTTAAAAGGAAGTAATCTGTAAGAAATAGTACTCAATTCAAATACTTCTATACTTGTTGCTCTAACTGACAAGTAATATACGTTCTGTACATTCAAATGTCTATACATAACGACAAATTACGTCAGATATGACGACACCCTTTATTTTTTTACAGTTATTATCACTGGCACAGTAATAAAAAGTTACGGTTCCAAAGATATGGCCATATAGCTTAAACAATATCACCTAGGGGACACCCTTTAATGTACAATTTTAAATTAAACACTTATTTTAAAGGACAGATTCTTTGTTAATTTCAAATGTCTGTCTAAAACGGTTCAAAAGTTTGGCCCTATGCATCAATTTACATCAACTATTGAGACACCCTTTAAATTTTTAAATATTTATAAATGTTATTATACGGGACATAGAAGTGGAGATTGCGTCTAATTTTCAAGAGTTTGTCTTTAACGGTTCAAAAGATAGGGCTAGATAGGTTAAATTATATCAATTATGGGGACACCCTTTAGTTTCCAAATTTAAATTATATACTTGATGTTATAAAGAACTTAGATATACAGGTTCTTTGTAAATTTCAACCGTCTCTCTGTTACGGTTCAAAAGTTTGGCAATATACATCAAATTACATCAACTATTGGGACACCCTTTAACTTGTAATTATAAATATTTAATTTCTGATTATAAATATTGGACATTCTGTCCAATTTTCAAGTGATTGTCTACAATGGTTCAAATGGTTCATATATTTAAATTGACGTCACATATGGGGACACCCTTTAATTTTTAAGTTTATTTTTTTTATTAATTTCTGTTATTGGCACCTATAGTGATATGCAGTTTTTTTTAATTTTTAATGGGTGCCCTTTACGGTTCATAATACACGTAAAAAACAGGTATGTAGTATGGGGACACCCTTTAATTTTCAAAATTCTGAACTTCTTTTAAAATGGAACCAATCTGTAAGCATTTCCTTTTGAATAAAGAAAAAAATTTTTAAAATCGGTTCAGAAATGACTGAGTTCTGCGGGCACAAACATAAAAAAAGCAACATTCAGACGAATTGATAACCTCCTTCTTTTTTTGAAGTCGGTTAAAAAGAAGATTATCTCAGAATTCTACAACACAATATTGCCCCTAGCGTGAAGAAATTATGCTTAGTAGAGCGCTGGATATTTCAACAGGATCATGATTTGAAGCATTCATTCAAAATTGTGAACGAATGGTTGGTCTAGCGCACCCCGAAAACGCTTGATCATCCACTACAATCTCCAGACCTTAACCCAATTGAGCATCTGTGGGAATATCTAGACAAAAAAGTCAGGGAGAGAAACATTTCTTTGAAGGATGATCTAAAGGCTGCATTTCAGGATGAATGGAGTAAAATTCCACCTGACTACCCAAAAACTTGTTGAATCGATGTCAAGGAGGCTAGAGGCTGTAGTAAAGTCAAAAGGACAACAAACAAATTATTAAATATAGCTTTAGTGCAATCTGCGGACTTCTGTTTACTTTCATTTGACGCTTTATGGAAAGATTTCATGCACTCCGGGCATACGGGTTCTTTATACTTTTCACACATATAGTGAGTTCGTCACGCACAATTTTTATCATGACATCGTGGGGTTTTTATGCTCAACTTTTAAAGAATAGTGTCCTATAGAATCTAGTCTAATTTCTGGAATAACATTAATCTTGTTTTCGACTTTTTAGATGGTACAGAAATTTTACTGGGTATACCTCGTTTTTTGTTACGTTTACATATCTGTATTAATGAGTTGGCCAATGAGACTTTAAACTCTTTATCATAGTTAAAAAGAATGCAAAAATTCGAAATTGGTAGATTGCAAAATTGGAATGAAATCCTGTGATAAAACTTTTTGCTAATTCCTCTTAAAATAGTTTACCAATGTCCCTGAAGAGGTTAATATTTGGTTAATGAGACAAAGGGTTTTTAAACATAAAAAAGCCTGTGGTTGTAGTTGTTGTACTAATAAGTGTACCTTGTGAATATGCTTGACCGATAGGGGCTGAGAGATTAAATTAATCACGCAGAACTAGCCGCATACCGGCTTTGTGATTTTAGAAAAAGAAATAATTGAATAATTCGGGAATACAGATTTCGTGACGTATTTGTCCAACAGAAAATATTAATTTTATTTGCGGAACTAAATGTGTCGCAGACATTTTTTGTTGGCCGGTGTAATTTTTAAAGGGTCTAGGTAAGTCTAGACATGACTATAGTGGTTGTCAAATTGTGTTTTCATGGAATTCTGCTTTAGTCTATCTGAGCTAAGTATACAATTCATAATCTACTCTCATTAACGGCTGCTAGGTCATTGAAAGAAAAATTCTGCAGGAAAGAAGTAACGGAAATATTTTACATTATCCTGAGGAAGTAATATAAATACTAAAACCTAGATATAACGCTGTGACCCAAGTTGATCTCATAACGCAATCAAGCACAAAGCAATCTAGCACCTTGCGATTCATCTCAGAATTATGTCAGTGCTTACAAGATACCAAACGTATTCACATGACGTGTAAACACAAGGTGAGCCATGTACCAAATCTAGAAAGTCTCTGACTTTATAACCGAAGACTAAAACGATATTGATTATTAACTCCAGTCATTAAATTAATAATACGAAAAATGTCTTTTGTATTTTTTGGAAAGTTTCCGTTCCCCAGGTAATACAGAGAGGTTCACCAACAACACTTAACATTGTCTCAATTTTTGAGTTCTAAGTTACCTGTTGCTAAGTTGTCTAAAGAAAAAAAATCGTTAATTAATAATAATGTAGAACTAATATCTTAAAAAAATTTAAGCGAAAATAAGGAAATGGAAATTTAATAATTTCCTTTAGATCCCTTGAATAAGCTGTTCTACGTTTTAATTATAATTGTAATAATTTTATTATTTTAACATAAACATCCTTAACCAGCACCCATAACATGTTCTTTCTACAACCGGAAGACAAGTTTTCTAATACAGGACTCTGCAACTAATTTCTACTTAAAACAAAATGATTGTATTACTTGCAGCCATCATCTATTGCTGACTCAGTTGTTGCTGTTGTTATCTATGTTTCAATTTCCATTACATTTTCTATGGCTTTATCTTCTTGTTCGACTCTATAAAATCATAATGTCCTTTTTGTTTTTATGCTTTTGCACCTGGAAGCCATAAATGCAAATAGAAAAACATTTCTTATCTCTGAAATGGCTCGTTCTAGTTGAATTGTTGTAACAACCTTAGACATTTTCTAAGACATTATAAAGACGACCAAGTTATCAAACATCACAGAGGAAAGGAAAAACTACAACAAGTTCTTTCAGCAACAATCCAATTAAAATGACACAAGTTTAACTAATGAAAAGTCTAATGATGACAGAGGAAATTTAATTGTTTGTCATTTAGTTTGTTTTTTGTTTTTATAAACTATTCTATAGCTGGAGTAAATATAAAAACGATAAAGTAATGTTTTAATTTTTTATCTGTAAACGCTTGAAGCTAAATTGTGTTATTGATAAATAACCAATTTTGGCTACAACTTTGTTAATTCATCTAAGAGTGCGGAAATTTTGAGTTTAAGATGTAAATTATATAGGAAATATGTTTAGTTTGGTACAGAGATATGTTTTTTTTTTTTTTTTTTTATTTTTTTTTTAATAAAAATCATTTTTATAAAACATATACAAAATAAATCTTAAGAGAGATGGTTAAAGCTACCTTACATCTATAACAATATTTATTAATTTAAGAACACGCAAATGAATTTTAATAAATTTTTTTTTTTTTTTTTATCGGAGAAGGAAAATAAATTTGAGCATAAAAACCTTCAATAAGTCATTAAAGGAAGGAATGTATAGTTCATACAAGAAAGAAAAAATTAGTTTTTACCTAATATAAATTGGAAATGTAATCGCTGTTTGAATGATTACACGAAGTTTTAAATTTGTTTATTATAGTTTGAATACGCACATTTATGTATTCTACATTACAAAGACGATGTAATCTTTGTGTAGAATAGTGCCAAGGCAAATTCATAACCATTTTAAGAAGTTTATTCTGGCTGATTTGGATTTTCTTAACATGTGTTGCTGCACATGTTCCCCAAACTGGACATGCATATAGAGCTATAGCCTGAAAAATTGTCTTGACAATAGTTATTTTATTTTCGGTGTTGAGATTGGACTTTCTATTAATAACAGGGTATAACATTTTAATGGCAATATTAAATTTTTTGATTATATGATTGGTGTGTTCATTAAAAGTTAATCGTCGGTCTAGAAAAACTCCCAAATATTTAACATTGTTAGACCAGGGAATATCTACACCATTTAAAGATAAATTTGAACTGGGTAGGTTACAAGAACTTCTTTTTCTTGTAAAAAAGATAGCTTGTGATTTTCCAGCATTTATTTTAATTTTCCATTTAACAAAGTATTGAAAAAGGCTGTTAAGAGAATGCTGTATATTATCAAGAATAGGTTGTGGTGATACATCAGAACAGTAAATTGCAGTATCGTCAGCATAAAGAGCATAGTTACAAACATGACTTTTAGGAACGTCTGCACAATATAAAATGTACAACAAAGGCCCCAAGACAGAGCCTTGAGGAACACCAGCATCGATATTGTAGTTTTCTGAGTATGAAGAGTTAATGTGAACATTGTAACTACGATTTGTCAAAAAACTTTGTACGATTTTTACCAGATATGACGGAAAACCGTAGGAAATTAATTTATATACAAGGCCTTTATGCCATACGGTATCAAAAGCCTTTTCCACATCTAAAAGTACCATAGCAGTAGACTTTTTGTTTATAAGCTCATTTTTTACGTAATTCGACATTCTTTTGATTTGTTGTGTTGTATTATGAAAGGGACGAAACCCGAACTGTTCCTTGGGAATAATATTTTTTTTCATCAATAAAAAGAAATAATTTTTCTTTTAAAATTTTTTCATACATTTTTCCCAGGCTACTGAGTAGA
Organism: Phasia obesa; assembly: GCA_949628195.1. Classification (NCBI taxonomy): domain Eukaryota; kingdom Metazoa; phylum Arthropoda; class Insecta; order Diptera; family Tachinidae; genus Phasia; species Phasia obesa. The sequence goes on along the minus strand of OX451218.1, from coordinate 102,609,447 downwards.
CTAATAGGCCGGTAGCTACCCGTTTCATTATTGGGCTTTCCCGGTTTTAAAATAGGAATTACTTTTGCAATTCGCCAACATATTGGGAAATACTGAAGCTTTAAACAAGAATTTATAATACATGTTAGATATATTATTCCACAAACTGAGAGGTTTTTCAAAAACTCATTTTTAATGCTATCTAATCCGCAAGATTTTCGTGGTTTAAGACTTCTTAATAAACTTTTTGTTGTATCTACTGAAATGTATTCTGAGTCGGGTGTAATATAGTTAAGAGAACTGTTATGAATTAGCACGTTATCGACTTGTTGTTCTAATGCCTGACAACCAAGGTTGTCTGAAACATGGTGATTTTGAAAAAAGTTTTCTGCAAACGCATTAGCTTTATCGGAATCAGTATTTATAGCCCTACTTTGATCCACTAATGAGGGAATATTGGAAACCCGTTTTCTCAGAACTTTAGTAATATTCCAGAAAGGCTTAGAGCGCTTGTCAAGTCTACGTAATCTGTCATTCCATTGCCGATTTCTATGATTCCATATTTCAGTTTTTACCAAACGGACATAACGTTTGTATTCTTCGAGATCCGTTGTCCATCTATATCTTTGCCACTGACGTCTATAATAGTTTCTCTCCCTAATAAGGTTGATAATTTCGCTTGGTAATCTTATAAAATTCGTATGTGAATTTGGAATAACAGGAGTACTATGTTCGATAGAACTAAGGATAGCATTAGAAAATGTGTTAACCATTTCATCAACTTCATTCACTGCGGAAATATTATCTCTGTTAGGTGGAGCAATGGGAAGTAATGAATCAAGTTTTTCAGAGTATTTTCTCCAATTGGTTTTATTAAAATTTAGCTTCATATTTCCCAAAGAAGAAACAGAGGCATTAAGTAAAAATATAACAGGTAGATGATCGGATGAGAGTGTATTTAAAACTTCAGGTTGGGTTAAATACTCCGGGATATTTGTAAGTACAAGATCTAATGTTGAAGGACGGGACCCCGAAGAAGTTGGAATTCGTGTTGCACTATTTGGAAACATTATAGTAAAAGGGAAATGAAAAGTCAAATCGTTAAGTAAATTACCATAACAATTTGCTCTAAAGCATCCCCAATTGCGGTGCTTACTATTTAAATCCCCACATAATATAAAATTTCCTTGAATACTAAGCAGCTTTCTTATATCACGTCTGTAAATTGGTAAAATGTCAGATGAATTTCTTCCACCTGGAAAATAAACACAAAATATTTTTAAATTAAGTTGATCTAACGAGAGATCAATTCCTACATTTTCAATAATATTAGTTCTGACGGACTGTTCATACAAGAAAGAAAAAATTAGTTTTTACCTAATATAAATTGGAAATGTAATCGCTGTTTGAATGATTACACGAAGTTTTAAATTTGTTTATTATAGTTTGAATACGCACATTTATGTATTCTACATTACAAAGACGATGTAATCTTTGTGTAGAATAGTGCCAAGGCAAATTCATAACCATTTTAAGAAGTTTATTCTGGCTGATTTGGATTTTCTTAACATGTGTTGCTGCACATGTTCCCCAAACTGGACATGCATATAGAGCTATAGCCTGAAAAATTGTCTTGACAATAGTTATTTTATTTTCGGTGTTGAGATTGGACTTTCTATTAATAACAGGGTATAACATTTTAATGGCAATATTAAATTTTTTGATTATATGATTGGTGTGTTCATTAAAAGTTAATCGTCGGTCTAGAAAAACTCCCAAATATTTAACATTGTTAGACCAGGGAATATCTACACCATTTAAAGATAAATTTGAACTGGGTAGGTTACAAGAACTTCTTTTTCTTGTAAAAAAGATAGCTTGTGATTTTCCAGCATTTATTTTAATTTTCCATTTAACAAAGTATTGAAAAAGGCTGTTAAGAGAATGCTGTATATTATCAAGAATAGGTTGTGGTGATACATCAGAACAGTAAATTGCAGTATCGTCAGCATAAAGAGCATAGTTACAAACATGACTTTTAGGAACGTCTGCACAATATAAAATGTACAACAAAGGCCCCAAGACAGAGCCTTGAGGAACACCAGCATCGATATTGTAGTTTTCTGAGTATGAAGAGTTAATGTGAACATTGTAACTACGATTTGTCAAAAAACTTTGTACGATTTTTACCAGATATGACGGAAAACCGTAGGAAATTAATTTATATACAAGGCCTTTATGCCATACGGTATCAAAAGCCTTTTCCACATCTAAAAGTACCATAGCAGTAGACTTTTTGTTTATAAGCTCATTTTTTACGTAATTCGACATTCTTTTGATTTGTTGTGTTGTATTATGAAAGGGACGAAACCCGAACTGTTCCTTGGGAATAATATTTTTTTTCATCAATAAAAAGAAATAATTTTTCTTTTAAAATTTTTTCATACATTTTTCCCAGGCTACTGAGTAGACTAATAGGCCGGTAGCTACCCGTTTCATTATTGGGCTTTCCCGGTTTTAAAATAGGAATTACTTTTGCAATTCGCCAACATATTGGGAAATACTGAAGCTTTAAACAAGAATTTATAATACATGTTAGATATATTATTCCACAAACTGAGAGGTTTTTCAAAAACTCATTTTTAATGCTATCTAATCCGCAAGATTTTCGTGGTTTAAGACTTCTTAATAAACTTTTTGTTGTATCTACTGAAATGTATTCTGAGTCGGGTGTAATATAGTTAAGAGAACTGTTATGAATTAGCACGTTATCGACTTGTTGTTCTAATGCCTGACAACCAAGGTTGTCTGAAACATGGTGATTTTGAAAAAAGTTTTCTGCAAACGCATTAGCTTTATCGGAATCAGTATTTATAGCCCTACTTTGATCCACTAATGAGGGAATATTGGAAACCCGTTTTCTCAGAACTTTAGTAATATTCCAGAAAGGCTTAGAGCGCTTGTCAAGTCTACGTAATCTGTCATTCCATTGCCGATTTCTATGATTCCATATTTCAGTTTTTACCAAACGGACATAACGTTTGTATTCTTCGAGATCCGTTGTCCATCTATATCTTTGCCACTGACGTCTATAATAGTTTCTCTCCCTAATAAGGTTGATAATTTCGCTTGGTAATCTTATAAAATTCGTATGTGAATTTGGAATAACAGGAGTACTATGTTCGATAGAACTAAGGATAGCATTAGAAAATGTGTTAACCATTTCATCAACTTCATTCACTGCGGAAATATTATCTCTGTTAGGTGGAGCAATGGGAAGTAATGAATCAAGTTTTTCAGAGTATTTTCTCCAATTGGTTTTATTAAAATTTAGCTTCATATTTCCCAAAGAAGAAACAGAGGCATTAAGTAAAAATATAACAGGTAGATGATCGGATGAGAGTGTATTTAAAACTTCAGGTTGGGTTAAATACTCCGGGATATTTGTAAGTACAAGATCTAATGTTGAAGGACGGGACCCCGAAGAAGTTGGAATTCGTGTTGCACTATTTGGAAACATTATAGTAAAAGGGAAATGAAAAGTCAAATCGTTAAGTAAATTACCATAACAATTTGCTCTAAAGCATCCCCAATTGCGGTGCTTACTATTTAAATCCCCACATAATATAAAATTTCCTTGAATACTAAGCAGCTTTCTTATATCACGTCTGTAAATTGGTAAAATGTCAGATGAATTTCTTCCACCTGGAAAATAAACACAAAATATTTTTAAATTAAGTTGATCTAACGAGAGATCAATTCCTACATTTTCAATAATATTAGTTCTGACGGACTGTAGTTGTTGAAAACGAATTGATTTTTTAATAATAATTGCCACACCACCACCTCGTCTGTTTGGACGATCGATGCGCAGACAATTAAACATAGGATGTGAGAATTTTGAATCACTATCCAACCAGGTTTCAGTAATTAAACAAATATCAATATTTTTATGAATAATTAAATTAAAAAACTCTATTATTTTGCCGCGGATACTTCTTGCGTTCCAATACATTATTTTCATTTGCGTATTCATTATTTAACATTTGAGTATAAATACTTAATAGTAAGTTCTGTTAAAACATTAAACTGTTGTTCTTTATATGTACAATCTCTTAATTTATTTATTAATTCCATCGAAAGCTGAGTTATCTCTTCAATGGTGAATAAATCATTTTTATTAACGTTGTTGTTGTTATGTGGAAGATTTTGGGATTCATTAGCTGCCAGATTCACATAGGATTGTTGTACTTCTCTTTGATTATGAGATGCATTTGCTTCCTGATTAATATGTGGTTGTTGTACTTCTCTTTGTTTGGGTAAGAGAGGAAATTGAGTGGTATTATATGAGATCACATTATTATTTGACCTTCGAACATTATTATTTGATTTTTTGTTTGTAAACTTGCTTCTTATTTCCAAATACATCTCCCTGTTTGGGCAAGTGAGATCAGATGATTTATGATTACCATTGCAATTGGCGCATTTTGCAGTGTTAGCTTTACAATCAACTGTTTTATGCTTACCAGCACAATTTGAACATTTAGTTCTTACAGAACAACCTTTCTCGCCATGACCAAACATTTGGCAGTTATGACATTGTACAATTCTGTTTTTGTTTTTTCTTTGGTACTCCCTTCTAACAATTGTACGAAAAATACATTTATGATCTCTTCTTAGATCATTTAGTTTAAGAGAACCATTTACAAAAGAAACAATGTAAATTGTATCAACAAAGTTTTCATATGTTTTGTCAACGCGTTTGACCTGAGTCACTGTTGCCATTTTAGCTATTTTCTCGTCAAATCTAGCGATTTTTATTCTTGTTTAGCTAGAAAAAATATGATTTAGCTATTAGCGGGAAATCTAGCGATTTTTCAATGGCAACTTAAATCATTTAAGTGATTTTAATTATTTAATTTTATCAACACTTTAAGCTCGAGTCTCGAATAACGGTAGTTTTTTATTTCATAAAAGCAGAAAGCATAGACAAACAATTGTATTTTGATTTGGTTTGTGATGAAAAAATTTTGTTAAAAAGTAAAAAATTCCGTGATATTAATACTAAAAGTTAACTGGTTCTCATGGGCCCTAAATATAATCAAAAATTTCGGCTTGAGTGGCTACAGCATGAGAAATTAAATCAATGGGTGACACAGGACAAAAAAGATGAAACTAAAGGATACTGTAAATATTGTCGGTGTTCGTTGTCTGGAAAGTTATATGACCTGCTGAGTCATGCCGAAACTAAAAAACATAAATCAGCCGCTTCACTCAAAAGTTCGTGTTGGAGAAAATTAGAATTTACTCCAATTGTTGCTGTTGATAATGTAAAGAGACAAGAATTGGCTTTAGCTTTGTTCGTATGCCAACATACATCAAACAATTCTGTGGATCACCTCAACGACTTGTGCAAGAACAATTTTAATGATGCAAACAAAATACGTATTCACAGAACCAAATGCACCGGGCTAATCAAGAATATTTTAGCTCCTCACTTCGTAAAGGAACTACGAAATGATATTTCTACGTCCAGATTCAGTATATTAGTGGATGAATCAACGGATATTGGTGTCATTAAATTGTTAGGTGAGTTTATAAATAACAATGAGACAAAAAAAAATGAAGTAAAAGTTTCTCTCATACCACTGATAGGTACTATCGTCTAAAATAACACTCTGTTTTTGGAATTTTCAAGACTCCCCCAAAATCTTGAGTTACGGATAAAAACCGGGTTTTCATACGCGTATGCACTTATTACCCTCTAACTTAGACTAATACCAACTCAAGATTTTGGAGGTGTCTTGAAAATTCCAAAACAGAGTGTTGTTGTACACGATAGTACCTATCAAAAAAGTGGTATGAGATCCCAGAAACATTTACTTCATTTTTTTGTCTCAGTGTGTAATTTTAATGTACATAGTAAAATAAATATTTTTCTTTCAGGTATTGTAATAATTTATTTTAGTACCACAAAACAAAAAGTTGTGTCAACATTTTTAAGTTTAGCTGAAGTGACTGACACGACCGCAGAAGGTATTTCAAAAGTTATTTTGCAAGTATTAAAAAACTACAATCTAGAACTTCAGAACCTACTTGGTATTGGTACCGATAATGCCAATGTCATGGTGGGCAACAGGAAGAGCGTCTTCACAGAATTGAAAAAATATGTTCCAAACCTTATTTTAATAAGATGTGTTTGCCATTCTATTCAGCTGGCAGTGACCCATTCTTGGAAGCTTTCCATGCCAAACTGCCTGGAATACCTAACAAATGAAACTTATAACTGGTTTTCAAGAAGTTATACAAGACAACAAAGTTACAAGCACATTTTCGAAGCAATAAATGATGGAGAGGTACAGAGCATGCATACATATGGGTTATACATATATTTTTTTCATACTTAAAATGTTTTATTCTAGGAACCTTTAAAAATAACAAATATTTGTGATACTCGTTGGCTTTCAATTGAAGTTTCAATATCCAGAATAGTGGACCAGTGGATTGAATTGCAAACACATTTTGGAATAGCAAAAACATATGAAAAATGTTTTATGGCTCAAAACCTTTACGAACTATATAATGAAATAAATCTAAGCTATTTGTTATTCCTTCGTCCAATATTGACTAGAATTCAAGTTTTAAACAAAAGTTTTCAAAGTCAAAACTGCGACCCAACAAAACTTCTTAATGACATGGAACTGGCTATAAATTTCTTAAAGCAGTTTGTCATAAACCCCACAATTGAAATTGATGTTATAAATATAGATTTCCAGCAGTATATATGCTACGATTGCTATTTGGGATATACATTTGAAACTCACGTTAAACGCTTAAAAGATCAAGGACAGTTGGATGACGCAAGTGAATTAAACATTCGCAGTTCGTGTATTAATTTTGTTGTAAATTTGATTTTGGAAATAAAGAAAAGGTAACATTTAATATATAACTGTAATATAAGGTAATATATGTATTTTTATATTTGCGCAGATTACCTAATAATTACAGAATTTTAAAGTTAGTCAATTTACTTTCCGTTGAAAATGCATTGAAACCAAATAAGAACAATTTATTACCTCTCTTATCAATTTTTAATACCAAATCCGATCTGATTGATACTATAACTAGCCAATATTTAAACATACGTTATGTTAAATGGACAGAAAATAATTTGACTTGTTCATTTTGGGCCGAAGTTTTAAATTTTACCGATTCTGCTGGAAATATTCCTTTCAAAGAGCTGGCTACATTTGCTATTGATGTTTTATCACTTCCTTGGTCGAATGCCGATGTTGAAAGGGTTTTTAGTCAACTCAATATTGTTAAAAGCAAGTTAAGAAATAGGATAATGACTAATACAGTAAATGCAGTTTTACACGTAAGGTAAAGTTTTCTAAATTAAATTTTCTACCTTTTTATTAATTATTCATTTTATATACATATATATGTATATTTACAGATACGGTTTGAAATTAAAAAATAGATGTTGTCACGATTACGAGATACCAATATCAGTTCTGTCAAAAGTAGGGACAAATACTACTTATGAAAATGTCGATGATTGGATCCAAATTTTAAGTTAAATACAAATTATTTTAACAAAAATTATTTAATTGTTAAGTATTGAATACTTATTTATGTGTATGAACTTTGTTACCTGAATTACTTTAATTTTTTTAGTTTTTATATAAAATATATTAAATGTTTTTTTGTATTTACTAATATTCTTATTCATATCAATTTTCAAATCTTTATAGAATCGTTATACACCTAATTTCCTATGAAAGATTTGTAAAAAGTTTATAAAAAAAATTTTTTTTAGCAAAATTTCAAGAATTTAGCGATAAATTATAGAATTTTTGATATAAATAAATAAAAAGCTGGAAATTTAGCTATTTTTTTTATAAATTTTTCAGTTATTTCAAAAAGAAAAAAATTTTTGGCGATTTATCGCTAAATTTTTTAATTTCTTTTTAATTTAGCTATTTTCTAGCGATTTTTCACCCAAATTTAGCGATATTTTTCGGAAAATAGTTGGCAACAGTGACCTGAGTGCACTGTAAATTACGAGAAGTTAATTCTGCTTTTACTTGCTCTTCTGTTTTAGTTTCAAGGCCAAACAAAACCACTTTAAATACACGTTCAGATTTTATATCATGTGTAAAAAATTGACAGTTTTTTTCACTTAACAAAGTTTTAACAATACCATATGAGGCTATTGTATCACAAAATATTTTTGTACCAATTGACATTCTTTTCAGTCGATAATTTACAATACCTTTTTCAGTCAATATTTTGTGAATAAAATCACCATCCTGACCCAAAACTTTTATTGGCGGAATATGTTCCTTAACATTTTTAATTACAGCTTCCGTCGTCTCATCTGAGTCCATTGGATCTCCATCATCATCAAGAGCCTCAAAACAAAAACACATTTTATTCAATTGGCTATTTGGCAGTAAGTAATTCATATTTTGTTAGCGCCATCTGTGTTTAAATAGAAAAATTTAAAGGTGCCGTCCTGTACTAAGTAGCTATAATGATCTGTGTTTTAAAATATAAAACTTTCAAGAATTAGAATATGGTATTAGAAGAATCTTAAGCTTAAGTGACAGATCATAAAATTTTATGTACTATCATCTAGAACAAGATGAAAACTATGCCTGGAAGATGCATATCGCTACCGTATGACTAGCATAAGACTTAGGACCACGGTCAGAAACCTACTACATGTGGATGCTATGGGTGAACTAAGCCTTGGACAAATGCTTGGACAAATACTAGGGATTCTGTCACGATAAAGAAGGTCGACATTTACCATGCGACAGTCTGAAATCACTAAAGTTAAGAGAAAATTCTGGTTGTAGCACTCAAGGAACATAGGGTTGCATAATTTCAAATTGTGTGCTTATAATCATTGTGGACGGAAGAGGGTCGAAAAGGGACCCATTAAGGAAGTGGTCTGCTACGAGATTCCCCTTACATTAATTATTAGCGAGGAATGTGTGTATTCACTTTCTATTAAATTTTAAAATGGAAAAGTCTTGAGAAAAACAAATTAAAATGTTTACAAATGAATTCTTAAGTAAATATGCTCAAGTTCGCTTATTATCCTAAACTAATCAATAGCAATTAAAGACTAGTTTTTTTTTACAAATTAGAAGATTAATTAAAATCAGTAAAATGTTTTCATAGACACTGGCAGAATGCAAGAAATCCTTCTATAGCTTGTTCTTATCTATCCACTTTGGCTAGTTTTTATTAATGTTTTTTTTAAGAACTTGAACAAATGAAAAATTATATTAATTTAAATTAAAGAAGAACATAAAAATACTTGTAGTTCAATAGATAATAAAAATACTTTCAAATAAATAGATGTAAAAAAAACTGTTTACAAAATTTATACAAAACTTATCTCATTTTTTCTAGAAATCTTTGCAAAAGTAGAATAAAATAAAAAAGTTAAGAAAATACGCACGCAAAAACTTTGATAACAAGATACAAACACAGAAAACAAGACCCTCAGGAGATGGAAGAGCAGATGAAACAACATAAACAAATTGTAAATATCCAGTAAATGTTCTGGTCAGAATTTATTATGAAAATTGAAATAAATCAGGTAAAAAATAAAGTTTTTCCTCAAACACATTAAGATAAAAATGGTACATGAAAGTGAACACGAGGAAAGATGAAAGAAGTTGGAGGAACAAAAAAAACTTTGTTTAAAAGTAAAAAAAGAAATGCAGAAAGTATTTACCAAATGCAATTCCCAACTTTATCTTTGATCTACCTTCCTGTTAAAGCTAAAGCACTGTGCTAACAAATTGAAAAAAAACTCTGTTTTTTTTATTTGTCTTTAAAATCAAAAGAAAAAGCAAAACTATAAACAAAATCAAAGTTTAGTATGTTAAATGGAAAGGAGCAGGAACAGAAGCACAGAAATGAAAAATAATGCAGTTTTCTGCACTGTATTCATATGCTTCATGCTTACCACGAGAAAGAAATATCTAAAAAAAATCTACATAAAATATCAAACCATAAGGATCTACACTAATTCAAGAAATCAAATGAAATCATTGCAAAACTTTTTATTCTATTCTTTTCCATTCTTTTTTTTCTTTTTGACAGTTTCATTATTTTTCATTACTTTAAACTTATATTTAAAATTTTTTTCTTCTTGAACTTTATTTTTATGCAAACGGGTAAACATGACAGTCCTGAAAGTTGTGAAAAGAAACAAAAAAAAAAGTGAAAAAGTAATAAAATTGCAGCAACTATAAAGAAAATTTCCATTTAAACTGGACTTTTCACAATCAGAAAAGTAGTAGAAGAATAAAAAGTAATTTTTTCTCTTTTCCTATTCTCTTAAAAACTGAACTTTGAGTTTGTTTAAATTTTATGATTTTTTCTATCATTGAAATAGTTTTATTTAGGACTAAAGTGATGAGAAAAAATATTTTTTATTGTGAAAAAAAAGAAGAAAATTCCATATTTTGTAAGAAGAAGTGTATAACATGAATATTTTAAAGCAGTTATATTGTTCTACTTTTCATACAATTAAGCACACTTAACGATTATTATAGAATTACCGGTAGTAAAATAGAAACTAAAGAAAATAAAATTTCGTTAAATTGTTACAATAAGTTTTCTAAAACAAAAGAAATTCCAAAGAACTAAAATCCTAAATCCCCGGCGGCACTAATTGTCATTGCGGTTCATTCTCAAAGTTTTGACGCAGTGCTATCGGGGAAAATGGGGGCACCAGACGCCAGGGTTCCTTGAACTTTAATCTGGAAAAACCCTACCCTAATCCGCGGTGAAACAGCATACGCCAGGGATGCGTGGTTAGGTGGGTGCTTGGCCGTTAGTAAGCGAACTCTGGATACCAGTCGACCTCGAGTTTAGACTTACCCATGCATAAGGAGCTCTGTGTGGGTGGACAACATTTTCTCCATTAGTGGCCTAGGGAAGAATTCAGAAGGGATGGACAGGAACGCCTCGCAAGGGGTGAACAGGTTAATCTCTAAAGGTTCTCCCATGGCGTTGAACCGGGATATTTCGATAGGGATGGACAAGGAAGCCTCGTTAGAGGTGGAACTCCTTTAGGAACTCCGGTTGCCACTGGCCAGGGAGGATATCGATATAGAAGGACAAAGAAACCTCTCAAGGCGTGGAATGGTCAGTCTATAAAGATACTCCTGCGGCTATAGACGTAAATGTGGATGAATTGGACGCACCTGGCCCTGTGGGCTTAGGCATATCCTTTTCGGAAGCAGGCACCTCAAAACGTCGAGTCGGAATATCTACAGCTCATTCCTAAAAGTGAGAGGCAGAGTAAGAGGCAGAAGAGGAGACGGGAAAGGAAAGAGGCTGAGACGGCAGCGCACATTGTGTGCGAATGTCCAGCACTGGATAGCATAAGACTCAGGGCCACTGGTGGATGCCATGGGGGACCTGAGCCTTGAACAAATGCTAGAAATTACTAGAGACTGCGTGATGAGAAAGAAGGCCGCCAGTTACCAGGCGACAGTCTAAAATCACTAAAGTCCAGGTTAAGGTTGTAGCACATGATTTAAAGTAAGTAGGTTGCCGCAAAATACATATCGGCTGCACGTAATCATAGAGAACGGAAGGGGGTCGAAAAGGGACCCATTATGGAAGTGGCTTCGATATTCCCCCTACATTATATACATACAAAATCCTAAAAATCCTGAAGGCGAACACAAATTTATCTCGGCCGAATTGCATTCAGGAAGACTTTTTAATTAATAACACATTCAACCTTTTTTAAAAGCCATAATAGTTTTCTTAAAGTAAGAGCCATTAGGAGTATACAGGAGTATATTTGCACCTACAACCATTCACACGCAAAGAAAAAACATGGTTGAAGTAACCATAATCTAGGAGCAATCTATGGTTGTAGTCATACCAAACATATTATATTTAATTCATATAAATGTAGCACATAACATGTTTAACTATAAAACATATAAAAGGTTCTATGTCACATCATATGTGACAACGTATGAAAATATCGAAGACAATACTATGCAATTGACAACAAATTTACTAATACCAGCAGAGAATGTAATACTCCAGTATAAACCAAATTCAAAGTGTAATAAAAAGTTCAAATCAACTGTTCAACGTATTACCGAATATATAGAAATTTTAAATTCAAAGACGGTTAAAAATTGAATAGCGAGCGTCGACCTTGGCTTACTTACAATTATGTCTTATCCAAAACACACTACATCATGAGAATCTAATTTAACTCTGTTTCACTCGGAGAAAATAGGGGCACCAGACGCTAGGGTTCCTAGAGCCTAAATCTAGAAGAAAAGGTCTGTTGTTTTATAACACGGGTCCTCTTCGAGGCCCGACCAGTGCCCAAAGGACTGGTACCACGGGAATCGGTGGCACCACAGAGAGCCTATCCTCTCTGTGACCGGTTATTGGTGAGGTCCCCTTCGGGTGTACACGTGGTGGTTGTGGTTTAAGATCGATTTATGTAGGTATGGTGCACGGTCGATCAAGTGTGCTGTTGCACTCTCAACAGACGGAGTTTGGATAGTCTCCAAACACCTAAGCAAGAGGTTATAATGTGGATCTAGGCTTGCCTTGGAAAGGCTTGCCATATTATATAAATTGCTACTCATTGTGACTGTATCACACACAAAAAGCGATTGGTGGCAATCTTAAAGTGTTGTTATACTACACAATGGGGTGCTAGTCTACGCCTAAGTTTCAATCGGTGGTAAGACCACCGTGAGGTTAGGCCGAGTAGGCAGGTACTCACGTTAATCTTGTTCCACACAATTAACTCTCTTTCATAAAAAAGCTGAATATGTTGATAATGGTTGAAAATTCTGTTATACAGCTGGATCAAAATCTGTATATAAAATAAAATAGTAACTTATTTCCTGTCTGTCTGTCTTTCTGTATGTCTTTGTTTGTGTTCGCATCACGTAAAAACTTCTAGATGAATTTTACCAAAACTTTGTGAGGAGGTACCTTAGTATCCCTATTCCAGACATATTGATTTTTCGTTATAATTGTGAACTTTTGCTAAAATTAAAATATGCGATTTTTCGTGGCCTTTTTATTGTTATTGAACTTTCAATTTGTTGGTAATCATTTTTTTTGTAATCTTCAGGTGAAATTTTTTAAAATGATTATTTTATTACTTAAAGGTAACGTTTATAAATGAGGTGGGTATTTTCTAAATAGTGTCCCACAGTTTTATTGAATAACATCATTATCAAATCTAGCTTGTGTAATTCCAATCTTTTACCAGAATTTTTTAATATCGACATTTGCACTTATTGATTACTAGCTGTGCCCACACACGTTGTTTACGGCCTGACAATATTTTGTTCAATTTTGTTTTGAAAGTAATCCGCACTTAATTTAAAGATTCTTGCTTTTATAGTGCTTCACGTACACTTATGTTCTTTATTAAAATTCTAAAAAATTATTGTAAAGCTCTGTAAGAAGTGTTCAAAATATTTTAATAACAATGTAATTCCACAAAGTAAGTAATTCATATTTTGTCATTATTTTAAAACAGCGCCATCTGTTGCGCAACCGTGTTTAAAAATATCCCGCTTTTAATTAATATTTTGTCAGTGTCTTAAAACAACGAAATCTGTCGCGCAACCGTGTTTAAAGTATCCCGCTTTCAAAATTGAAAGATGCCTTAAAGTATGCAGTACCTTTAAATCGGTAAAAAAAAATTGGCGTACTTTCACTGTTTTTTCTCCACTTTCTCTTGGAAATAAGATATTTTTGCGGAAAAACATTATTCTATATTGGAATCAGGATACTAAGGTACCTCCTCACACAATTTTAATAAAATCCATCCCGTAGTTTTTACGTAATGCGAACACAAACAGAAAGACAGACAGACAGGAAATGAGTAATTGTTTTATTATGGTGCGCCAATAGATGACTTGAACATTAAGTGTACTCTTAAACACTGTAGTTTATTTCGTTCCAATTTCCTAGTAGAATACAGTGATAGAGTACAATTGGTCTCCAGAATGTGTATCAATCTAATCTATATAAAGTTTCTGCTGAGTTTTAATGGCACTCCAATAGGTGACTAATATATTTCGGCATTTTTTTTTTTGAAAATTTTAATTATTATTAGTCGAACTATTTATGTATTACATACAGTGAAAATTATAGTCAAGCTTAAGTTCTTTTTTATTCTCTCTAAGAAAGAATTAACTAAATTACAAATTAGGTGATAATATTAAAGAAAAATTGGGAAAATTTTATTTTTAGCAGGAGCGGAATGCACATTTTCAAGACAGCCACTTCCGTCATCAGCGCTCTTGTATCTATCTACTTAGGGTAGTGTTTAGTTGTAAGCATCATATAGTTAACCAACTAAACCCAGATAAAGGTATACGAGAAAACTTGTATTCAATTATCAATCGTCAGTTGGTAAGAACGAAGTCTTTAATTAATTCTTTCTTTCTATACCAATGCCAATATTATGATATATTTAGTTAAAATAACTGAAAGCAATGTAAATGCTTTCAACAAATTGTTTTATTTTATGTCAGACAATAATATGATTTCAAAAATGACATTATTCTGATTATCAACAACAATAACACGATTAGACTACATTCATATAATATAATCACAATTCTCGTAAATAAAATAAAATATTTCTCGTAAATTGTGGTCACCTTAAAATAGAGTTCTGCTGTTAGTATTAATAACTTGAATTTAAAGTTCTTTCAATTTCTAAATTAACAGCTTCTAACTAAACATGTTTAGAATAACACACAATGAACCAAAACATTTAAAAATAAGCTGGTTAAAAGAACAATCCAAAAGAAGGCAAACGTTGCTAAAAGTGGCATTAACAGAGTGTTTGTGGCAAATAAACGATTTTGGTTACCATGAAATATTACCAACATTTATTTATTTATTATTATAGATAAATGATATTTGTGTTCCAATTTTTAACCTTAACTGGAAAACATCTAGAAAAAATCATAAAAAATCACAGGATATTTTTTATTTCTTTGTGTTGAAACACCCACTGTACAAACAAACGTACAGAAAAATTCTTAAAAAAATTTTGCTGCAGCATATAAGCTGGTACTCATCCTCGCATGGTAATGAAAACCACTTTAACAAACGACAAAAAGCCAAGCGTTAAATGAATGACATGTACAAACACACATCGATGCAAATACAATCGTAACTGTTGTATTCCTTGTTGTGGCTGTTCCAGATGTGTGTGTGTGTGTTGTTGAGTGTGTGGTGTGATAGCTTCACCTTGTTTTACTTGCAACCTCTGTTTGCTTGCTGGTTTGATTGTTGTGTTCAAAAATGACTTTGTAGATTCCTAGTAATTCCTGTTGGTGTAAAAGATCCTTAATTTTTTTTATTTTTGCAAATACCACCATTCATTGATGATGCGCTTATATTTTGTTGTATTTTTTTTTAACTTCTCTCACCTACATTGCTGTTTTTTTTCGCTTGGTTCTTTGTACAGAGATTCCTTTTTTTTTTTTTGGTCTGGTCTTGTAAATTAAAGCTTGAAAATAAATTCATACACATTTAAGTGGATAAAAAACCAACTTCGTTAGTTGGTTATCACGACAGGTTTGGTAAAATTGTCCACAGCTTATTTTCGTTTTTCTCTCTTTGCTGTTTTTAGTTTTTTCTTTTACTTTTATTTAACTTTAAAAATATGGTTGACGTGTATTATCCTGCTGATTTTTTACTCTTTTTGTCTTTTTTGTTGTGTTGCCAAAGTTAATTGGAACAATGTTGTTTGGGAACTGATGTAATGATTTTTAACTGGATAAGAAACAGCGCATTTTTTTGAAAACCATTTAAACCCTTATACGATAATTCCGTGGATTTTGGGTTAAAGGTATTTTTTTCGGCAATAAAGTATTTTAATACTCAACATAGACTCCTTTAAGAATAAACATTTAGTCAACCGTCATTCTAGTGATTATATTAACTTCAAGTAATAATATTTCTCAAGGCACTCCGGAGTTTGTTTGAATGATGACCTCTTCGTTCGATCCAAGTTTCTTGTCACCCAGCTATTTCTTCAAAATTTGAGGAGTTAGGTTGGTTAAATAATTGATGTTTACAACATCATAATAAATGATGTTTTCAACACCACGCAAAGTAGATATGTAGCTGCGAAGAATGTTGAAGACGGATGTAGCGATCCAGAAAAAGCATTACATTCTCATTTTTTTTTTTAATTAATGACCTAATTTGTAATAAAAAAAATTTCTTTAACCCATGGAGAAAAATAAATGAACTTAAGCCTGACTTCATCTGTATGTTAATAAATAGTTCGACTAATAAAATTTATATATTCTCTATTTATTTATTTACTCATTGAAATATGTCAGCTGGTTAGAGCTAAGTCATTTCATGTCAATATGAGTGCAGTTTTATTTCGTTTTATTATGTTTCTCACAATGTTTCGTGAGTTTTTTGTTCACTTCTTCAGAGGATTCGCCTATTAAAATAAAATTAAAAAAAATTCAAATGTATATTAAAAGCAGGGTTTAAATTTCTTTCTTAAAAATAGCAACAGCACTAAAATCTTTGCTTTGCTTACATCTTTTTTATCAAATAAAAAACAAAATTTGTCAGCATTTACATAACATTTTGTAATAAGCTTTGCAAATGCAAAAAAAAAGTGAAAAAAATGCATTTGCTTAAGCTCACTATGTGTTCCTTTCTGCTGCAGATCAATTTTTTTGAAAACGTTGCTGAAGCAAAAAGTGAATGTTTCTTTCTTATTTTGCAGATCTTCTAAATTTAGTATTTTTTTCGGTTTACACGTGGCGTCATAATTTTAATCTCTCACTGTCAATAAATTTTCTAAAACTAAAGACTGAAACAGCGAGTAACAGCAAATAACAGCAAGAAACAGTAATCATAGTCAGCCACAACTTCACATTAAAGAGTTAAGCATAAGCAAAATAAAAATGAGGAACAACTTATTGCTTAAGCAACAGCAAATGTTTTTAAAGTAATTGCTTTGCTGATTGCTTTGCTGCAGAAAGAGACACATAGTAAGCTTAAGCAAATGAGTTGCTCTTCTTTTTTTTTGCATTTGCTTTTTGCTTTTGTTGCACATTTTTTCTCAGCAATGGTTAAGCAATTACATATGCATTGATAATAATCCAGCATTTTTTTTTCATAATTTATTTATTGTATCTTCAATATTTTTGAGCTAACAATAATTACTCATATCTTAAGTCTAAAATAAAAATATATTTTTTAAGTCCAGCCAGTGCTAGACAAAAATAATGTTTGTTTCACGGATTTTACAATCATTTGCGGGTCATCCCTGTAATGTACGGCCAAGAATAGCAGTATCTCTTCTTTTTAAGTTCATTCAGCATGTTACGCGCCAAAGGGTTTGGATGGGATTCAAGCCTCTTTAGATATCGTCGCGTTTATTCTTAAACCACGTAAACGCCAAAAAGTCGTTTTTCAGAAAACGAAAAAAACTTAATAACTGCTTTAATATGGGTTTCAAAACAATTTTTTTTTAATGTGTGACTCTCTGAAGGGTCTATACCCTTTTTTTTTTAATTTGTTACTTACAATTAATTGTAGCCAAATCTGTGGCTTACGTGGTTTTGACGCAACCAGCAAATCGCAAATTTCTGTGTGTAAATTAACATTTATTTAGTATTTATCAAAAAAATAACTTTTAACTTTGCCAAAAATGCTTCAATTGACCTGAAACTTTCATGATTCTTTAATCTTAAATACAAAAAACTTAGTGGTTGAGACTTTAACATTTTCAACTTGAAATATTAAAACCATTATATTTTGCATGCACATGTCATTTGTATGGCCCTTATGAGGTTTTGAAAATGGATTTTTTTATTTTTCATACAAACTTGTTAAGATGAGAATGTAGTCTGGTGGCAAATGTTATTTTCTACCATAAAAACCAAAAAAGTAAATTTCGAAAAAATGACGATTACGTGGTTTAAGAAGAAACGCGGCGATATGTGACTGCATGTTTCGCTATTTCTGCTTTGACTGATGGCATGTTTAGGTTTTTGTGGATGTTCGAATTTTTTATATACCAGAGAGCAGATGTAATCATACGTAGTATCTTATTTTGGCGCGTTTGAATTGCATTTTTAATCACTAATTAAAAGTAAATAACAATATAATAAATTATTAACTTTGAACATACAAATGTGTGTATTTAAAAAACAAAATTATCTTTATTTTTTTTTTTTTTTTTTTATTTCGGACCAGCACTCAGGGGATGACCCCTACTCATGCAAAGCATTGTGCCAGAACTAGGAAATTAGGTTATGGGAAGGAGGATAGAGGGAGTAATGTTTGTGGACATTCGATTTGAATTTTCCAACATTGTAGTTGACAGGAAAGACCTCTGTAGGAAGATGATTCCACAAGCGAACTGTACGGCTAAAAAATGAATTTTCTCTGTAATGCATTGTGCGATTCACTGGCCAATCGACCACAAATGGATGGGCTCTTAATGAAAAGCGTGTTGTGCGCGAAAACGTGCGGATATCGGGAACTAGTTCCCTAATCTCATCAGAGCACATTCCATTGTAGTAGCGATAAAACAGCGAAACACAACCCACATTGCGTCGATGTTCAAGAGAGTCAATAGAGTTGGATACCCTACTGTCACCTATGAGCTTCTTCGCCCTCTCCTGCACGCGGTCAAGTAGTTCCAAAATAGACTTTGGAGCACCGGCCCATACATGAGAGTTGTATTCCATTTTTGGCCGGATGTAAGTGGTATAAATAGTAAGGAGATCGGATGAGGTGAAATATGTTTTACACCGTTTGAGAAAACCGAGACACTTGAAAGCTTCTTTTGAGACTTGAAAAATGTGCTTAGTCCATCGAACGTCACACTGGATTTTCATGCCAAGAACATCAAGAGCTTCTGATTCCTTAATACTTATACCACCCATAATTACAGATGTAGCACCATTATCGGCCGAACGCCGGTGCGTTAGCATACAACATTGAGTCTTACGAGCGTTAAAGTCGACTCTATTTGCCCGGCCCCAATTAGATATTGTTACGAGATCGTGATTGAGCGTATCATTCATGTTTTGCCGCTTGGCCCCAATCTCTAAAAGGCTCGGCCGTCTGCAGAATGAATACGAATGGCAAATGCTGCTATCATCTGCAAAAGAGTAGATAGGGTTGGAAGTTTGACATAGAAGGTCATTTAGAAAAATAAGAAACAGGGTAGGAGAAAGAACAGAGCCTTGCGGTACCCCTGAATTAATCTTGAACTCGTTTGATGAAATCCCATCTATAACAACTCGTATAGTGCGATCCCTGAGAAAGCTCGATATAAATCGAGAAAAACTATCACCGACACCAAAAGCAATAAGTTTTGACAGGAGTGCACCATGCCACACTCTATCAAAGGCCTTGGAGATATCTAGAGCCACCACCTTACTTTCGCCGAAATGGTGAATGGATTGACACCATTTTTCCGAAAGGAAAGCCAGCAAATCCCCTGTAGAGCGCCCCCTACGAAAACCATACTGGCGGTCGCTTAGTAAGCTGTTGGACTCCAGATACTTGACAAGATGAAAATTTAGCATACTTTCCATTACCTTAGAAAGAGTAGAACAGACTGCAATTGGGCGGTAATTTTCAGGGTTGTTAGCCTCTCCTTTTTTGGGGATTGGCGTTACATTAGCTAACTTCCAGCACATTGGAAACTCACCAGTATGATACAAGGTGCTGAAAAGAGTCGCTAATGGACGTGCTAGCGTCGAAGAGCACTGTTTCAAGACCAGTGCTGGAATGCCATCCGGCCCAGAAGACTTGTTGATATTAAGATCTGCTAAGACCTTTTTAACTGCACGTGCTCGAAAGAATATCTTTGGCATAGTTACTGATACTCTGTCAAGCACGGGTAGTGGCTGATTGCTTTCCGGTAAGTAGGAATTTCTTGCAAATTGACCAGCCAGAAGGTTAGCTTTGTCAGCCGGGTCAGTGAATATTTGGTCATCTTTCAAAAGCGTCGGAATAGAGGAACTAGCATTATCCTTTACTCTTTTGACAAATGACCAAAAGCTCTTACTACCCCGAGGGGCAGAAAGAACTTTAGCACGAAGACGCTCATCGTGTAGACCTTTTTCACGCCTAAGTACTTTGGCACACGAAGATCTCGCTCTTTTGCGTAGCGAATCAGTGTCTGCGTTTTTATTTTTACGCCAGGCACTGAATGCTTCCTCTCTGAATCTGACTGCATTTTTGCACGTCTGATTAAACCAGGATTTCATTCTAGGTTTAATCGAAATTTGCTTTGATGGAATAAAAGCTTTCATTCCTAGCAAAATTATGTTTACAACCATTTCCGCCATGGCATCAGTGTTACTGTCTAGAAAACAAAGTTTCCAATTAAAATGCCGGAAAAAATCGTTGAGCTCAGCCCAACGAGCCTTATCGTATACGTATTTTAAACGTTTCGTGGCTGCTTTTGAAACGCTTCGAAGTTCGGAAACCGAAAAGGAGGCGGATATGGTGCAGTGATCCGAGTTACCTAGAGGTGCATTAACGTTTACTTCGTACTTTTGAGGGTGCGAAGTTAAAAAAAGATCGAGAGTATTATTATGGTGCCCTTCAACACACGAAATATGCGTTGGCTCATTCACTAGTTGCGCAAGGTGGTTGTGCGCGGCAAATAACTCAACATACTGGCCTTCTGGAGATGTATGGCTCGAATGGCGAAGCCAAGATGAGTTGTGAACATTGAAATCACCAGCAACAACAATTTCACTGTTCGGACAACTATCAAGTATCTTCGATATGGAATCGGAAAGGGAATCGAAGCCGGATAAAGTTTTGTCCCTTCCCGCGTTTGGACTTCTATAAAGAAACCCGAAATGCAAGTAGTGCGACTTGATTTTGCAATTATGACATTATTAAACATTATGTAGTATATAATAACTCATATCTTGAGTCTAAAATATATATGTATAAACTTTTTAAATTCAGTGAGTGGTAGACAAAAAAATTTATGTTTTACGGTTGCTGTTATTTGAGGGATCTCTGATGTACGGATGAGAGAAGCAAAGTCCCTCCTTCTTAGTCGAGTGTAACCAGAGTCATTTGGTACGTTACGGGTTAGTGGATTCGGATGAGTTTCTTCTTTAAATACGTTTCTGCATGTTTAGCTATTTCTGCTTTAGCTGATGGCACGTTCAGATCTTTGTAGATGTTAAAATTTTTTTAAATACCAGAGAGCAAATGTAATCATACGCAGAATCTTATTTTGGGGTCTATGAAGTTTTTCTGCATTGCTAGTTGAGGCAATGACCCATAATTGAATGTTATAACACCAAATTGGTTTTAGAATTGACTTGTACAATAAAAGTTAGCAATCTAAAGCGAGAGTAGAATTTCTGCCAATAAGCCACTTTAGTTGGTCGGCTCTTAATTTCATTTGTGTTAACTTTGATTATATGTGGAGTTACCAAGTAAGGCGTCGGTAAAGATGTATGCCGCGATATTTTACGGCTGAAAGCTGAGGTATCGTTTGGTTACACACTGTGTAATTTCAAACGGTTTGCAAAATATGAGCTTGAGTATATGATCATTTTTTACAAAAATGACATCAAGGCCCCACATCTTTAAGGGCCCATAACAAAAAAGCCTGGAGGACTTTGGGCAAAACTGGGAGACAGGGGTCTTTTTTTGGTCTTTTATCACGTAGTGGTGTCCGTATATGGCTATTTTTTTCCGTGTTGCACTGTGTTATTTATGTAAATAGAGGGCATGATTCCCTACGCAGTGTGAAAGTGATGTGAGTACACTTTTGTTCATTAATTTTTATTCTCTATTTGTTTAACCATTTTTCGAAATTGAATACGTAGTCTTGTAAATATTGTGATGCTACTTCGGGTCATTCGTGTGATGCAATATACTATAAGTGGCAAGAAGCCGCTAAAAAATATTAACTGATGGGGACGCACGCCTTATGACGAGAAAGAGACAGCGGATACAACTTTAAGATCAAAGGAAACTTCTCTAGCCGATGGACAGGAACAAGAGCGCTACGCAACATGGAATTTCGCGCAGCTGTGAAGAAACATTAACCTGCATTATCACAAAAAAAATATTTTGTAACGGCTGAAAATCGACAGCAACACAAATATTTTACTGTTGATGACTGCAAGCGCGTAATGTGATCAGATGAGTCTAAATTCAATCGATATTAGTTTGATGGCAAACATAATAAGCAGACGGTCAAGCACGGTGTTTCCAACATCGTGCTGTGGGGTTGTTTTACATCGTGGCATTAAATTTATGGGAAAGGAATACCATCCTCAATCCCGATTTTTTTTTTCTAAATATGAACGCATATACTGAGAAAGAATTTGTTTTTCAACAGGATGGAGACCCGAAACACACCTCAAATATCGTTCAGGAATGGCTGGCTGGGAAAAGTTTTTATTTTATGCAGTGGCCTCTGCGACGTCCCGACCTTATTGCAATTGAGTATTTGTGGTACTCCTCTATCTAACTTAATCGAATTGTGGCAACCTGTGCACCTGGAGAGGCAGAAAATTCCATATGAAATTATCTAAAAATTGGTTACAAGTAAGCTTAAAGGCTTATTTTACATGTTGCCTGAAAGTGCAAAATTGAGCTTATGTATACAATTTATATATTTGTTTTATAATGTTTTTTTATTTAAATACGTAGCTTCTTGTGTTGATTTAAAAATATTTTTGTTAGCAATTGAACAGTAAATAAAATAAAAAATAAAAAAATTATCTCTTCATTATTACTATTTTAATGCGTATTTATCGTATTTGTTAAATTTACAATCAAGTTCTATAAAACTAACCACTGTGCAGGGCATACTGAAATTGTTTGCCTTAAACACTTCAGAGAACAAAAAAATAAAACAGTAAAACCATATGACTCATACATTCTAAAATATTATATCTTTGGTATGACAGCTCTAACTTGCCATCTAATCATGACGTAAAAATTTATCATTTCTAATCTCACATATGAAAGCGTTACGTAATGACAAATTGCTATAAATTCATTTGAAAAGTGAGACTAGACAGCTAAATTTCCATTTCAACTGACACGACTTCAATGCCACTAAAATTTGAATTTGTTTTGGTTGTTTAAAGAAAAAATAAAAACAGCGAACGATTACACTTTTAACAATAGAATACATAAAATAAATAATTAATATTGTTATTAATGAGGCCATGCATTCATATACAAGATAATAAATTACAAATTCATACAAATCTATTCTTGTAATTGTGAGAAGTGTGTCAGTGTTTGTGTTTATATTACACTAACACAAATACGTACACAAAAACAATAAAACACAACTGCTGCTACTGCTGCTTAAACTACAATAAACATTTTTTTTTGCTGTAAAGTTACAACTTTTGAAAATAGACGTGCTTGAACCTTGTTAGCGGTAGAATATAAGGGTGGCGTAAATTTTCAAAAAAGTATGTGTCCAAAAAAAAAAATAAGAAATAAATTGTAATGGCCATAGTCAGAAAACTTTCGAACAGTTTTAGAAACTACTTTTAAGCAAAATTCAGTATTGATACATGTATTCCAATATAATTGTTTGCTTAGCTGAAAGTAATTTCTTCATCTAGGTTCACCAAAGACTTTCTTCATCCATTCTATCAAAACAAAAATTCAATTTTAAGGAACGGTCATAAAATAAAGAGGCGTAAGACAGATGAGGCTGTAGAAATCGCCTAAAAAGCAAGAACATAGTTCTTATATTGCTGCAAGTGCTTTTAACGGCTAAACTTTTTGGATAAGAACGTTTTATATTTTTGTTTTTGAGCTGATTATATCTATATATATATATATATATATATATATATATATATATATATATATATATATATAACTCGTGATTTCATAACTCGAGAACCACTCAATCGATTTTCAAACGAGTACATGCGTTGGAAAGGTCTACTTTCACTGATGGTTTATAAAAAAGCAACATCGAAACATTTCTACGAATATGCGTTATACGCGCACTTTTATGATAGTGCGTTTTCCCTATATAAAATGTATTTTTTTCTTATGAGAATTACATTTTGTCGGTGTAGGGCTCTGCCGCTGATGAAGTGGCTGGTGGGTAGTTTTATATAAACATTTATTCATTAAAGTATTATCCATGGGATAGGTGCGTCAATCGTTTTCTCTCTCTCTCTCTCTCTCTCTCTCTCTTTCTTTACCTTGGGAGCAATTGTTTTCCTCCTCAAAGAACTTCAGCTACGCCGTTTAATAACCGCGGACTAATATAGATCCTTATACAAAGCACAACGGTTTTTTTTATCGTATCTATACATCTTCTATGCATATATAATAAAACAGCAACAGGACTATTTCTGTACATGAAATATTTTTTGAAAATTTTGTTGCTGGTTTAGATAGTAATCTAAATACAAAACAGCAATTTTTAGAATTTTTGTCTGTCTGTTTGTGTTCGCATCACGTAAAAACCACTGAATGAATTTTATTTATATTTTGTGAGGAGGTACCTTAGTACTTCGGTTCAAATATAGCGTACTTTCCATGCCAACCTAACAGCACCCTTTATTTTTTTAGCGGGATATTTTAAACATTATTTACAGAAATCTAAAATAATTGAAGAATTTTACATAAATTTTAGAATTTTGTATAAAGCCTATGTTCCTGAGTAATTAGGCAGGGATGGGTACCTTTATATAAAATACATAAACCATAACCCAAGTACTATAAAATTAAGAGTGTTGAAATTTGCTGTAGATTACTTTCAAAGAAAATCGAACAAAATATTGTAAGGACGGTGATGGTAATGGCAAAATGATCACTAGCGAAATAATAGCTTATGAATAGATTTAACACTGAATGAAGGCAAAACGAAACGTATTTGGCTAAAAAAATTAGCTCTTTTCCCGCCTGCAACTAAACACACGATATATATTTATCATATGATCTAACAGTTCAAAAACACGTGTGTAACTTCATATGTATGTCTGTCGAAATAGAAACCTTATATGCGTTTTATGATTTTTGCATTCAAACGTAACTTTGTAATTACATCTGTCATAAATTCTGTCTTCTTCTTGACTTTAGGCGACATTTTTGTTAATTTGTTATTTACTTTTGTTAAAAATGAGTAAAATATAAGTTTTATGACAAGTCATATATCAAATAAACGTCGCACAGTTGCCGATTTCACGAAAAGGCGGTAAAGTATCCAGAACTCTTAATTGGATTGGAGTTTTGTTTTGTGCAGTAGGTGGAATTTAAGTTTTTAATTTTAGCTATAAAAAGTAAAAATCACCCAATAAGAAAAAAAATTTTAATGGAGTTTTGCTCCATTAGGTAGGAGATTTTACAGCAATATGGACCCATTTTAAATAAAAAGTTTAAAAGTTTCTCTATTGCTAAATAAACGGCTAAAAATTGTTTAAAGTATTAATTTCACATAACAAATTGAAAGTGGTTTCATTCCGAAAAATTTCTTGTTTTACGTTTTCTGTAGAAGCTAAATCCGGAACCGAATTCACAACCGAAGCGAATTTAGCTCTGGGACATGTGTGAATGTTTAGCTACATTCACTCTTATGTCGCAGCACCTAATATATTAAAAGTGTGTTGTATTTTTGTCGATTTAATGAAACCAAACATAACCTATAAAAGCCAAAACCATTCCGATCGGAATGGTAATAACGGAATCATTTCAATCATTTCAATTCCGAACGGAATTTGTGACATGCCTGTATATTATTTTTTTTTTGACTAATAGCTTTTCAATTACATACATATGTACTTATTTATACAAAATTTATGTTGTATCAAAATCTTTTAAAACAAACAACTTATAGTCATTTAAAAATTCAAATTTTCTAAGAATTTTTTTTTAAATTTAGCAAAATACAGAGAAAATCCATTTTGGCCTTTTTGCTGTGTCATAGTTGAAATAGAGTACTATTTTTTGGCTTCCGAGGTATACTTTCAAATGAGTAATATAGGCTTGAAATCGGTAACCATAACAAAAAAGATTTTTGGCCGCCTTCTCAAATTACATATGTGCGACAGTGCGTCATGTAAAATTAATTTAAATTAGATATGGTACGCCTACACATTGGAAAATTTCAATTTAGAAACCTGCTCACTAGTGCTGGCAATTTCTACTAATTTTAATTACTCGATACAACTCAATACATTCCAATTGGTTACTCAATAGAACTCAATACTTCCATTTACATACTAGCCGAGGATATTTATCGTCGTAGTTGCCAAATATTTTTATAAATTTATTTTTAAAAAACTACCGTAAAAGTAACGACTAACAACTTTTGTGTATTGAGTACCCAAAAAAAAAAAATGATCGAGTATCGAGTACTCGGTACCCGCCACTCAATACTTTGCCAGCACTACTTCTCACCTACCACTTCTATTATTTTAAAATGCATTTCCTCTATAAATCTCTTTAGAGGCTTTTAAGTTGCTTTATTGTTTTCATTTTGGATTTTGACATTTGACAAAAATTTCAAAAAGCATTAGATCGAATTCTTGTAGACGTTGTTACATGCAGTATATAAATAATACCTTTGTTAAGATGGGAATTACTTTTGCATGCTTGTGGTTTACTTATTACCTTTGACGACGCACAGAGGGGTATTTTGCCAATCTAGCCGGACATTAGGCTAAAAGTTAATTTTGAGAAATGTAAAAATTTAAGTAAGCAGCTCGACAGACAACAAAATTCTGCATCGTATAGTGAGGCTTTTGTTTGAGATTTGTCGTTTTGGGACACTATTAAAGTCAGAAAAGTTGAGTAAATCGCATACGTTTTTATTGACTTTAAACGATTTTGAGAGGTTTGCAATATATTTTTTGGTGGCTAAACGAATAAAGATTTTATTAGAAGCTACTTATGTTAATTTTTAGAATTCCATCGCGATCCATCGCGATCCTAAAAATGTTATATATCGCTACAAAATTTACGATCTCTTTTATGCTGTAAGAAAACGTTGCGCATATTTGAGCCATTTTTTGGCGATTTTTTGAAAATTTTACTTTTTTCTGTTTTTTTTATCTTGGATAGGTAACTACGAGTAAGAAACCCTTGTATATTCATAAAATGTTTTGGTTTTTAATAACTGAAGGTAGATGTTTTTTATTTAAATCATTACATCTAACACTGTTATTACCTGTACAAAAAACAATTTAAATATCAAAAGAGATATAGACGTAGATGCACTTTCTTTCGGACTATCTACTTTACACACCAGAATTCGTCTATTTGAGAGCATATTACACCTGTCATATAAACTGTCAGTGAAAATGGCAAATAAAATCTGATGCGGACAAATCCATTGTTAACGCGAGGAAAAAAAATATCCAAGAAAAATTTAGAAGTGAATTAGGGCTAATAGTGGGTGTACCGAAAGCTTGATTTGGAAACAGCAACACTAGCAGAAGATTTTTCACCAATCCTGAATTAGCTGCAGAAATAACTGTACTTAACGCTGAAGAGGATTAATATTCCGAAGAAGTCTTTGAAGAATCCGACGAAAAAGAACCATGGCACTTGTTTTAAATAATTTAATTGTTACCATTTTCAATAAAATTTATCGTTACAATCATAAATAAGTTATTACTATGAATAAATTAATTATTTTCCGATAAATAAAATACTATAAAAAAGTAACAAATTACAAAAATATTTTTTTAATAATATTCTTGGGAGTCGGGGATTGGTAAGGCATTGGAAAGCTTAAAAATGAATATTTTTAGGAAATTGGCAAAAAAAAAATAAAAATTTTTTTTCACAGCGACGTTTTTGGGAGTGGGATTGGTTTTAAGAAGTATGTGATCTATTTCTTTTAATAATTGCATTATTTTTTCAAATAATTTTTTATTTCACCGCCCACAAAAGGGGGCGGGGCTAAAAATGGCATTTAAGAATCTCTTGAGTCCAAATTTAAGTTTTTGAACATTCTTTGACCTTAAAAGATGTAATTGCTAAGCAAAATGACGGGAAAATAAAAAAAAACTTGCGTTTTTCAGAGGTAGGATTAGTTCTTCCAATGGGAACTTTTTTCTCCTTGATCCGATTTTTCCTATTTTATAGCATTGACAGCCAATGACCATGAAAGGTTTTTCTGCGAAGTTTCATTAACCTAGGGGCACCCAGTACATTTTTAGAGCCAATATAAGCTAAAAAAAAAGTAATGTCCGGCTAGATTGGCAAAATACCCCTATGTGCGACGTCCGAATACCTCTGATTTGTATCAAAGGCACACTAAGCTCTGAACCTAATCTCTAAATCAAACGTTTATAATGGGTGATTTTTTTGAGGTTAGGATTTTCATGCATTAGTATTTGACAGATCACGTGAGATTTCAGACATGGTGCCAAAGAGAAAGATGCTCAGTATGCTTTGACATTTCATCATGAATAGACTTACTAACGAGCAACGCTTGCAAATCATTGAATTTTATTACCAAAATCAGTGTTCGGTTCGAAATGTGTTTCGCGCTTTACGTCCGATTTATGGTCTACATAATCGACCAAGTGAGCAAACAATTAATGCGATTGTGACCAAGTTTCGCACTCAGTTTACTTTATTGGACATTAAACCAACCACACGAATGCGTACAGTGCGTACAGAAGAGAATATTGCGTCTGTTTCTGAGAGTGTTGCTGAAGACCGTGAAATGTCGATTCGTCGCCGTTCGCAGCAATTGGGTTTGTGTTATTCGACCACATGGAAGATTTTACGCAAAGATCTTGGTGTAAAACCGTATAAAATACAGCTCGTGCAAGAACTGAAGCCGAACGATCTGCCACAACGTCGAATTTTCAGTGAATGGGCCCTAGGAAAGTTGGCAGAAAATCCGCTTTTTTATCGACAAATTTTGTTCAGCGATGAGGCTCATTTCTGGTTGAATGGCTACGTAAATAAGCAAAATTGCCGCATTTGGAGTGAAGAGCAACCAGAAGCCGTTCAAGAACTGCCCATGCATCCCGAAAAATGCACTGTTTGGTGTGGTTTGTACGCTGGTGGAATCATTGGACCGTATTTTTTCAAAGATGCTGTTGGACGCAACGTTACGGTGAATGGCGATCGCTATCGTTCGATGCTAACAAACTTTTTGTTGCCAAAAATGGAACAACTGAACTTGGTTGACATGTGGTTTCAACAAGATGGCGCTACATGCCACACAGCTCGCGATTCTATGGCCATTTTGAGGGAAAACTTCGGAGAACAATTCATCTCAAGAAATGGACCGGTAAGTTGGCCACCAAGATCATGCGATTTGACGCCTTTAGACTATTTTTTGTGGGGCTACGTCAAGTCTAAAGTCTACAGAAATAAGCCAGCAACTATTCCAGCTTTGGAAGACAACATTTCCGAAGAAATTCGGGCTATTCCGGCCGAAATGCTCGAAAAAGTTGCCCAAAATTGGACTTTCCGAATGGACCACCTAAGACGCAGCCGCGGTCAACATTTAAATGAAATTATCTTCAAAAAGTAAATGTCATGGACCAATCTAACGTTTCAAATAAAGAACCGATGAGATTTTGCAAATTTTATGCGTTTTTTAAAAAAAAAAGTTCTCAAGCTCTTAAAAAATCACTCGTTATTATAAAAGTTTTTGGAACCGACTTAAAAATTAGTACCACCCTAATGAAAATACACGCTGGGTTTAGAAATAAATACAAGTTTTCGTGCAATAAATATTCTATTCGCTAAAGGAAGCAAATATTATTCATATTTATTTCTGTTATATTAATCATAAGAAAATGTTGAAATGAAAATGACGCTTCCTTTTTTTTTTTGCTGTTCTACACATTTGTTTGTTTCTCTTCCTCTGCAGAAACAAAACACATAATCAAACAGACTTGTAGCAATGAAAGCAATATTTATTATAATGTATAAGTGAAAAATATAATAAGGCTAAACAGAGTTTTTAAACTTAAATAAGTTTTTATATCAATAGAGTTGCTCAATGAATTTTGTACGAATGAGACTTTTTTCTCGCACAAAGAAGTTGAATTAAGGTACTTTTCTAGAAAAGACATATAGAAAAACATACATACGATACATACAAAAGGCGTGTTTTTTAAAATTTTGATTTTTTTTTTTGACACCAGCTATTAAGGATGTCCTGTCGAACAGTGGGGAATTTGGTGGAAAAAAATCTGTAGTTGGTTAATGGCTAACCCCATTGTTCTGAAACTTAGCTTAACTATAGTAGATGTATAATCGATTTGTACCTTATAGTGCTTAGGAGGATGGCGCTGAATATATGAAATATATTTTACAAAATTGACTATTAAATTTATAAGTCGGTCTATTTATTGATATACAAATGAACTTTTTATGAAAGTCTTTTATAGGGTCGACATACGACAGAGTTGATTTTCAATAAAAACTCACTAATATGAATTAAAATTTTACTCTGACAGATGACAGTCTTGTGAATTTAGTAAACAGGTGTTTGTGTGCTAAGTAATTTTATTATATATATTTAGATCAAATGGAAAGAAGGCAGAAAGTGCAATAGGCAACTATGATAATGGTGAAAAACCAGCATTTATTTCGCGTCAACAGGAAGGTTTTTCAAAAAGTGTGTGAAAAAGTTCATTTTAATTTTTCAATAAAAAACATTGGTCATTAGCTGATTGATTGTCCACTGTGTTGCCATATTGAAATTGATTAATTTAGTTGGGAGAATATTATCTACAAATTATGTAGGTTATTCATTTTAAAGAAAAAATTGGAAAAATTTTGCTTTCTATACTAGCAGAATGTAAGACATTTTCTTGATCCTTCTTCGTCCTTCTTTAGCAATCTTCGCATTTATCTACTTTGGGAGGTGTTAAGTTACAACAATCTTCTAATTAAACAATCAAACTCAGATAATTGAATATGAGAAATTGTATTCAATGATTAGTTGGTGATAACGATATCCTCAGGAATTATACCGTAGAGAGAAACAAACAAACAGAAACATTTAAAAGATAGATAAATAAATTTTGACAATAAATCTGTTTCTTTGTCTTAAAATAAAATAAATTTACATTATTTTGGTTATTACGATAGCTTTTAATTTTTCTTAAGTTTTAAATTGTACTGCTAATTATTACGAAAAATAATTCAAAATTATCTTCGACATATAAAATCTCCAATAATATCGCTTGGCAAAACTACATGCTCTGCTAGCCATAAACATCAAAAGCGAAGAAGGCAATCTGTGAATATCCTTTTTGGCGAAAATAATTGTAACATAAAACCAAACCATTAATATAAAAACTGTAGTATGCCGCACTGGTTCCTCTAAAGGGAGACAATCAAAATTTTTCAATTTTTACTTTTTGCTACACAATGTAATAATATAACATCGTTTTCTCGACTCTTTCGCCAAAAAATACAGTTGTGTCCCTATTCTTGATATAAAAATAGCTTCTCCAGAGTCAACTAAAGATAAATATTTTGAGTTGTCCCTACTAAAGAGAATATCAACTAAAGAGAAATATTTTTTCTTTTTTTTTAAGAGAAGTAAAACTCAGGCAATTACTGCCTATATTAAATGTGTTACTTTCTTTGGAAAGGTATAGGAGTAGATAAGACAGATGGTTGTGTGAGAGTAAAGCTTCGCTTATGGCAACACTGCAATTGCACGTTATGATTATATTTAGAACAGTGTTGCAGCACCTCTGGTGTTATGTAGGCGTATTGGTTTCAAGAATTGATGCACAAATTTATTTTGTACTAGTTTTGGTGAGAATTTGAGAGTAATTTTAAAATACCGTGATAAGCAAAAGTAACCGCAAAGATTTTCGTTGAAAAATTAAATCAAAGGAAATTGTCTTCGTTAATGCTGTTATAACAGTTTCGTAAAAGCAATATATGTTTCAAAGACGTAGAATCAATTTTATTACGTTGTTTAGTACAAATGAATTTTAAGTCCGAAAAAATGTGTTCATATAAGTATGTGGACGTGAAAAATTAAAGAATTTTTTTGAGTTCAGGATAGGCCGAGCTATCCAAAGTTTTCCAAAATAATACCCTGTCTATTTCCGGTAAAGTTTTTATCTCGCTACGTACTATAATAAGTTCTATTTGTATTTTGTATTCATATTTATTAATGTCAACATTAAATGGGTTTTAAAAAAGTTCAAGAGGTGGTTTTATATTATTTATGTCTTGAAACTTATCTTCAAAATTAAAACAAGGGTTTCAAATATCCTAATATAATCAAGGGTTCTAACCTTTCTCTGCTGGTTCATAATTAGGGAATTTTTCGGAAATATTCTGAAATCGCCTAACTTAATTTGTGATAACAACATATACATATGAAATTTTCAATTTCAAAACTAAAGAAGAGAAAGAGAACAAAATTCACATTGACTGAGTTTTTCCTTAATGGCCAACTCTACTGATGCCCTCAATTGAGCCGTTCTCCGTGCAATAGTCATTCGGGACAAAGGCACTGATTGATTGCACAAATGTACAATTAAGTTGCAGAAAAATTTTACTTAATAATTCTTTAATAAAAATTCCATCAGTAAGAGGTCTGCCTTGTCTGACAATATCTAGAGCCACCATGCTTGAAATTTTTCCTCTTAAATTAAAATCTTTTTCATTTTCATTGTTTTCTTCTAATTCTAGCCATCGCCTCCGCTCTTTTTTCTCGTCATCATTATATTTATTTATGTTAGAATAAGAAGAATCATAATGCCTTTTAATAACATTTTCTCTATAGCTTTTACATGTTTGATAAAAGACATTCAACATTTCCAAAAGCATTGTTCATCATAAAATAATTTTTTAATTCCATGTTTACTTATATTGACCACTGTAACTGAAAAAAAATTTAAAAAAAGATTCATATGCATCCGCTAACATGTGCATTCAACAACATCTGTTGAACGAATAAACTAAAGAGAACAGGTGGAGCTGTGCATCACTGGTTTGAAGCTAAGATAGGATTGATATGTATTATTCAAGGCGAATTCATACCAGGTGGAGTCGATAGACCAGCTGATTGTTTTTTGCTCTCGTTTTTTTGCTAATGTCCTGTCAAAAAATACATTGTTTCATATCTGCTAATCTAATGTCTAAGTTGTTGTTTTGTTGTAGTTGTTGTCCTACTGCTCACACCTGGTATGAATTCGCCTTGGTATTATTATAAAGAGAATTTAATATATTTCGCTCCCTAAATACAAAAGAGTCACAACTCAAAATACTAAAATTTTCAGGAGAGACAAAAAACTGTTTATGGAAAAAAATCAGTTTTGAAAAATTTTGAAGGGTCACACCCTTTTGTATTTAGGGTGCGATATCAGAAAAACTGATGTTGCCACGGTTGAGTATTGAACTCGTGACCATTGATTTAAGAGTCAACGTGCTTACCACTTAAGCTACAGCTTATCTCACCGACAAAATTCTAACTTTAGCTATTGGCAAGTTACAATAATGGACCTTAGGATTCCAACACTTTTCAAAGATTATATTTAATGAGATTTTGAACTGAACCTCGTTGCAAAAGATATTGCAATCATATCTGTCTGTGTGGCAAAATGAATATATTATGATGAATACAAAATAGTAAAACACGAAGTTAGAATTAGGTGAGGTTAGTGGGTTGCTCTTCTTTCCATTTTTCCATTCTTTTTTGTATACGGATGTGCATACTGACGAATTTATGGATTGTTAAACAAAAATTTTGTTGAACAATAAAAACCAAAATGATATTATTCTCTTCTTGGTTTTTGCCATCTTTAACTGTTTCCATAATTTTCTTTACTTGTGTGTGAGTCGTTTACTGACTGTGTGTAAGCGTTATGTTTGCATGAGTGGCATGCAACTAAAATAGCACTTGTGACAAATATTCAAACTTAAGAACATGTCACAAAGGATTTCCACAACAAATACATCTTTGTTGTACAAGACTCCGGTATTCTTTAAATCCGTAATCATACAACAGATGCTACTTACACTTGGTTAGTGCTAAAAACAAAACTGGTGGCAACTAAAATATTAGTAGTAACAATGACAACAACAATAATAATTCTTCAACCGGTTAAAAAGATTTTGGTTTTTTTGGTAAAAAATAAATAAAAAAAAAAAAATTATGGTAAAGGGGAGAAGATAGTTGCTTGCGGTTCTGGCTGCTTTCATTCACAGTTGATGTTTGTAAAAAATGATGATGATTATGAGGAAATTTATAATGTGAAATATTTGAAACATTCAAGCAGCGGTGACGAAGGAATCATTTCAGAAGCATATTTTAAAATTTAGCTTGAGAACAGTAAAGTCTCAGTCAGCCTTTCAAAGATTTTTTTGGCATTGTGTGAAATTTCCTGTATATCATATTGAGTAAAATTAATGTTTTAAGCTTTACCATATGTGGTAAAGGCAAAAAAGGATACATGTATAAGATTTTCACAGCGTGCTTTTTTCTACAGCATGAATTTGAACTCTTCCAAGGCACATAAATTGTTTCATTAACACCAGAAATACTTGACAGTTACTAGACGGACTTATTGTCATTGTATTCAAAAAAATCCATGGGCATTATCTGATGATCAGAGATCAAAAGTGAGTGCTGTTGCTAAGACTAAGGGACTCTTAATAGATCAGGAACATCACATTTCACATAAATATTTGGGCAGTTTACGATTACCAAAAAATCACAACAGCTTTACTATTTCAGAGAAGTATTCACGATGTTCACAATATTCCAAAGGGATTTTTCACATTAAAATTCCCTTCGTATGTAGGAACTCTAAGCTAAAGTAATGATTGGTTTGTACATTTCTTCTGCTGTGTAAAATTCTTTAAAGTTTTTTTTGCCGTTTTCGACATGCCATCATATAATTCTTGCAAAAAAAAACCGACTACAAAACAAATATATGTGCATCTAAACATTCTAAACTAAAAATTTAAAAGGAAGTAATCTGTAAGAAATAGTACTCAAATCAAATACTTCTATACTTTTTGCTCTAACGGACAAGTAATATACGTTCTGTACATTCAAATGTCTATCCATAACGACAAATTACGTCAGATATGAGGACACCCTTTATTTTTTTACAGTTATTATTACTGACGTAGTAATAAAAAGTAAAGGTTCCAAAGATATGGCCATATAGCTTAAACAATATTACCTAGGGGACATACTTTAATGTACAATTTTAAATTAAACACTTATTTTAAAGGACAGATTCTTTGTAAATTTCAAATGTCTGTTTAAAACTGTTGAAAAGTTTACATCAACTATTGAGACACCCTTTATAATTTAAAATATTTATAAATGTTATTATACCGGACATAGTAGTGGAGATTCTGTCTAATTTTCAAGTGTTTGTCTATAACGGTTCAAAATATAGGGCTAGATAGGTTAAATTGTATCAATTATGGAGACACCCTTTAGTTTCCAAATTTAAGTTATATACTTGATGTTATAAAGGACTTAGATATACAGGCTCATTGCG
Organism: Phasia obesa; assembly: GCA_949628195.1. NCBI lineage: Eukaryota > Metazoa > Arthropoda > Insecta > Diptera > Tachinidae > Phasia > Phasia obesa. The sequence continues at coordinate 102,573,928 of OX451218.1, read as the reverse complement.
AATTTCAACCGTCTATCTGTTAAGGTTCAAAAGTTTAGCAATATACATCAAATTACATCAACTATTGGGACACCCTTTAACTTCTAATTATAAATATTTAATTTCTGATTATAAATATTGGATATTCTGTCCAATTATAAAGTGATTGTCTACAATGGTTCAAATGGCTCATATATTTAAATTTATTTCCCATATGGGGACACCCTTTAATTTTTAAGTTTATTTTTTTATTAATTTCTGTTACTGGCAGCTATAGTGATATGCAGTTTTTTTTTAATTTTAAAAGGGTGCCCTTTGCGGTTCATAATACACGTAAAAAACACGTATGTTGTATGGGGACACCCTTTAATTTTCAAAATTCTGAACTTCTTTTAAAATGGGACCAATCTGTAAGCATTTCCTTTCTAACAAAGAAAAAATTTAAAAAATCGGTTCAGAAATGGTTCAGAAATGGCGAAAACATAAAAAAAGCAACATTCAGACGAATTGATAACCTCCTTCTTTTTTTGAAGTCGGTTAAAAATTAAGTCTTGCGAGAGATATACAAAGAAGACTCAAAAGCCGAAACGAATAGTAGATAATGAAATCAGTATTTTTACTAATGGATCCTTTATAAATGGAAGAGTAGGAGAAATTTTTTAATTGGTTGAGGAAAAACGTTCATTCATCAGTTCTTCAGTTCTTTTTTTGTTTGTTCGAGCCAATATGTTTTATGTATCTAGTTTTTAAGGTTTGCCCTACTTTGCCCTACATATACTCGTATATACATAGTGACAGGTGAAAGTAAGTCTGTATACTCCCCTGGTGCTAAACTTATCGGTTGTTTCCGTCGATGCCTTGAGTTGTAGAGTGTTTCTCATTTTTAATGCTGTTTGTAGACCTTCTTTGTAAAAAGTTAATCTCAATATTTCTGGTGCTGTGTAAATAAAAGTATGACATCTTGTTGTACTGATTATCTCTTTGTCTGCTTTTTTCTGTCATTAGTGTTGTATTGTCTAAGTAGTATGTCGATAGTCGTGCGTTGCTTTTGGCTATAGTGTTAATTGTGTCGAGTTGTATTTATCTGAAGTATGTGGTATTATATTGTAATATCTGTGTATCGTATGTCTAAATGCTGTAAGTTTACGTTGGGTAGGATGGTTGGTGGTAACGTGGTGAAGGTGGTGTCCGTCAAAGAGACTGTAGAATAATTAAAGTTTCTCGAATTGGTATTGAGGTATATCTAGATTCTTAATGTAAAAGAAAACAAGTCTCATGTTTTCAGTGGCCTTGATGCCCTTAAGTTTGTTAACAAAGTCTTGTGTATCATGTATGTTTGCTGTAAATTTATGTTTTCTTTAAGCAGGGGGGTGAGGTGTTTAGTCAAGTTATATTATTAATCTAGGGGAAACTTTAAAGCAAACCACTTTCATAATGGATCTCTTTTCTACTCTCTTCCGTCCTCAATGATGACGTCTAGATTTCAGACTGTCGTCTACGTCCTCATCATGGAGTCTCAAGTAATTGCTAGCATTTGTCCAAGGCTTAGTTATGCATGGCAACCACATTTAACAGATTTCTGCCCGTGCTCCTAGGTCTTATGCTAGCCCGTACTGCATATTCACACACACAATGTGCGCTACTGCTCTAGCCTCTTTCAAGCACAGTGTGCAAGTATCATTTTCTTCGACTTTCATCTTGGCCAGATGATACTTAAAGTTTCCATGGCCTGTCACTAGCGTAGTTATCTAGCGTAAGGCGCTAATATTATATTATATCTAAGCGCCTTACTGGCCTTTCTGCCAAGCGAAACTTTAAGGACGGAAGAAAGTCGAAAACAGATCCATTAAGGAAGTGTTCGCTTCGATATTCCCCCTAGATTAATAATATAAGTTGGCTAAACACCTCACCACCCTGCTTAAAGACAACGTATATTTACAGAAGACCATGTCAAGAAATTTATAATTTACAATATATCAGCGATGTTCGTGTGTAAGTATACTTTTGAAGCATTTTAGTAGGCTTCGTATTTCCTTTTGGAAAGATACATATGGGTCATTTGTGATTTTTTGCAAGCTGTTTCGTAAATTGTTGTGTTTTGTTTTTATAGTCTTTTTTGTACATGACTACAGTTGTGCTTCCTTTGTCAGCTTTAGTAAGTAGTAGATTATCATTATTCCGTTGCATTGCCTTTGTGTGTCTAGCATTGTTTTGTTCATTTGGGTTTGTTGTAGATTGAGTGTATCGTTTTATTGGTTTTTCGAGTACATCGGCTACTTTGTGCTTTTCTTGTTCCTGTTGGTTAGTTGGAAAGTGTGTGTTGTTTTTTTGTAATTCCCTACAGCATTAAAAGTGCACAAAGTTCTCTAAAACACTATATTTTTCCCACCATAATTTCTAGATGTTTAGATTAAATATTTGTTTTGTATTTAAACAAATTATATTTGGAATTGTAATGTAATATTTCTAAAAAACGCGATAATTCTTTTTAAATTTATTAAATAAATATTTTATGAGCGAATCATAAAATATTTATTTTCAAAAAATATATAAATCTAAACAGATTACTATGGGGAAAGCATATCCATATGGCTATTTCACTGGTGCTTAACCAGATCGTCAGTGTATTTTTCAAACTTTCTGAATAAAAACCCAGATTCTTATAATTTAATATAGCAAAAGAAAATAATTATTTTATGATTCGCTCATAAAATATTTATTTAATAAATTTAAAAGGATAAATATCTTAAATTTATATAATATTCTAAAAATTATTGTAAAGCTCTGTATATAAAATATTTTTATAACATTGTAATTCCACAAAGTAAAAATGCCAAACAAATACAAATTTTATTCAATTGGCTATTTGGCTGTAAGTAGTTCATATTTTGTCATTATTTTAAAACAACGCCATCTGTTTTGCAATCTTGTTTAAAATATCCCGCTTTCAAAAATAAAAGATGCCTTATGCAGTACATTTAAATCGGTAAAAAAAAGAACTTTTACTACTTTTTCTTCTCTTTCTCTTGAAATATGATATTTTTGCGGAAAAACAGTAGCCCATATTCGAATCAGGATGCTAAGGTACCTCTTCATAAAATTTGGTTTAAATCCATTCAGATACGTTTTTTATTTAAATAAAGGTATCCACCCTGGGATATTATTCTAAAATTTATATTAAATTTTAAAAGTTATTGTAAACCTCTCCAAGGGAGGTTTAAAATATTTTAATAACAATGTAATTCCACAAAGTAAAAAAACAAATAAAATACAAAGTTTATTCAATTGGCGTAATCTGTTGTTTAAAATATCCCACTTTCAAAAATTAAAGGTAATATGTACATACACAATAAAACCGTAATACATTTAAAATATACCAGTTTTAAATCGAAAATTTCAGTACCTTTAAACCGGAAATTGCGTACTTTCACTGCCTTTTCTCCACTTTATCTTGGAAGTGAGATATTTTTGCGGATAAAAACATTCCTATATTGGAGTCAAAATGGTGCAGTCTGCTTGACATCTAAAATATTTAAAACAAAATATATTGAAATGTACATTGTATAAAAACTGTTTATGAAAAACCCATTCTATTTTTTGTTTTCGCAACTTTACTTTTATATTAGTCATATTTTCCTAAATTATTTGTTCTCAAATAGTCATTTTAAAACCTCATCCCATTCCAGTTACTCTGTTTTAATTTTGGTTTTTCGTTCAGTTAGTTTTTTTTTTCAACGATATATGTATTTGGGTTTAAACTTCGCCACTTTGTATTATCTTGCTATTTTTTTTTTAAGGATTTTAAGTAAATTTCTTTGCTTTACGTTGAAAAAGTGAACCAGATTTTATGTTGGTATAATTTCCGAGACTGATATAAAAACATACAATCAAGGAAATAATAATTCGTATATGTACATTAAAATTTGTCATAAAGTTTCTTTTATTTTAACGGTTATGATGACATATGTCATAATAACATGATGTGGAATTTCCTTCCAGATTTTACCATCAGTTCGTCCTCTTCACAAACAAGAAGAAAAAAACAAAAACATTTGTTTCGCACGCTTTTGCTGTTCTAGTTTCAGTTTATACAGCCAATATCGTTTATTATCCTTGAACAATAAATTGATGTTAATATGTCATGTTATGAGTTGTTATCACTGTAAATGTACACACACCCCACACACACATACTCACAACTACGAAGTGGTGTGTGTACACAAAGCCAAATCGCACTTTACTACCCACCAAACCAAATGTTCCGATTTCGTAAAGAATTCGTAACGACTGTTCGACAAAATCTTCCGATTTCGGAACCGAAATATTACCTAAATCGTAAAGATTTTTATATGAAACGGTTGACACGACTTCGTAACGATATGTAGTTACGAAATCGTTACGATATGTCGTTACGAAATCGTAACGAAATGTAGGTACGAAATCGCAACGACATGTAGGTAAGAAATCTGTGAGTATCCCCGTATAAGCTAGAACTTCGTTCTCTGAAAGTGAGTATAATGATTAGTTAAAGATTTGGTATTCAAGGAAATACTTTACCGTAATCAATTCGATTTCAATTGTCCATCTTGCATGTATTTATTCAATTTTTCGTATTTACTATTGTTCTTTTTTATTTAATACAATTTTGATTTTTTTTTTTTCTTACAAATAAATCCAAGTTTTATATATTTTTTTTATTTGTACAGACAAACAACCGAAATGTCTTAACAAATTCGTTATTTTTTCAGTTTTCAGACAAACTACCGAAATATCTTACCGAATTCGTTACGACAAGTCTGACTTCAGAAAAAATCGAAAGCTTTGGTTTAGTGGGTACTTCCAGAGCCATATTGAGCTAATGTATGCATAACATTATTTTAATTTTGGAAAAGGCAAAGACTGATGAAGAGTTTTGTTTTCATTTCTCAATGGCAAAGTTTATTATTTGGATTATTACCGCCATCCATCCATTCAAAAAACAACAAATATGTGTAAAATAAGTGGTTGTTAGAAAACTTTATCCCGAATAGAGACAGTATTTTGTTTATAATTTCTTTTGTATTGTTTTGTGTTATTGTGCGAGTTCTATAATGTTTGTTTGATAAGATTTAATAAAACGGAAGAAATATACATAAATTTTCCCCGCAAATATAATATTCATAAATTTATTTAGTAATTGTAGTAATAAAGGAAATTCATTAAATATTTTATGTAATTTATGTCATTTATGAGTATCATTGCCAACCATAGAAAGAAACTATTTTTTATGGCTGCAAAATAAGAGTAAGTGAAAATGGAGCAAGATCCATAAGAGAAAAAATTATCGTGAATGACATTACAAAAATATTGTTGAAATTAAAACTTTTCAAAGATTCGACACACAGATCAATTAAAGTTTTTAATTAGTTTTAAATTGAAATTCCATTAATTAATTTTTTTATTGATTCAAATATATATATTTTTTTTTAAACACAACACCAACAAAAATTCTTAACTAAACAAATATTTGAATCAATTAATTATTTAATTAAATATTAATCTGAAATCAATTAAAACCTTTAATTGGCGAAAATATTTTTTTTTTAAATAATGAAATTTCTGAAAAATATAGCAACTCAGTTTTTATCGGAAGTGATTCTAAATATTTTCATGAAAAACTAATCTATCGTAAGCGAAAGTACAAAATAGCGGGTATAAATGCCATTCGCTTCTGATAAGATATAAATCTTAAGATTATAGTGGGTATTCACGTGTTTCATATTTTAAGTTAAACAGCTTCGTCAAAAGATTTATGCTATCGGCCATCTGGTGGAATCCCATTGCAATTTTGATATCTTCTCTATTCATCCAACTTTCTGTAATAGTAAATTGATCGGCTTTTATCGCTAAACATTTATATAATCGTTCCATATATTCTTTCTCTTAGCAATATCTAAAACGGCTTTATGGTTGTTTTTATATAATACCTTTACATAGGTTTATGGAGTATCCCTCAAACTACATTAATTTTCATGTAACAATTAAAGTCATCATGTAATTCCTGTAATCTTTCTATTTCTTCACATTGTTTATTAAGCAATGCCTTTTTAAGATTAACCATTATTACTACTCCATAACATTGTAATGATTACAGACTCATCGGTGGAATGAGCCACATTATTATACTTTTTCTTAAAGTAATCAACGCCCGTGTTTATGACAACTGAAAGATGGTAGTGGGTGCAACCCAATTTGGATTTAAACAAGGAATGGGCATACGAAGCCCTTTGTGCTATTCAAGTATAAATTCAAAACTAGTGTTAATTTCATATATGTATATATATCTGTACCTCGGAGGGATACAACACTATGTCCATTTTCATAACTTTACAGGAGAGGAGTTTTAAGCACATGGTATTCTATCCCTCTAAATGAAAGTGGACTTGGTGTTGTTTTAAAACATGCTATATCCGGTTCTAACTTGTTTTTGACATAGTGCTCTATTCCTCTATGAAATATGAGAAAAGCTGATTTTAACTCTGTAATAAAGTCAATATGGAAAAATATGGACATAGTGTTGTATCCCTCCGAGGTACAGATATATGTATGTATATATAATATATATAACAAAATTAGATATGCTGAAAATACGACTCCTCTGGTTAATAATATACAGGGCCTCCATGACCTGATTAACATACTGACTTAACTGACTTAAAATAAACATTCAGAAGATAAAATATATCGTACCTTAAATAGAAAAGCCATTGATCAAATAATTATAACTTTACAGGAGAAGGCAAAAACATAATAGAAACTGTAAAGCTTTATTTTTTCCACTATTGCAATATATTTTTGTGACGAGGTGTATTTAAGTGAAATTTATTGAAATCACTGAAAAACCTAATTTCTTAAAAACTAGGACTTGAGACCATTGATACAATCAAAAAGAATTATCAGCAGAAAGAACACATATACTACACAGCTACGTTAAAAATAAAAGACGGTTGGACTGGTGGTAAGAGTACACAGACTTAAATATCTCGGTGAAATGGTAGGAGATTTGTTCTTTAAATATAAAAAGTCTTCACTTAAAACATACTAGGAATATAAAGAAGCTTAAAGCTTTCGATATGTGGACCTACCCTCGCGTACTCAAAATACCATATATCAAACAATGAGGTACTGCAAATATTTCATCGTGGCCGAGCAAGAAATAGAGACGTTTGCAGAAATAAAAAAAATTATAACTTATTCCGATTATATATAAAAACTAGCTGTGTGCGTATCAGAGAATGACAAAAGTATCATTTTTAGTACTTATTAAGTATTTGAGGCAAATCATGTATAAATGTTTCTAGCTACAGCTCAAACAACATACCATACACACATACTCATATCAATTTCAACTTAAATAACTACAAATATAGGCAGAGAATAAGTGTTCGCATACTCGTTCATTATTTTTCGCAATGCAACCACGTATAAGTAAAAGTTGGATAAAGTATTGGCTATACCCATACTTGTAAGTATAGAGTGGGAATAAGTACAAGTATGTAAATACTCTAAGTATACTTAGAGTATTTTATAAATATATGTAACTATATGTATTAATTATTTCACAATTTAAAAATACGTTCATTCCTTCATCCTAATTATTTTGGTTTTTCATACTTAACCAATGTTCGGTTATAAACAAAATATTGCTAAACATCATACACCGTTTTATACACACAATTCCTAAAAGTAGTTGTTTTACTTATAAGTATACTTAGAGTATTATAACTACTTTTCCATACTTGTAAGTATTAGGTAGATATAAGTATGGGTATGACAGATACTCATCACATTATCTACCTACAATCAGTTGTACTCATACATGCATTACGTATACACTTTTAAGTTCGTTGTGTATAAATAATGTTTGTTATTAGTATTGAGTATTTCACTGCAAATGCGTATGTGTAGGTATTTTCTGTGTTATAAGTATAGGTGTAACTAATACCCAAAAATATGTGTAAATACTTAACTACATTTATTTTATAAGTACCTTCTGTCAGTCTCTGGTGCGTACAATATTTTGTTCGATTTTGCTTTAAAAATAATCCCCACCAAATTGTAAGTCTCCTACTTTTATAGTGCTTTACGTATACGAATTTATTTTATATAAAGGTACCCATCACTGGGTAAAATTCAAAAATTTATATAAAATTCTAAAATTGTTAAAAATATTGTATATTTAGTTTTCATTATTTTAAAACGGCGCCACCTGTTCCGTAACTGTCTTTAAAACATCTCGCTTTCAAAAATAAAAGATGACTTCAAGTATGCAGTATCTTTAAATCGGTAATAAAATCGGCGTACTCACTGCTTGGAAATAACATAATTTTTGCAGAAAAAATATCCTATATTGGAATTAGGTACCTCTTTACAAGATTTTGTTAAAATACATCTTGTAGTTTTTAAGTAATGCCAAAGTAGACAGACAGACAGATATGTCTATTGGCGGAGAATATCGGTGTCGTAGGAACCAATAGCTGCATGAGCTATATGCCCATTAACATAGTCAAACGTATCAAATTGCAACGATTACGTTGGCTAGGAAATGTTATGAGAATGGACAAATATGCTCTAGCTAGAAAGTCATTTGAATATGAACCTGGTGACGGTTCACGCAGAAGTGGAAGACCAAAACTTCGATGCTCAGAAAGTCATCTCTGGTGTTAGAAATTGGAGAAGAAGCTCGGACGTTCCAGACGCTTAGAAATCTATTCTAAGTTCGGCTGCAGGTACAAATGCTTTGTAATAGCCACCTAAGTAAGTAAGTACTCGTAATGCAATACATTATACACCAAAAAAAAAAAGAAAGTTTGAAGACATTAGCAGTTGACAGTCTCCTAATAACTTAACTCTAATTTCTTTGTATAGAAGGTGTCTTTAATTAATATGATACTTGACTTTTTATATCATAAATGACAATAAATTAAGATAATCTTCAAAAAAAACACTGGCCTGCACTATTGAAAGAATTTTTGAAATCGGGCAAGTACCAATTTAAATTTTTTCAAACTATTCGATATTAATATTGAAAGATACACTTGAAAATTGTTTTACGTTAAACCAGAGGGCAAATTTAAATAAAAATTCGATCGATATCGAGTGCCATAATTTGCCCCCTGCTTTCTAAACTAAAAATTTTGATTTGAAGACTGTTTCTTGTTCTTGTTCGAGTAAAAGAATTAACTGCCCTTCTGATGCCAAAGATCTGCATGTCTTGTTAAATTTTGCTAAATGTTTGTTTTTCGCAATTTAGTTATTTACTGGTAAACTTTTGTATTATAAAATTTATGCACAATATAAAAATTGTTAAAACTAATTTATTTATATGAGCTACGCATAACAATTTCTCTTAACAATGAGCTCAAGAACAAAAGATTCTTGCTGACTTATTTGTTTTCTAAACTAAAATTAACTTACAAAATACCTGTTGCTGTTGCCACAAATTCAATTTAATTTAGTTTTATAGAAAAGTAGTAAAACAAAAACATATAATTGTAAAGAAGCACAGAAACCACATAAAAAGTCGTTTACACTTAATTTTTTTTAAGGTTTCAATGTGGCAAGAAATTGCACGTACAGACATATGTTTCGTTGCATACACTACGAGGGTTATTGATATAAGTGTAGAAGAATATCAGACGATCAAAAAGCTTTATGTCAAATTCGTGTATGTGTTAGGGAGAACTGTTTGTGTGCATACCACCTATAATAAAAAAATAAATCTTAATTTGGTGGAGTTGGTTTATGACATGGTTGGTAAGGCAACCGGTCATATTATCTGCAACAAAGGTATCTGTTTGTGTGAAGGTTTTTGTCTTGTTTATTTTTTTTTTTGGAGTTAGAATTTTCTTGTTGAAATTTGTATTTCTAACAGTGCGAATTGTTGGAACCCCCTGGAATATGTTTACCGTGCAAAAATCTAGTGGGAAAACACACTGCGACCAGGCAACAAAATTCAAATCAAAATTCTTTGAAAGAAAAATATTGAAAGACCTATCATATATGATAATTATAATTATCAGAAAACTCTTTAGGTAACCTTATTGAACATCTTAAAACAACATGGAGTAGGGTTTGTTAAAAAATAATCGCTTGATTCTACTTGATAGCTTGTGATGTCATGTAATCCCAATAACCAACCAACCCAATACCTACTGTACCTTTGATTACATCTAAAGGGTGTTTTTTATAGAGGTATAGAACTTTAAGTTGCAATAAAACAACGATGGATTATTCGATTGACATGAATTTTATTTATCCGAAAGATAATCTTGTAGCATTACATTTTAAATATGATTTCTGGCATATGACCGCTACGGCTGGCGCGGGTGTAGTCCAATCTGGACGTCCAATTTTCGCTGACTTTTTCCAACATTTGTGGTCGTATATCGGCAATAACACGGCGAATGTTGTCTTCCGAATGGTCAAGCGTTTGTGGCTTATCCGCATAGACTAATGACATAGCCCTACAGAAAGTAGTCTAGCGGTGTTAAATCACAAGATCTTGGAGACCAATTCACAGTTCCAAAACGTGAAATTAGGCGGTCACTAAACGTGTCTTTCAATAAATCTATTGTGTCACGAGCTGTGTGACATGTTGCGCCGTCTTGTTGAAACCACATCTCCTGGCTCCATGGCTCTATACCGATTACCATTGACTGTAACGTTCTGGCCACCATCGATTTTGAAAAAGTACCGACCAATGACCAGCCCATAAAGCGCAACAAACAGTCAGTTTTTCTGGATGTGACGGTGTTACGACATACACTTGAGGATTACCTTCACTCCAAATGCGGCAGTTTTAGTTGGTCATTCAACCAGAAGTGCGCTTCATCGCTAAACAAAATTCGCTTATAAAAATCGGGAACAACGGTAATCTTGTTTTGGGCCCAAAATTGCACTATTTGCAAGCGTTGTTCAGACGTGAGTCTATTCATGATGAATTGTCAAACCAAACTGAGAATAAATCACTTGACAGCTGTTAAATCCGTCACCATCTTGAAAAGTAATGCCAACTTAAAGTTCTATACCTCTATAAAAAACTCCCTATATTACTGCAAGAGTAAAATTTCATAGACTTTATTTTGTTCTTAACCACATTCTTCACATCCACAATATTATTTCCTCAGATTAGCCTCCGAAATAACCGAGTTGCCATTTTTATACCTAAAATATATGAAGCTTTCGGTCACGATAAATCGAAAAATTCTTCCCGTGTAGAGATTTTTCAAGGAAGCAGAAAACTCTAGGTCTTAAAGATGGTTGAAAATCATATAGTCATAGAGATCATTTGTAAATGATGCCAAAAATATGTTTTACAATTTTGATACATAACTCTACACCTTAGTATATTCAGCAATAATTAAAATAGTTATCCCCCTAATATTTAGATATTTTTTGTACTCCCATGCCTGTTAGTTAGTTTTATTTTGCAATGAATTTATTTCATAATTTGCCTAACAATTTTGATTACATTTTTCGACAATTGTGAGCTGTGCCACCATTTACCAACCAACTCACACGTTTCACAGGAAGCCATTGATATAATTGTGTTTAAAACTTTAGAGTAAACATCATATGCATTCATATGAGTAGAATTACAGCAGCTTGTTGTTATGTTCCCTTGAATTTGAGTGCATCTATTTGTATGTTTGTATGTGCATTACCGCCAACACAATTTTAATTAAATGTTTAAAATTTTATACTTACAACACTTTCAGTGGAAGCTCTATTTTGAAAACAAATCAAAAAAATAAATAAATAAAAAACAAAACCGCACATGTATAGATTTACAGATACCCGGCGGAAAAAAGGAAGGGTTTTCCACAAACAGGCCTTATTCTAGACAATCGCTAACACATTGAATTTGTTTTTATTATACTCCCAACTTACGCCCCCGGGGGTATATAGTCTTGTTGACTTCTAACAGGTAGACGCCAATGTTTTCGAGGTGTATGTGGAGGCACCAGTCCTCGAGGTTTATACGTGACCTGAAATTTGGAGCATAAAAACCTTAGAGGTCTTACCAGTATCAAAACGGAACCACGGAAACTAGTTGTTGCCGGTTACACAGTGCAACAAATAAAAACTTTTTGAAAAATACACGAACTTGACAATATAGACAGAATTTATTAAATCATTGGCTACATTACTGCCGAACAAAGTTCAGCTCTATGACTTAGTATGAAACCAATGACACCTTTTTTGAAGGGTCCACTGATTTTACGAATTATTCGAGGACCATAAATATAAATTGGTTACAATTTCGTGAAACTGAGTATAGGGTGTTATTACCTTTTGATAGTCGACTCGAACCTATATTGTCATTTCGTTGTATTTTTTTCACTGTTTTGTACTGTGTTATTGGTGAGGACAATCAGAAACTGGTGACTGTTGTTTGGACATAAATCGCAAAAAGGAAAACTTAGTCTGGTATGCCATTTCACTACTCAACAGAGGCTCCAATAACATAGCAGGGGAGCTTAGATAAATTTTAGCTCCTAAACAAGGACTACGATTAGCCAGAATACGAGAAAGCAAAATCTTGCAGTTTCATTTTGCGAAAAAAAAATTGTCTTCTCTGTGTTAAAAGTAGAGAGAGGATCTAGAAGGCCCCTCCATTCATTATTTTTCTTGTTGAATATACCCGCATATACGCTTACTATGTTAATTTAGTTAAATGCTTGCAGATGTATTAACAAGTATTTTGTATTGCATTTGTATAAACAAAATTCAAAAAATTAAAAATTAAAAAAGTTAACAAAAGCAGTATGCAAAAAATTGGCTAATGCTGGTTCAGTCAGATGAAATACGACTATGCGTAATCACGTCTGCTTCACACCCCAATCTCTACAATTAAGCCTGATCATAAATTTCTTTACAGTATTTTTCAACTATTATTCTATCTGTTGTCTTTCACCCTTTTTTATACATTCCACTCTGCATTTGCTAATTAATGAAGTAAAATTTGTTGTGTTAAATTTCGAGTTTGGTTTTATTATGTGGTCAGTATCATAAATGAATAGCAAAATGACAAACTATTCGATTTCATATTCCATATCATTATTTATAAACTAGAGTAGCGTCAACTTGCCCGCACACCTCAAATTTCATACGAAATTATTTAATGGATTTTTAGCCATTAGAATTTTAAAACATTTTGCTGGTGATAAAAGATGATTTATAAATTGTTATGCAGAATTAAGTTTGAAGCTAAATTAATTAATAAAATAAACTTGAAATTAAAATTTTATACGATTTTTAAGTGCCATGAAATTTTGTTAAAATGACTTCCTTAATAATGTGCATAGTGTAGTGAAAAACTGGATGGATTGGAATAGTGGGTGTGCTGGAAGGAAGTTCATAAGAAAGCCTTCTGCTTATGAAATAGTTAAGTATCTTGGGAAAATATTTGTTATTAAATTAGCAAAACAAAAACAGAAATTTAACAAATCAATATGAAATATCATGACTTAAAAATTTCCTATTTATCCTATTTTGATATCGAGCTACTGAATGTCAAATTTTGGTACAATTGATGCTGATTTTGTACCATTTCATCATTCTGGTGGTACAATTTAAACATTGTCAGATCCCAACACTGCTACAAACTGTCAAAAATAAAATACACACATATATGTATATAAAGGCGATTATATTAAAGCCATCAAAGTTACAACCCTACACGACCATCGTTGTGGCTGTAGTCAACTTAGGCTAATTTATATTTTTGTATGCGATAATTTTATTTTATTCAACGGAAGAATATGTCATAAAATTAAAAATTACAGATTGATTGATTGAGGAAAATGTTGTGAGGAAATATTTATTTATTTTTTAAAAGGTATTTTATAAAAGTAAAATATGTATTTCTACAACAATGTCAGAGTTTATTTTTTAGCTGTCATCTTAAGTATAATTAAGTTGCTGACTACACGGCGACAAATGATACCAACGGAATTTGTAGTGTTAAAAGCATTAGCCAACTAGTACCTATATTAACATTATTGCAGTTTTGGTAATTATTTACTTCGGGGACGATTTAGTTCTATACAGTAATACCGACGAAGGAGGGTGCTTTGATATGCTGTGTGGAAATTTAATAGATATTACAAAAATTGATGTTGTCACCACTAGGGATCTAACTCATGCCTTACGCTTTAGTATTTAAAGTGCTAACTTCATGAGCTACAATACCTTTAAGTTTTTTGATAATATTATTTAATTTAATTTAATTTTTTAACAACATAACCTCTGCGGAGATTTTTGCTTGTATTCAGAAAACACCCAGAGTCTTTGGCAGGAATCGAACCTGTAACCTCTAGACTGATAGACTAACGGGATACCATTCGGTCTTTAATAATATTTTTCTTATAGTTGTAGGATTTTTTTAACTGTTTTGAATTATCTTTAGACAAAATGTTGTTCGTTAAACTGGAAAATCCTACAAAGGCCACTAAAAAATGTCATCCAGATTATTAATGGTTTTAAATTTTTTTACAAAGTAAATAAAAAAAAAAAATGCTGAGAAATTCTTGTTGTTCTTCAATAAAAGTTTTTAACTATTTTCCGAATATTTATGTTTTAAAGATGTCAATGCCTTTTTCGCTCTAATTGACACATTGTAAAGAGTATAAATTCTTGTTACCTTTATATCACTAAGATCTATAACTAAATTGCAAATGTGCACAACAGTCTAAACTTATTATTAATCAAACAAACACAAACAATAAAAGTAATATATGAAGAAAAAAAAAATGACAACCAAAAACAAATCGTCGGCATGTGGTCTGTATAAATTTGTGCATTTTTTGTTGTTTTTATTTTATATCTATGTTAAGGGTATTTGTCCTAACAATAAATATGAATTTATGAATAAAAGCAAATATTTACTACAGAATATGCCTTCTTCCTGTATTTCATCCATATTCTATTTTTTTTTATATATTTTTTGTGAATTCATATGAACTCCAACAAAATCATATGCCTCCAATTTATTTTATTTAGGGTTTTTTTTCGTTATGTTTTTTATTTTCTTTCTTTTTTTCTATTTTTGTTCATATTCCAGTTCCTGTTCAAATAATATTTGAACATGATTTCAAATGCATACAAAGTACACCCAGACAATAGTCAAATGGTAGGATGGACAGACAGACAGACAGGCAATCAGTTACATATGGATACAATAACAATACACCGACAACGAAAACCATTTAAAATGTCACAATGCCATATGGATGATGACTTTAATGAATAAAGGATCTACATATATATAGAATTTATAAAAATATAATTTTACGAGGGTTAGTTCACATGTCTTGAAAAAAGCGGATTACGAATGTGAAACAATCTATAGGGCTCTAAAAAGTTTCAACTTTTATAAAAGTGCTACCGAAATGGTGCGACGGCTTTTCCTGTTCTTATTTTTATTTTGTGATCTTCTTAAACCCCTGCTTTTAATAGATAAAAAACCTCATTAAATAAACAGTGAGTTTGACGAAGTTCACGGAGCACTGTCTAGAAAATGTGCATTCCGCTCCTGCTGGTGTCTAAAAATTAAATTTTCCCAATTTTTCTTTAATATTATCAACTAATTTGTAATTTAATTAGAGAGAATAAAAACGAACTTAAGCTTGACTATAAATTTCATTTCTTAAATTTAATTGCTCAAACGATGAACCTGGTGCAGGAAGTTTAGTTGAGAGAGCAATCTCAGGAATTATTACTACGTTAGAATTTTAAGTAACCCACGTCTTAAAAAGAGAATACAGGTAGTGGGTCACGGGCATATCACATGCTTCAGTGATTTCAATTCTGGATGAAAAGTTAATTACAAAAAAGCTAAGGGCAATATAAATTCCCCAATATATAATTAAAACATAAATTAACTATTATGCATCTAAGGGGTATTTCAATAGGGACTCCCGACTTTCGTTTTCCACAATTGATAGTGGTAATATTGTTGCAGTTACATCTATCGAATTGCCAAATCATCATTGACGTATATAATGTTTAACAACACAAGTAAATGATAAATTTGATTTATCGAAATGGAGCTTGCAAGCTGACCCTAATATTTATCGAAAAATCATCTTCAGCGATGAGCCCCATCTTTGCATTAATGGGTACATCAGCAAACAAAATTGTCGAATTTGGGACGATGCCAATCTACTTGAGATCCAAAAGCTTAAAAGAATCCCCAAAAATGATTTAGCGCCGTCATCGGTGAATATTTCTGTGAGAATGACGTTGGCCAGGTCATCACCTAATTATCGACTTCCCTTGGCCTAAATTGTATGATATGGACACCAACGAAATGTGATTTCTCGACGTTACCCTTGCTTATGCCACAACTTCAATTACAATAAAAAATATTAACGAAAAGCAAAAGCAAGAGTAATTAGCAAGAGACTTGTACTCCATACAATGAACAGTGCGGAAAAATTAAAATATTTTAAAAATAATTCAGCCATTTCTAAAGGGCTAGTCCGATTGATCCAAAATTTGACACGGGCATACTACAGGAGTTTTTGGGTTTTTAAATTTCACTTACTAGTAGAGATGGGGCTATGTGGCCTCAAAGTTGAAAGCCACCTTCAAATTTTTTAGTGCTTGGCATTAAACGATTAAAATGCAACTTTCTATGAATATGTAATCGGTCACGGAAAATTGAAGGATATACAAATTTTCAATATTAAGGTAAAGGAAATAACACAATTCACAAAATACTGACCAAAAATCCCAAAATTGCAAATTTTAGTCTGTTGCCTATAAAGTATACATATGGACTAGGAATCATGATATACTTTTAGCAATTTTTCCGATCCCAGCTTTGAGATTTTAGAACATGTAGACTAAATTTAAAATTTCGATTTATACTAGACCAAAGTGAAGGACGTATATCATCTACTATATTCCTTAAAGATTTTTTCTTCTATCAAATAAAAAAGATATTCATGTCCGTTTTCAAGCTAAACTGCACAAAAATGCAATAATTTTGGAATTTTTCAGTTGAAAATCGTGCAGTTTTTAATTTAAAAAAGAAATAAATTTAAAATTTTTCCATAATATTTAGAATTTTGCTTTCTAACTAAGTGTATAATAGTGTATGATAGGGCCATATAAGTCTTCATTTATTTCAAACTAGCAGTTCCCGCCACGTCGTGGGCGTCCTGACAATATTTTGCACGATTTTGCTTTGAAAGTATTGCACACCAATTCAAAGACTCTTACTTTTATGGTGCTTCAGTTATCCCTGGATAAAATTCTAAAATTTATAAAAAATTCTAAAATTCAAAAAAATATTGTAAAGCTCTGTGAGAGATGTTTAAAATATTTTAATAACAATTCCACAACGTGAAAATACAAAATAAATACAAATTTTTTCAACTAGAGCCATCTGTCGCGCAGTAGTGTTAAAAATATCCCACTTTCAAAAATAAACGGTGAGTTGAAAAAATAACCGTGTTGAATATAAACGTGTTGAAAATATTCCAGTCTTAAACCGAAAATTTCAGTACCTTTAAACCGGAAATTGCGTTTTTCACTGCTTTTTCTCCATTTTCTCTTAGAAATAAGAAAAGTATCCTATATTGGGGCCAGGATACTAAGGTACATCCTCACAATATTTTATTTAAAATCCATCCAGTAGTTTTTACGTGATGCGAACACAAATGAATAGCAGACAGACAAAGAGCCGGAAGTGAGTTATTATTTTATTATATGTATAGATTTTATTTTTTATGCTCATTTTTGCGTACATAGAAGCCAAAATCATGTCTTCCTCATTTAAATACAATTTTTTTGTTTTTATCACTTATTTTAAAAGAGCCGATGGTAATACATTAAATTCAGGAATCTATCTATTACGGTTCTAAACACAATTAATGCACGTCAAGATCGATTCTCTGTGGCGATATCCGCTAATTATAGTTTATTGTTTTTCAGATTTTCAGATAAATTCGGTTTAAAAAGATGTTCAAATCCCATGTATTGTAGTTTTTAAATTTATATTTTTTAAATGATCTATAAGATCTGTCAGAAATGACAGGCAGCCAAAAATATATCACTAATTAACAGCCTTCTAATTTTTGAAGTTAGCAATATGCCATAATTTAGTAAACAAAACTCATCAATGTGGGTTTACTCTTGTATTGTTTTAAGGACAAAAGTATAGGACATGAACGTGCACCTTATTTCCAAACAGGCTACCAGAATAATTTTCCTGTTTTCAAAACCCACTGAGTAAAAAATATGACGCCAAATGTAGTCCGTAGAAGCTTGTTTTTAAGGCTTTCCGAAATAATCGCTCAAATATATATCATCTATTAAACGCTACTTTGGTTTTGTAAAGACTTATCGAATATCACTCGTATAAAATCAGCCAATAAAAATTGTTATGACAAAACCAGGAAGTTACAAAAAAAATTGTAGAATAAAAAAACCATATGCTTTCGTTCTATTGATTCAGTAAACATGCATGTATGCGTATGGCTATCTATACGCAGGTTTGTGTGAGTGAAATGTAGGAAATATTATTACAGAAATATTGAACATGCAAATAAGAAAAAAATCTATTTTACCATTTAAAAACTGTTAATATGGAAAAAAGAACATAATGCTCAAATGCAGAATAAAAAAACTGTGACATAGAAAATTGCCAATAAGGCAAATATTAATTTAAAGTAAAGAAAACAGACTTTAAGTCCAGTATGTGTAACAATAGATTAGTTAAGCTTAGAATTTGCAAAATTTATAAAGGACTTAAGGTTCTGTAACTGATTTTTGGAATGGGTTTCCGATAGGGACTTAAAGATGTTAAAAGTAGGTGAAACAAAATATGTGTGGCTTATAGTGCTGTCAAATTATTGAGTAGTAGGAGTATTTTATCAATTTGCTCAAAAGTATTTACCCGATGCTTTTAGTGTTATATTTTTAGAAACAAATTGATTGTAAAATTTAATGACTCCATTAAATCTCTGATAAACAGTTCATTTTCATTATTTATTAAAAATTTTTGAGTTAGCAATTGAGAAGCTCTGAGAAGTATCGAGTAATTAAAAGTAATAGAAATTTATAGCAGTAGTAACAACTCAACGAACAGACTTTGAAGCCTGTCAATGGCGACTTAATGTGTTAAATATGCCAAAATTGGACGGCTATGAAACCACATTTATACACATGTTTTCAATTTTCAGAGTAGAAGTGGTCCCAAAAACGTAATTGTAATTTACAACTGCTAGAAACAAGGACCTAGTGATCTGTAAAAGTCGCTTTTTTGACACTCTTTTACTGAAAAACCAAGGAAGTAAATAGATCGAGAAAACAGCTTAGTTTCAATGTAATTCTTTAAGGTAGAGATTTCTTGTTTAAAATTTATTCACACAAAAATCACACAGTAAATAATGTTTAATTCAGGCCTATCAGTATTGCCGCACCACAATTTTCATTGCCAACGTGCCTCTCATTTATTCGAAATATGGCCTTGCCACGTAATTGTCTAGTTTGAATAAGTTAAACTTTGTACGGCTGTTGGTCCTCGTTTTGACGCAAAATTAAACAAGTTAATGACTACAGAATGACGAGCCGCTATGGGCGATGCCGGTTCTTTCTTCTTCACCTAGCCATGCTTACATTTTTTACTGATCAGCTGATTACGTGCTAACGTAGAATTTGAACGAACTTAAGCCCGACTTCATAAATTAATTTCGACGTTAATAAAATATTTCGACTAATATTTTAAATATTAATTTTATATATTGAACATAAATCCTTACGTATGGGAGTTTGACTCGCACTTTACTTTTTATTAATTTTTTTCCGAAATTAATAATGAAAAAAAAATGAAGGTTTATTGATAAAATATATGGCAATTTCGGGATTTTTGTTTGACTATCAGAATTTAAACAATGAGAGTTGAAAATTGTTGATGATATTAAACTTATTTGGAAATTTTTCCCTTTTTTATGGAAAAAAAAAAAAAAAAATATTTTTTAAAAAAAGAATTTTGTGTTTTTTTTTGTCTGAAAATTTGATTGTTTGACAAAATTTAAATTTTTAAAGATTTATTGTTGCTTTACTTCACTAGGAAGTATTATAATTTCTGAGATATAACAAAACAGCGGTCTATATTTATCCCACAAAACTTTGACTGTAAGGTCCGAAACTCATATAAGAATATATTTTTTCAAAAATTATTAAAACGACTTGTTGTTTTCTGTAATATCTCAGTGGAATTGCTCTCACAGACAACAACACACTACAACATAAATGCAACAACATTCTCAGCCTACAATTAAGACAATGTAGAACAAAGTCCATTTGTTAAAAGAGAAATTCATTAAACAGGGAGGAAAATGTGGGTCAATTTAAATTTATTGATTTGCAATTTATGTCTCCCTTGTTGATTGTAATAGAAATTATTGTAATGGAAAATAGAAACTATAGGTATGGACAATTTATCAGTTTCACGAAGGAGAGTAATTTAAGTTTTGTTGTGTTTTATTACTTTTGCTATTAATTTTAGGTTGAAAATAACGGGGCAGATGAAGTTTCACCACTTTACTAGTATACTGTTAATACTGCCTATGCATAACATATTTCTAGTTTATAATATATAATATA
This sequence comes from Phasia obesa, assembly GCA_949628195.1. Classification (NCBI taxonomy): domain Eukaryota; kingdom Metazoa; phylum Arthropoda; class Insecta; order Diptera; family Tachinidae; genus Phasia; species Phasia obesa. The sequence goes on along the minus strand of OX451218.1, from coordinate 102,553,288 downwards.
TTTAAAATTATTTAAATATTTTTATTTATTTTAAATTCAGTAATAATACAAGCCTTCATCTGGCCAAAATTTAAATTTTTAAAGTAAAATGAATAAAAACTAAAATAGACTATCAACAGCACGCGAATATTTATATCCAGAAATCACGTATTAGAGGATTTAGTAAAATTTAGTTTAACATATATTAGTTATTTTTGCAATTACGAATAAAACGGCATACTAGAGTGTCGATATTTTTGCCCAACCCAATATAATTTTTTGGTTTTTTTTTGTTATTTTACCTAAATTCATACCTTAAAAGGCAATTATTGCTGCTTTAATCCTGTTAAGTAGAAGGATAATAAAAAGATAAATAAATAAATTAGTAAAGTGCGAGTTAGACTCACACACGTAGGGTTCCGTACTATGTTTAGTACAACTTTAAAAATTCAAGTTGTTAATTTACAAATTTTTAGTAATTGTCATAGCTGCCATGGCATCACATCTTCTATACAAATTGGAAGAGTATACTTATTACGGTTCAAAAAATATGTCGTAATACACCATTTGTGAAAATTTCAAGATTCTATCTATTATGGTCAAAAAATTTGTCAATGTTTATGCAAATCACGTCACTGTCGGCACACCCTTTAATATTTACTATTTGGTATAGTAACCATAGTAATACACCTCCTGTAAAAACTTCAAGAATCTACCTATTATCGATCAAAACTTAGGCCATATACATACATGCAAATCACGTCACTATGGGAACACTCTTTAATTTTTAGGTTTAATATTGTATACTTTCTTATAACGTGAACATAGATTAAATTACTGTATGCAAATTTTAAGTGGTTGCCTCCTATAGCTTCATTAATAAAGACATAAGCGCAAATAATACGTCACTTTAGGAACACCCTATAAGTTTTAGTATTTGTTGCTAAAGTGGCTACATTTACACATCTTTTGTGAAAATTTCAAGAGACTACCTATTATGGTTCAAAACTTAGTCCTTATACATGCAAATCACACCACTATCGAAACGCCCCTTAATTTTTAAGTTTCATTTTTAGACTTGTTTATAAAGCGTACTAAGTTTTAATTACTGCTTGCTTATTTTTAGTGTATTCTTCCTACAGTTGAAAAAAAAAACACATATTCGTTAATAACACCCCTCTATAGGATCACCCTATACGATTGAGTATTTCCTACTATAGCGGCCACAGCTATACACCTTCTGTGAAAATTTCAAGCATCTACCTATTATGGTTCAAAACTTATACAAGCAAATCACACCACTATCGGAACACCCTTTAATTTATAGTTTTATTTTTTTATAGATGTTTATATAGTGAACTAAGTTTTATTTACTGTTTGTAAATTTCAAGTGTATCCCACCTATAGTTCACGAAATATGTACATATTCGTGAATAACACCTCTCTATCAAAACACCCTATACGTTTTAGTATTTGTTGCTATAGCGGCAACAGCTATACATCATCTGTGAAAATTTCAAGAGTCTATCTATTACGGTTCCAAAATCGCTGACAGCCGGACAGACATTGTAGCGAAATTTTTTTTTTTGTGTACGAAACCCTAAAAAGCAGGGTTTTAAAGTTTGATATAAATAGTTTTAGTTATGTAAAATATTACCCATATATTAACAAAGATGGTTTTGCTCGTTTCAATTGCTCAAAAAGAATAGTAATTGTTTTACAAAAGTGAGTTGAAGATGGCGATACAAGTTGTATTGAACCGTTAGCGTTTTTACTCGTCAGAGTCCAAATAAGTACTTCAAAAATACAAAGTTGATAAAATGGGATGATCATTTAGATCCCAACAGAGTAATAAAATGATAAATTAAGGAAATCTTAAATTTGTATAAACTGTAAATGAAAAAAGCTATTCAAATTACACAACTCCTATTACAATTTTTTCAACAATGAATACAGCTAAACAATTGTAAATAAAATTGAACACTTTGACAAATGACGACCTGTCATCGTTATTAAATAAAGTGAAAACTTGCATCAATCTAACGACAAAAGTCATCACAGAATTTGGTCATATTTTAGGTGTCATCTATGTTATGAATGCAATGTCATCCACTCAATACCAAATTTTGTATATTATTAATATGTAAATTATGTATAGAAAAATAAAGTAGGAAGTGTTTTAATATTTTAAATATGGCTTCCTAATCTCTCGGTATTTATCAGTACCAATAAACTGTTGGCAAAGTAAAATCTATACATATAATAAAATAGTAACTCATTTCCTGTCTGTCTGTCTGCCTTTGTTTGCATTACGTAAAAACTACTGAATGGATTTTAACAAAATTTTGTAAGGAGGTGCTTAAGCATCCATACAAAAACTATCCAATAGAGGATTCTTTTCTTCCGCAAAAATATTTTATTTCCAAGAGAAAATGGAGAAAAAGCAGTGAAATTACGCAGTTATTTTAGTTTATGTATTTATGGTTTATGTATTTACTTGTTTTTAGTAGAGATGAGAACCTTAGTAAAGTAAATACATAAACCATAACCGAACCACTAAAAATGTAAGGGCTTGGTGTGGATTGCTTTCCAAGCAAAATCGAAAAAAATATTGCAAGGACGCTGACGATGTGGCGGGCACAGCTAGTAATTAATATAATAAAATGACTATATCAAGTACATCATAATTCTCTTACTTAACACCAGAGGCGATGCATAATTGAGTCTAAAAACTACCCCCGGGGGTTCCAATTGTCATTGCAGTACATTCTCAAATGCCTTGACGCGGTTCACTCGGGGAAAATAGGGGCACTAGGTTCCTAGAACCTAAATCTGGAAGAAAAGGTCTGTGTGCTAAAACATACGGGTTCTCTTTGAAGCCCGACCAGTGCCCAAACGACTGGTACCACGGGAATCGGTGGCCCCACAGAGACTCCCCTGTCTCTGTGACCGGTTATTGGTGAGGTCCCCTTCGGGAGTACACGTGGTGGCTGTGCATTAAGATCGATGTATGCAGGGTGGATGCATTGTTGATCAAAATGTGCTGTTGCATTCTCAACAGAAGGAGTTGGGTAGGCTCCAACCCCTAAGCAAGAGGTTAGAACATGGGTCCAGGATTGTCATGTTCTAAGAATTGCTACTCACTGTGACTGTGCGACACACCTGAATTACGTTTATCGTGCCCCTTACACAGGGCACGTTATCGTAGGGTGCGCCGTTACTACACAGTGGGGGCGCTAGTCTACGTCTTAGTTTCACTCGGTGTTTGGAGCACCGTGGGATTAAGCCATCGTAGCAGGGGCCCACGTTAATCTAGAACACATCTGAGTCTAAAAACATAAATTGGTATTAAAGTTGTTGTAAAATGTAAAAATACTTAACTTTTTCAACACCTGTTTTCTCTACTGTATGCCTTTCCAAAGACGGTAATGCAATTGATTAGTAAGCAGATGATTAGTAAGCAGAATTGCTTGAGTATTAATTTTCTTATTCTTTTATTGAATATCAAATATTTATGGTATTGATGACGACTTGTCATTTAATAGAGCTGTACTTTTCATTTATCTTGTCTGTGATTGCATTAATGCCAAATGACCAAGTAGTGTAAAGATCACAAGGATAAATAGGTCACGACGTCAAAAACGAAGAGACTATCAATAGTATTGATGTCGAATAACATCAGCATTTGATGATTTTTGTTTTGAATATAATTATAATCGAAAACTAAGGCCATTTTAACGAAACGAGGTGCATATTTAAAACCAAATCCCTCAATTAAGAAAAAAACTTTTAGTTTATCCAACCCAAAAATTGACTGGCGTCTGCTAAATTATTGTCATTAGTGAAATTATTAGTTTGAAAGAAACATAACTTACTAAGTAGCCTGTTACGCGTGAAAGTCTTTCGCCCAAAGTGATATTTTTCACATATTCCTCTGCTGTGGGATCGTTACTTAAAAATGGGAATTTACAAAATTTGTTTTCGATTTAATTTAATATCTTGTGAAATTTGTTTGACAAATTTAATAAAAAATAATAAATTCAATAAAAATATTATTTATTTGCCAAAGTGAATTAAACGAACAGGCCACATCTTCTTTAAAACGTCTTATGTTTACACGAACACATTTTTAGAGAAATAATTGTTGCCAGTCCTTGGCTTACGCGCCATCTGGCAACATGGTACAAAGATAATAATAATGATAGAAGACTTAAGACCCAAATAAATTACACCAGATACTCACTAAACAAAGCAACAGTTTACGCTTGCACAAGCCATTTGTGTGGTTTAGAGTACGTTTTCGTGTTTGTTCAACCACTTTTAGCTTGTTTGTACGAAAATTAAAAATTTTTTATATTTTGTATGTCATAAGGAATTCTTGTCAAGTCATTTTTAAAGGGTATTGTCAAATTGTTTCAATAAAATAAAGTTTTTTAGAGTAAAGAAAGTGGAAGAAAAAAAATATTTTTTTTCGGAATTTACAGAATTGTAAAAATCCTTATTATCACTACAAGCAAGGTCAATTCAAAAGTCTGCAGCAAGAGATTTATACAAAATAACTAGAAATTATGATGTTTTAGTTGAAACATTAAGGACAGCGTATAAAAATACCGCACCGCATGTAAAAAACAAATGACAAGTTTATGCAAAAGTGCAAATAAATAACTCTTGCAAAAAAAAACCGACTTCAAAAAAGATAGAAGGGCACCAATTCTACAATAAAAATATAAGAAGTCATCTTTAAGAATTAGATGCGCCAAAAATAGAGGGGAAAAAAATAAAAATATTTGAATGTCAAGCCTCTCCCTATTACTGTTCAAAAGTTAAGCTATTTTCACCAGCATCCGTTTTTTATGGGGACACCATTCAAGCCTCTGTCTATAACGGTTTTAAAGATAGGGTCACATAGATCAAATAACATCACCTATTCGGACGCCCTTTAATTTACAATTTTAAATTAAAGACCTGTTGTTATAGAGGACTTGGCCACTAAGATTCTTTGTAAATTTCAACTATCTGTCTATAACGGTTAAAAAGTTTAGCTATATATATCAAATTACATGAAATATTGGGACACCCTTTACAATCTAATTCCAAATATTTATTTATCTGTTATCATACCAGAGAAAGTAGTGGATATTCTGCCTAATTTTCAAGTGTCTGTGTTTAACGGTTAAAAAGGTAGGGTCATATAGATCAAATTACATAATTTATGGAAACACCCTTTAGCTTCTAATTTAAAATTGTATAGTTGCTATAGTGGACTTTGCAATACAGGTTTCTTGTAAATTTCAGCTGTCTGTCTATAACAGTTCAAAAGTTTGGCCACATACATAGAATTGCATTAACTATTGGGACACCCTTTTATTTCCAAATTGAAATTTTATTCTTTTTGTTATAACTGACTAGCAATACAGGTTCTTTGTAAATTTCAGCGGTCTGTGTACAACTGTACAAAAGTATGGCCATATACATCAAATTAAATGAACTATTGGAGCACCCTTTAAAATTTTGAATTTTTATACATTTTATTATAACGGTCATAGTAATCGATATTCTGTCTAATTTTCAAGGTTTTGTCTATAAAGATTCAAAAGGTAGGCCCAAATAGGTCAAATTATGTAACCTATGGGGACACCCTTTAAATTTATTTTTTTATTAATTTCTGTTGTTGGGTGCCCTTTGCGGTTCTTAATACACGTAAAACACATGTATGTTGTATGGGGACACCCTTTAGTTTTGAATATAATGAACTGTATTTAAAATGGGACCAACCTGAAAGCATAACCTTTCAAATAAAGAAACAAATTTTAAAATCGGTTCAGAAATGGCTGAGTTCTGCGGTTACATACGTCAAAAAAAGCAACATTCAGACGAATTGATAACCTCCTTCTTTTTTGAAGTCGGCTAAAAAGTTTACCTCGCGAACCAGTTGACCCTTAAAACGCCTTTATCTACCAAATTCTCAAATCGGTTCCTCTGTTTTGTAATTTTAGTGTAAAATTTCTCACATAAACTTGTTTTGCTTAGGGTGCGCTAGAGCTAGTCATGAACTTTTCCATTATCTTATTTTAAAACCTTTATGATTATCGCTAGTCATGTGAGAAATTTTTCATATGTCGCAGAAAAGAGGCAAGGAATTAATTTGGAAAAGTGTGAAATTAGCTTACAACTAGAATTCATGACATGTTGTGCAGAATTCAATTGTTTTTCGCCAACTAATTTTATTTAATAATTCCGCCTTATTTTAAACGAACAGTTCTTAACCTTATACGCACAAAATTAAAACCTTATATAAAAAATATTTTGTCATGTAATAGTTCAAGTAAATTAAAAATTTTGCATAAAATAATTAAAATTATCTCAACTGTTTACGAAACACTCATAAATAATTTACACATTTTTAAAGAAAATGTCAATTTATAAAATAAAATAAAATAAAATAAAAAAACTATAAATAACATGTTTTAATATTAGAAATATTAGACACATTGATACCGATGTATGGAGACATGCTAACACTCTGACATGAACAGATAAACACACAAACAATGAGATTAAAAATAATTTATATTTTATGGAAATTTATTTTTATTGAATACTTTTAACACCTCAATCAAAGTAAAGTGTTCATGTGTAAATATTTCTTTTTATATGTTTTTGTTGTTGTTAAAAATTCCTGATAAAGTGACAATAAACACATAAAAATACATTTTATTCACACATACGCATACGTTCTTATGTAAGTTTGTATTTGTATTTTAAAATGTGTGGGTGTGTGTGTGTTAAAACAATGGTGATATTTATTATTCAAAGATAATGGAAAATTCTCGTATATCAAAAATTGATATAAAAAAAATACCTATACTGGTATTAAAGGAAAAATGTACAGTTTATTAAAATGATTTTTTTATTTTGAGAAAAAAAACTTATACTTCCCTTCCTGTGTATGTTTAATAGCTGGTTTAAAATCTTAAAAATTTGTAAAATTTTTTAAAGAATGTTGAGTTTTTCTTTGTTTCCTGTTTAGAATTTTAATGATATGCAGTTGCTAGCCAATAAAATACACTCTGGATCCTGAGAGGTAGAGAAGGCTATTTAACCATGTTCTTCGTTCTCTTTGATGAATTTCCAAAAAACCTATACGGGGGCTATTCACTTTTGTTGACAACTGAAAAGGTTGGTCACGTTTTTGTGTTCTTCAATTTTTGACTTTTGAAGAAATTGAATCAAAGAATATGTATTAAATTTTGCGTTAAAAATGATGCTAAAGTGCTCCCAGGCACTTGAAATGCCGACTGTGGCATTCGGCGAGTCCACTTTGTTTTGGAAAAGTATTTGTAAATGGTACAATCACTTTACAGAAGGCCGAGAAGAGTTGAAACCAAGTCAACAAGTAAAGCAAGCATTGAAACAGTGAAAAAAAATTGATTTGGAAAATCATTGAATCACTATTAGGGAAGTTGCATGCCATGCAATGTTCTCAAATGTTTTGCACATGAAATGTGTGACAGCGAAGTTTGTTCCAAAAGTGCTAAATTTTGAGCAAAAGCAACGGCAATAGTATCGCTTAGGAGCTGTTAAATGATGGCAACGACGATTCAGGTTTGCTCGAGAGGATCATAACTGGTGACGAAACGTGGGTATATGGTTAAGACGTCCAAAACAAGGCCCAATCATCTTAATGAAAGCGACAAGAAGTGAAGAACACACACAAACCTAAATTATCTTTTCAGTTGTTAAAAACAAACTACTAATACACAGCCCGCAAAAATTCAAAATTAGCCCTTTTCTGACCTATAACTGATCTTCGTAGTCAACTGTTCTATCAGCTATAGTTTTGTCAATTGCGCAGTAATAGTTGTAAAATTTTTTAAAAATATGTATTTTTATGTTAATTAGCATGTAAAGTATGTAGTAATGCATATGCCTTTTTGCCGATACACTAACGATACTCCAACAAAAATATCTCAGAATTGTAATACCGCCAATATTTTAAAAACAATGTAATTCCACAAAGTAAAAATAAAAATTTTATTCAATTGGCGCCATCTGTTGTGCAATTTTGTTTAAAATACCCCAGTTTTAAGCTGAAAATTTTAGTACTTTCAAACCGGAAATTGCGTACTTTCACTGCTTTTTCTTCACTTTCTCTTGGAAATGAGGTTTTTTACGAAAAAAAGGTATCCTATATTAGAATCAGGATGCTAAGGTACCTCCTCACAAAATTTTGTTAAAATCCATCCAGTAGATTTTACGTGATACGAACTCAAAAGAAAAGCAGACAGACGGGAATGACTTACTATTTTATTATATGTATAGCTATTGATATAGATATTTTCATATATTTTTATGTAAAATCTTCTGAAATGTTTTCATGAAGGAGAGTCCATAATGTAGCGAGGGTATGAAAGCATATTACTACTAACTTTCATTGAGTCACGCGATACCACCAGTCTTTACTCTTACCTTTTATGATTTCAGACTAACGACTGTTAATTGTCGCTCTTCTTTCTCATCATGACGTCTACATGGGAATGTATGCATTTGTCAAAGGCTTAGTTATCCCATGGCATATAGGACTATAGTCTAGTTGAAAGAATGCTAATGAAAAATGAGTGGAATACTATCAAACAGGATATCCAATTTGGTAAGTAAATCTTATATTTTGCATATGCTTATCTGTGCGGTAATTGTTTATATTGGCTTGTATAGAGATGAACCCACTTAACTGCCATTAAATGTCAAAAATGTGCATGAGTCTTTATTATATTTATATTATATTTAACCAAATTGAAAATCCTGTGCAGCCAAACAACAAATAGCTGTCCTTACTAGTATACTTTAAAGTTTTAAAGTTACCTGGCCTACGAAAGCAGCTAAAATTTATTTAACATTGAAATAATTAGGTTTGTCGAAGGTGATGACTTTCTGACATCCCACTTCAATTTTTTTTTTAGCAAAACGTAAATAAATTACCTCAAGCAGTATTTTCGCAAAATCATAAGAAAAAACATGTTTTATGACAAACAATATGTAAAATTTAAATTAATAACATAATTATGACTATGTGTTTAATGCGACTAATTAGATATATAAAGCAATAGTAATCCAGTTATGTGGCGATAATGTTATTTTAAAAATTATTAATAATTTTATTTATTAAAAATATAAATCATTTCAATAGCCAGAGGATGCAAAAATCTAAATAAATAAAAAATCTAAATGGTTGGACAAATTACGTATAAAATTTAAATTTAAATTTATAGGCACATGACCACATTTAAATGAAAATTTATAGAAAACAAAAACAGCAAATTAAATTAATTAATAAAATTATTGTAATTGTAAATAAAATTAAACTAATAGTATTTATTATTTTTAAACACAAATCAAATAAATAAAAATTAATTTTTATTTTTTTTCATAAATTTGTTTGTTTTATGCAGGGTTGTTTTTTCTGATCAGTTGTTTTTGACAAGAAAAAATGAATTTTCAAATTTACAGGAATTTTTAGGCCGGTGTAGATTGTTCGCTTGTAATTTAGACGCACTAAAATTGTAAAATTTTATGTAAAGTCCAACTATCATTGCCCTAGGGAAGGAAACTAATACATGAATATTCATGTGGTTCTTAAGGACCGGTTCGGGCTCTGTCACTTTAGGATTATTTGATAACTATGATACAAAAGCCTATAAGGATTTTACCAAACCAACTAAGCTGAAACCAATTCTAAGTGACAAGGGATGTAACCTAAACCATAAAATCGGCTTTATAAAAAAATAATACAATTTAACAAACGCACAGATTAGTAAATCTAGTTAAACGATCATCGCTTTTCATCAAATATTTATAGACTGAAGTTTTAACATAAAGTTAAGGCTGAACTTGTCAGAAAACTGACTGCTGTAAGCTGTTAGAAAGTTATTTAATAGAACGAAAATTCAAACCGAAAGATGGCTATTTTTAAGCTTACCTCAGCCCCAGTGAAGATGGAATTCTCTAAGGTAATAATATATTGCGACCCATTTGATACTTATTTTATACCGAATATTCCTACTAGTTATCAACCGAATCCAGACGTGGGCATTTGCTGATAACAAAGCTTTTTTAAGCATTCACGAAAGCATTCCCAAGCAGCTACAGTATATTTACAGGACCCAACAATCAATTTGGAAAAATAGTTCAATTTATGGAAAATAAAGGTAAATGAACAATAGTGTAATCACATAATGTTTACGTTCCGTAGGAATTCACACCCCTTTTTTCAATAAATAACCAAATGATACCTGAACTTCCAACAACCTGATCACCGTCTTATTAGCAGAAACTCTACTCTCAGCTTAGATTGCAAACTTTTACTGTACAAGTTAATTTTTGAACCAATTTGTTGTTATGGAATTCAGAAATGGGACACTGCCTCAGCTCCCAACTTGGAAAAAGATTTAAGGCACCATAAAAAGATTCTACGAATAATCACAGTATCTCTCTGGTATACAAAAATTTCGAACATTCAAAATGATCAAAACATGCAATCAGTTAAAGCAGAAATGGCGAAAAATGCTGTAAAGCATCCATAATATCCTAAATGATCGTGGTTACATTCAAGTATGTTACTTTTTATATTAATTTCCTTAGCCGTACATTATAAAGGAATGAGCCGCAAATAATAACAGCAAACGTATCGCCAATTTAGTTGTTTGTCTTGTACTCTTTTGTTTACAACAAATTTTTTGTGTAATGATCTTTTTTCAATAATAATATACAAAAAATATACTGTAGTCAGTTATCTTTTCCGGGTCATCTCTCTGATGTTTGGTCAAGATGAATAATATCCCTTCTTTCCTTCTGAAAGTTTGAAAAATTATTTTAGCCGAAATTAGCGGAATACTTCGGCGGCGGCTAACTGCTTCCCTTTTATGTCGGCGGCGGCAATTAGCCGATCGGCTACGTGCTCTGTCTCAAACTTCTTTAAATACGTTGCTGCATGTTTCGCTTTTAGATCCTTGTGAATGTTCGAGTTTTCAACAAACTAGGGAGCGATTGTCAACAGTCGTAGAAACTTATTTGAAGCCTTAAATTTTTTTTCTATGTTTGAAGCTAAGGCTGCCAATTAGCCAATTTATTTGCACTGTTTTAAGTTCGCTTGTGCCATTTTTGTTTCCATGTGACTTTTGAGAGGTTAAGCATCGCTCAAGCTGTATGTCAAGGTGTTTGATTTTGGAGTGTTAAAGTTTGCCTAAGATATTCATTCGTTAAAAACGGAAAGTTCGATTTTGATTTTAGACCCACGATTTCTTGGGCAAACCTTCTTAGAATACGATTTCGACAAAAGCTTGTTGAGATTTTTTTAATACACACAAATTGACATATAAATAAACTAAACTGAGGGTGCGGTAGCTCAAGTGGTTAGCACGTTGACTACTAAAGCATGATCACGAGTTCAATACGCAGCCGTGCAACATCAATGTATTAATTCTCTTTATAATAATGCATATCACAGCGTCCTCTTTCGCCGGTATTACCACATAGCATTAAATCGTCGGCGAAGTAAAATAATTATAAATTGGCTATGCTAGCTAGCTTCAAACTAGTAAGCCTACATAACACCAGAGGTGATGCAACACTGTTATAAAAATAATCATATCGCGCAAATGCAGTGTTGCCATAAGCGAAGCTTTGCTCTCACACTAACCATCTGTCTTATCTACTCCTATCCCTTTCCAAAGGAAGTAACACGATTAATATAGGCATTAATTGCCTGAGTGTTACTTCTCTTTAAAAAAAAATATTAAGAATACATGCAACATTAATCATTTACAACATGATGGAATAATTTTTACCTTAATAGAGGTCACAAAGAATAAGACTCATTTGAGAAAACCAAACTGTAAAAACAACACTCTATGCAAAAAGCAAATTAGAAAAAAATATATAAAAATTATAATGTGTTTTTGAACCATTAAATTACTTTATACAATTATGGCCAAATTATATTTAATCAACTAATTAATTTGATGCGATTGTTTTAATACTGTTTTCTGTTTCTCTAAAACAAACAAACGATCCCTGCAGGATTTTAACAATTTGATAAGTATTTCAACAACGCAGTCAAGCTTTTGTTTGTGTCCACAGATTTACTATAAAATCAAGACCACTTAAGTTAAATGCCATAAAAAAAAAACTTTGACGACATTTTGTGCTGAAAAACAACAGACATAAAATCATTAAGATAATTTCACCTTAAACCACAAAGTAAGAAAATGAGAAAAGCCCTCAAATTCTTATTTGGGTTTCGTACAAGTTGTAGTTGTGGTACAAAAAGCCATTTCAAATTTTGAATAGAAGAAGTTGTATACCTTTTCCTGTTGTCGTTACAGTTGTTTTCTTTTATCGAAGATTGTTATGAAAACATTACAATTAAATTCTGATTACTTAAGGACTTTGTCATCGTTCTGTGTTTATTGGTTTTAGTGTAACTAAGTAAGTGAGTTGTTGGTGTTTTATGTAATGAAAATTTATATCTAAAGCAGGTGTGCCCAAAGAAATGTTTTACTGGGGGCCATCAAATATAAGAATATTCGTAGTTAGTACAATAGTTTATAAAATAAAAATATTTAAAATAGAAAACACTTAAACTATTATTCACTTTAAGTGTAAAGATAAAATATAGGGTGTTTTTTATAGAGGTATAGAACTTTAAGTTCTTGAGTGCGTGAGTCTTGAATAGACTCACGCCTGAACAACGCTTGCAAATAGTGCAATTTGGGCCCAAAACGAGATTACCGTTGTTCCCGATTTTCATATGCGAATTTTGTTTAGCGATGAAGCGCACTTCTGGTTGAATGGCTACGTCAACAAACAAAACTGGCGCATTTGGAGTGAAGGTTATCCTCAAGTGTATGTCGAAACACTGTTACATCCAGAAAAACTGACTGTTAGGTGCGCTTTATGGGCTGGTGGATGGTGGCCAAAACATTACAGTCAATGGTTATCGGTATACAGCCATGATTACTAACTTTTTCATTCCTGAATTGAATAACCATTATCTCGAGGAGATGTGGTTTCAACAAGACGGCGCAACATGTTACACAGCTCGTGCCACAATAGATTTATTGAAAGACACGTTTGGTGACCGCCTAATTTCACGTTTTGGACCTGTGAAATGGACTCCAAGATCTAGTGATTTAACACCGCTAGACTACTTTCTGTGGGGCTATGTAAAGTCATTGGTATATGCGGATAAGCCACAAACACTTGACCATTTGGAAGACAACATTCGCCGTGTTATTGCCGATATACGGCCACAAATGTTGGAAAAAATCATCGAAAATTGGACGTCCAGATTGGATTAATTCCGCGCCAGCCGTGGCGTTCATATGCCAGAAATCATATTTAAAATGTAATGCCACAAGATTATCTTTCGGATAAATAAAATTCATGTCAATCGAATAATCCATCGTTGTTTTATTGCAACTTAAAGTTCTATACCTCCATAAAAAACACCCTTTATTATCTGTAAATAAAAATTGGTGTTTTTTTTTAATTTTCGCAGTCATTTCATGCCAGTCTCCAGAAATTTCCTTTGTCTTACTACCTGTTCGAAGGAAGTATGAGGTCTGATATATTTTTTAGATATTGCAAGTAGGCATGGATGGCACTCCTTTAGTTTAAAAGGGATTAAGGTGTACTTGGCGTTAGAAATGTTAACCGTTTTTGAAATTTAACAAATATTAATAATCAAAAATTTTTATATTTTTGTTGTTGCTTGAGGAATAAAGTTTCCCTCTCTAGATGCGTATTCTTTTCAGTATGTAAGCGAATCACAATTTAGATTAATTTATATATCAATATTGCAATTTTACCTCTCTCTCATATTAGGTTGTCAAATGATCTTGTTCCATTTCAATTTCTGATGTTGCGCAACCAGAATATCAGTTTTCGCCAAAAAGTGTAAGTTGAAAAAGTTCATATTTTGGTTCTCTAATCATATTGCCAAAATAAGCAGTTTTTCTTATTATAAGTATGTACTTGCACAGAAAAATCTTGGTTGTATGGTCGCAAGAATCATATTATGTTTTCTGTAACAACATATAGTTGCTATGATCAAATATAAGTTGGTTTTAACATTACTTTGATCCGTGACCAACCAAGTTCTGATTAAAATTTCATCATCAAATATTAGCTTACTATGCTCAAAAAATATAACATGGTTGGTTTTAACTATACAATTGTTACCTAACTTCAAATCACAATCAAAGATTTATAAGTAATCCAAAATAATATATTATTTTTAACCCGAATATATGAATTATAAACAAAATATGTTGAGTTTATTCGTTTGTAACGAAAGAATGACTGGAACTGCCCTGTCTATTAAAGATGGATTCCTTTTCATTAAAAATAAAATCAGCGCAAGTTCTGTTATTTTATCAGTAATTATACGTCGCTTGGTGATCATAGCTTTTTTTTACCATTTACCATTTTTCATTTATGTACGATGTAGTCTCAGTCATTCTGTTGCATGGTTTACAACTATTCAGAAGCGGGATGTGATCAAGATTAACGTCAGCACTTAGCCGTGTTGGCCCTTATCCGACGGTGTTTTTACCACTGGGTTAAATTATAAAATGTAGACCAGCAGCCCCATTGAGTCATATGAATACCGCACACTACACAATACAAGCGCAATGAAGGGACAACAGCACCACCTTTAAATGCTACTTTCTTATCATCAAGTAGAAATTTATAGGACATAGTAGCCGGGACCCATGTCCTAAACTCTTGTTTTGGGGTTGGAGATCATTTAACTCCTTCTGTTGAAAGTGCAACAACATACTTGATCAGCCGTGCACCATCTCTACATGTATTGATACAAACTACGTGAACCCCTGAAGAGCACCTCACTAATAATCGGCCACAGAGAGGAGCGGCTCGCTGAGGGGCTACAGGCTCCCGTTGTTTGGCGTATTGAACCATTAAACGCTATATTGATTTTTGAAGCATCAAAACATTTCATGGAGATAAATATCGGATAATGGTGAGCATATTAAAAATTAAGCTACGATTTAATCCTCACAAAATACAAAAAATTAAGATGTAAGACTTGCACAAAGACAGTTTATCTAGCAACTACAATGTTGCTAGTCTTGGACTTAAATTGGATGTATTTTTCCATATGGTTTATTTTGAAGGTCAAAGTATCAAGCAACAAATATAAGACTGCTAACTCTGTAATAAAAATTAAAATAATAAAAAAATATTCTCCATTAAGTCCAGCCAGTTCTGCATCGTTATTGTTATCATTTGTAAGTCATATATTTTATGTTCGTCTAACAGAAGCAATATCCCTACTTCTTAGTCGAAATGGTCGAGGTTGGCCATTCAGGCATTAATATAAACAAAGAGAAGAGTGTATGTTTTAGGCTTAAGCACAAGTATCCAGGAAAAAATTCTGTATACTCCAACTTACTGAGAAAATATAAATTATAGGCCGACGAATAAATAAACTAAACGTACACCCCTCAATCCCAAGATTACCCACCTCTGTTAATCTATGGCAAAACTCATTCACAACAGGCCATAAACTAAATGACTTTGTTTTCGTATTCGCAACAATAGGCAAAATGTTGTGGATGGAAGAGAGTTAAATATTCGTTACAACACGGTTGAATAGAACCATATCGACTGTTTGGCTATTTGCTACTCCATGAATATAGAAAACGTTTATTATTGCCGTAGTAGTAATTGTTGTTTCTGTTGTTGTTGTTGTTATCAATGTTGTTAGTGTTACTCAGAATGGAATACAATAAAATAGATGCTTGAATAGATGACGATTATTTAAGTTTTAATGAAGTTTACAAATAGTTTTTGACAACATTTTACTATCGTACGCTTTGTCATTTAATGAAAATGTGACATTTTGCCATGGAATAATATTTAAAGCGATACTTGTTTGCTAAGAAAAATAAAACATTACAATCAAATCTACACTCGAAGGAAAAGGTGGTTTAAAAAGGAATTTATTAAAATATTTTCGTGCATTATAAATATATTTCTAATTAAATACCTCTTATGTTTTAATGTTTTCAAATAAATAAATTATCAGTTGAGAAATTTTATTCAGTATTAGATTGCATGAAAATAATTAATGATTACCCAATACATGCTGAACTGGGCATCAACTGGGTGCCAGGACATCTTAGAGCGATTGGTAACGAACGGACAAACTGACTGGTAATTTAAGCAAGAGGACTTCAACAAAATACTTATTTTTTGAGGCTGCGAAGAGCACCTAATAAGATTTGCCTTTAACAGCGCAATGGAAAAACAAAACAGTTATGAGTAAAAGCAAAATCCTATAGGGAATAAATAAAGACACATTTTTTAACCACAAAACTATCTACGAAGATTTTGTCTAGTCTGCTAGTAAAAATCCAGAGTCTGAGGCGGTAACTGAACCCGCAACCCCCAAATGATGCCACTCAAGTTTGTTCATATAAGCTGGTTGAAGAGTGTCCTAACAGATACCATTTTAGAAGCCATCTGCACCACATTGTTCTAGCAGAAAAAAACAACAATACGGAATGCTCAAAAGGCATCTTAAAGTCGGATCTTTTGGCATATTACTAGATATAACTCGTCAGGGAAGTATAGAAACTTTATTTGTGTTTCAGATTTTTTTTTTCGACTCAAGTAGGAGTGCACAACAGGCTAGATTTCTTACTTAAGTGTATCTCTTCCGACTTAAGACAAAAGGATTGACTCTTCATTTTCTTCCTTATTCCTACTTTAACTAAAATTTAAGGGCAGGGGGAGGGGGTAAATAATCTAACTTAGTTTCAAAAGCCAAGAAAAAACAGTAAAACGACATGTAGAGTGAATAATGGAAGGAAGAGAGCAAAAATATGTAAAAATGGTAAGTGTAGAAAAGGAACGTTTAGCTTAAATTTCGAAGAATATTATGCCGTCATCTTTTGCGTTTGCAATACTTAAAAACCACTGGATGGAATTTTGTGAGGTGGTACTTAAGTTTCCTTATCCTAATATAGGATATTTTTTTTCCGCAAGAATATCTTATTTCCAAGAGAAAGTGGAAAAAAGCAGTGAAAACGCAATTTCCGGTTTAAAGGTATTGAAATTTTCGGTTTAAAACTGGGATATTTTCAACACAGTTATATTTTCAAGTGAGATATTTTTGAAAGTAAGATATTTTAAAAAAAATAATGCGCAACATTAGGCGCCAATTGATAAACTTTGTATTTGATTTGTATTTTTATATTGAAGAATTACATTGTTCTTAAAATATTTTCAACACCTCTTAGAGAGCTTCAAAATAATTTGTAGAATTTTTATAAATTTTTTAATTTTATCCAGGGATGGGTAAAGTAAATACATAAATCATAACTAAAGCACTATAAAAGTAAGAGTCTTACAATTGGTGTGGAATACTTTCAAAGCAAAATCGAGCAAAATATTGTCAGGACGCCCACGACGTGGCGGGCACAATTAGTCATACCCTATACATACACTTTTGAATAAAATTAGTTGCAGGTAATAAAACTGTTAATATACTAGGTAAGGTAGACATAACATATAAGAGGTAGAAGAAAGAAAAAGGTGATAAAAAACACTTTTTCCTTCGTATAACTCCTCTCTGTATGAGTTCATAAGATACGAGGTTACTGGTGTTGATCACTTATACGGTAATCACTCATGGACACCCGCGGGGGTTCCAATTGTCACTGCAGGAATGGCAAATGCTTTGACGCGGTTCACTCCGGGAAAATAGGGGCACCAGACGCTAGGGTTCCTAGAGCCTAAATCTGGAAAAAAAGGTCTGCGATAAACATTGCGGGTCCTCTTCGAGGCCCGACCAGTGCCCAAAGGACTGGTACCACGGGAATCGGTAACCCCACAGAGAGCCTATCCTCTCTGTGACCGGTTATTGGTGAGGTCCCCTTCGGGGGTACACGTGGTGGTTGTGGTTTAAGATCGATTTATGTAGGTATGGTGCACGTTCGATCAAGTGTGCTGTTGCACTCTCAACAGACGGAGTTTGGATAGTCTCCAAACCCCTAAGCAAGAGGTTATAATGTTGATCTAGGCTTGCCTTGGAAAGGCTTGCCATATTATATAAATTGCTACTCATTGTGACTGTATCACACACAAAAAGCGATTGGTGGCAATCGTAAAGTGTTGTTATACTACACAAGTTTCACTCGGTGGTAAGACCACCGTAAGGTTAGGCCGAGTAGGCAGGTACTCACGTTAATCTTGTTCCACAATCACTCATGGACTTAGGCGTTGTAAAAGTTTCTCGCTTTAATTACTCGGATCTACAATCATAAGCACCACAAAATACAAGTAAGGCTAATCAAACTAACCTAAAAAACATCGTATACCGTCAAATCACCTGTGACACAAAACAATGATACAGTGCCCCCAATTTAAAGATATTCGCCTGTAAGAAATACACGTGATATAAAGATAAATGTGGTCGACATTTAAACATTGGTCGGTCCTCAGATAGACCCTGTATAAGATAGACCTGTTCTTCCAGATTCAGGTTCCACGAACCCTTGCGTTTGCTGTTCCAATATATCCCGAAAGCACTGCGGTAAAGCTGAGACAAGTTTTACAATAACCAATGAAAGCCCCCGGAATAATGATATGTATATTTATAACAACACTGGTCGGCAAAAAATAGAAAAAAGTCGGGGGCTTGAACCTTGTTATGCGATTTTAATGGACTTTTATATGCTGAATCCAAATCTGTTCACAGATATTTTCTATCACGTCTAGTTTTCGAGATATTCTTATTTTGATAAAATAAAAATATTAAAACATTAGATATGTAGTTATTGTGATAACAATGGTCGGCAAAAAAAAAAAAAACGGGAGCTTGAACCTTGTTAGTTAGAGTAAATGGACTTTTATGTGCTGAATCCAAATCTGTTTACAGGTTGATGCTATTACGTCTAGTTCTGGAGATATTCTTATTTTAATAAAATACTGATATTGAAATATTTAATAATTTTAATGCGCTACATAATGTTTTTCAAAGTGTATCGATTTTCATCATTTATGACTTATTTTATTTCTAGTATACCTAGCTTTCCGAATAAGATAAAAATGTAAAATATTTGCCGATTTTTTACGAGTTTTTGAAAAGAAAAAAAATATTTTTTAATTAAAAATATTTTCTTTTTTATTTTTTAATTAAAAATATTTTTTTTTTTAATTAAAAAATTTTTTTTTCGCCACCAATTTCTGAATAACTCCGAAACAATTAAAATCGAAAAAAATTATGTAAAGTTGACTTAAAGGTAATTTTATCCCGCATCTTTTGGTGTTTCAATTATTAAAATCGAACCATCCGTTGAAGACATTTAGAAATAAGTTAGCGTGGTCTCCTTGTTTAGGGGAAAATATTAGCCATGCCCATAAAAAAAAGTGTAAATGATATGCGAAAACTGACAGCGGATTTGAGTTTAACGAGTTGAGAATATATAAGCATGTTAGAACGTTATAAATTAAAAATACTTCAGGTCTTTAAAGGGTATTATAATGGCTTTAAAGAGTATTATATAACTCGGGGTTTGATATTATTATAGTCAATTCGCCAATTTTTACTTCATGCATGTGGATTTCTTAAAAATATTCTTATAACTGTGCCTCAAATGTGAGTTGAATTCCTGGCAAAGGCTCTTAGAGTTTCATGGAAAACCAGGACCCTCGCAAGTAGTGTTGAAATAAAAAATTATCAACTAAAAATAAATAATTGGAGAGGACTCTTTAAAAGAAAGTCGTATTATGACCAAAACATTTATTTTTAAGCAGCACTACTTTAGCCTATTTTCACACAAAATCTTTAAATTAAAAGTGTTTTTAGAAAAGATGTTCTTGATAAATCTCTAAGTGTACATTTCATATTATTTGCTGACTTAAGTACTTTTTGCTATTACTTTGATAAGGACCTTAAACAAAATGTATGTATATATATACTCATAACACACACACACATGTCCTCTCACACACACACTCACACACAAACTAAAGATGAAGAGAAGCTGTTGAAAACCACTTCAGAAAATTGTCAACAACAATTTTTTTCGAAGTATTAGATGAGCTCACCGAAAAGAAACAACAAAAAAAAAACAACATAAATATAACCAGAGTTATATGTTGTTTGCAAAAGTACTTTTGCCTAGGTTTGAGTTTATTATAGATTTTGATGTGCTCATAAAAATGTGTAAGTGTTTACAAATACATATAAGAAGGTTTTACTTTTATGTCTGTTGTTTTAGTAACATTCAAGTGGTTGGTTATAAAAACGATTAAATACTTCTTTATTTTTATTAAATACTTCTTTATTTCTACATTTTTTTTTTTTTTAAAGTAGACGCAGCCACAGTGTTGCTTTAAAACTGAAAATAATTGTTCAATTCACAAGCTCCCTTGTGTAGTTTAAGGTTTATTCAAACACACTTTTAGTTAATTGATTCGTGAACAGCCCGTTTGTTATATTGTATAGTTGCATCCAAGGCATATTAAACCAATCCTAGCTAATGAAAGAAACGCCATGATAATTAAGTAGGTTAACAAATACCAGTCGAGTTGAGCGTAAAGGCTGCTGTTAACAGGAGAAGCAACGAATGTAGGGTAGTCGTAAATTACAAATCAATATCCCCCCTACAATAATAATAATACTATTTTTTTGCCTAATGACTTTATCATTTATTTATTTTATATAAAAAAAGATATGAATTCATATTTTATTAGATTGTTGTACTTTTTTTTTAAGCAAATATTTAAAACTTGCAGTCGTGGGCGTCCTGACAATATATTGCTTGATTTTGCTTTGAAATTATTCCACACCAATTGTAAGACTCTTACTTTTCTAGTGCTTCAGTTATGGTTTATGTATTTACTTTATATAAAGGCACCCATCCCTTGATAAAATTCTAAAATTTATATAAAATTCTAAAAATTATTGTTTACAATATTTTAATAACAATGTAATTCCACAAAGTGAAAATACAAATACAAATTTTATTCAATTATCTATTTGGCAGTAAGTAATTTATATTTTGTGATTATTTTCAAACAGCGCCATCTGATACGCAGCCGTGTTTAATATATATCGCTTTCAATTCATTTAGTTATTATTTTAAAAGAGCGCCATCTGTTGCTCAACCGTGTTTAAAATAAACAGCTTTCAAAAATAAAAGATGCCTTAAAGTACCTTTAAACCTTTAAATCAGTAAAAAAAATCGGCATACTTTCATTGCTTTTTTTCCACCTTCTCTTGGAAATAAGGTATGTTTGCGGAAATAAAGTATCCTTTATTGAAACAAGGATACTTAGGTACCTCCTCACAAAATTTTGTTTAAATTCATCCAGAAGTTTTCACGTGATGCGAACACAAAAAAGATATACAGACAGACAGAAACTGAGCTACTATTAAGGTATATGTATAGATATTTCTATTTGTAAATTAAGCAGGAGAATAAAAAGCATCCGTATTTTGCTAATAAACATAAGTAAAACAAATTACAGAAAATCTTAAGAAAAGTTACACAAGATCCTTAAAAACTTTGCTTTTTACTTCAATTTAACAAAACAAGAAAATTTTAATGGAAAATGATGAAGAATATTTAAGATTAACTTTTTTTTATGGGAATAAGAGTTTTTACAATGAACTTTTAGTTGCTTCAAAACCATATTAAAATTTTGCCTGCAACTTCCATATAAGATCCTGTTGGCGTCGTTTTCCCTTTTTAATTGTTATTTTCTTTATATAATTCTTCCATTATTATTATCATCAGAGTAAAATTTATGTTTATAGTTACTTTGCTGCAATTTACTTTTAATTGCTCAGATTATTTTTAACAACTGCAAATAATTTATTGAATTTATGAATTTTGTTAAAAATGCATTTTTTGCTCTGAATGCTGCAAATTGAAGATGACTTTTCACGTCGAAATGCATAATGTTAACAGTGGTGGGAATAAAGTAATCGAGTAATCGAGACATTTTTACTTTTAAAACGGCTTGCAAATTTTGGTTACACCGTGATTTAAAGTAAAAATAAAAAAAAAAAAAAATACTCTATCGTAATAGCCTTTTTACACGACCAACATTTTAGTGAAAAGTATGGAAGATGTTGAAAATGTGAATCATTGATTTACATTTGAAACATATTACATCCAACATCTACCATCAACTCAACTCTCAAAAAAGTTTAATTAAAGACGCTTAAATTTGCGAACAAATAGAAATTAAAACAGTCAAGTGCGAGTTAGACTCACACACGCAGGGTTATCTCCTCAAGAAATAAATACATAATAGTAAATAACACATCACTTTCGGAACCCCCTATAATTTTTAGTATTTTTTGCTATAGCGGCAACAGGGATACATACACCTTCTCTGAAAATTTCAAAAGTCTACCTATTATGGTTCAAAACCTAGGCCACATACATGCAAGTTCTAATTTCTGTTTGTAAATTTTAAGTGTATGCTTCCTACAGTTCAAGAAATAAACACATATACGTAACTAACACGTCTCTATCGGAACACCCTACAAGTTTTAGTATTCTGTGAAAATTTCAAGAGTCTACCTATTATGGGTCCAGAGATAAAAGGCGCTGAAAGACGGACGGAGAGACGGACAGACATTGTTGCGAAAACAATAGGGTACGTCCCGTGTACATTAGACATAAAATGCGAAACATTATCACTAACATCATGTTAGTGTTAAGTGTGGACTGCCCATGTTAATTATTTTTCTACGTCTTAACATGGTTGTTAAAAAATTTGTTATAAAATCTGTTTTATAACATGACAGTGTTGTTGTTATATTTTAGTTTGATCAACCGTGTGGCTACGATCTGCAGTACAATAAGCATTCAAACAACATTGTTAGAAAACAAAAAATTATGTTCAAACAGAAAATGACATAAACACGTATTCGCCACCTATAACAACATGCAGAAATTAATTCCGTTGCTCTGCCGGCGTCATGTTTATGTTCTGTTCAAATTGATGGCTAGTGAATACGGGGAGTTATTGTCATATATCTTTAGTTTATTGCCATTTTCTTATGATACTAAAATAATATAATGATGTTAAATAGAAGAAGCTGAGGTATAAACATCTTTCGAGAAGTTGAAAGATGATAAATTTAACGCTGTATAATTCTAAGGGAAAGATGTCAACATCTTCGCAAATTGATAGTAGACGGTGATCGGTGTAAAAAGGCAATACGGCTTAAACTTTGTCTAAATATTGTCTTTATTAAACATAATGAAATTGGATAATTATTGCTTTGTCAGAAATTGAATTATTTGCTAAAGTTTTGTTTTAATTGATAAGCTAAATTGAAGAATTTCTCGTATTTCGATTAAATTTTTTGTTTTTTAAGCTTGCGAGTTTAAATCGCCAAATTTGCAGATGATATGTATTTCATGAACACGAAATGTGCTAGGTGACTTAATATGATTTTAGTATATACTAGATGTGCCCGCCACATCATGGGCTTCCAGACAATATTTTGCTCGATTTTGCTGTAAAAGTATTCCACACCAATTGTAAGACTCTTACTTTTGTAGTGCTTTAGTTATGGTTTATGTATTTACTTTATATAAAGGTACCCATCCCTGGATAAAATTCTTAAATTTATAAATAATTCTAAAATTATTGTTAAGCTTTACAATAATTTTTTAGAATTTTAGTGTACAAAATATTTTAATAACAAGGTAATTCCATAAAGTAAAATACAAATTTTATTCAATTGGCTATTTAGAAGTAATTAATTCATATTTTGTCATTATTTTTTAACACCACCATCTGTTGCGCAACCGTTACTAAAATATCCTGCTTTCAAAAATAAAAGCTACCTTAAAGTATGCAGTACCTTTAAATCGGTAAACAAAAATCGGCGTACTTTTACTGCTTCTTCCCTTTATTATGTCTTGCAAATAACGTATTTTTGCAGAAAAAAGTATCCTATATAGGAATCAGGATGCTAAAGTACCTCCTGACAAAATGTTGTTAAGATCCATGCAGATACTTATTTTCTTTACATAAAGGTATCCAGCCTTGGATAAAACTCTAAAATTTATATAAAAGTCTACATATTATTGTAAACCTCTGTAAAAGTTGTTTAAAATATTTAAATAACAATATAATTCCAGAAAGTAAAAATACAAATCAAATACAAATTTTATTCAATTGGCGCTTAATGCTACGCAATAGTGTTAAAAATATCCCAGTTTTAAACCGAAAATTTCAGTACCTTTAAACCGGAAATTGCGTTTTTTCACTTCTTTTTCTCCACTTTCTCTTGGAAATGAGACATTTTTGCGGAAAAAAAGTTTCCTATATTGGAACCAGGATGCTAAAGTATCTCCTCACAAAATTTTTTAAAAATCCATTCAGTAGTTTTAACGTGATGCGAACACAAATGAAAAGCAGACAGACAGACGGAAATGAGTTACTATATTATTATATGTATAGATTAAATCAACATGCATATATTTAAACTCTGTTCAATAACGCCTCAGTTTAGGTTTTATAAGTGATCTGCAGCTATTTTCCTAAGATTGCCGGTTTTTTGTTGAAGTTGTTTAAACACCTTTTACAGATAAAATTGTTGCTGTATGCATTTCACTGTCACTGTATCCCTGATTTCGTATAGGTTATATCATCATATTTGGTAGATTTTCTGTTTTTTTTCCTTATTTATTTTGATTTTATTGATGACCTAGAGGCAAATCATAGTCTATTGTATGTTCTGTTTTATAGTATTTTATTTTTTATCCATTATCCTAAATGAAAAAATGCCCTAAAGGTAATAAAATGATTTTAACATTAAAAAAAATTAAATGGGAAGTGCATATGTCTGCGATATTTGATTAATATTAAATGTGAATTACTTTTTTAGGACAAGTGGAAACTGCAAATAAAATCAGTAAATTATAAACGTTTTTCTTTGGTTTTTTTTTAACTTCAATTAAAGTTTGCTTTATGTAAACTATTGTTTAATAATTTTGTAGAGGAACAAAATTGTATTTTAAAGCGATGGCGTAATTGATGTTATTGTTGAGAAAAAAATATGAATGTAAAACAGGTGGAAAAACAGATGAACTCTATTTATTGCTACGTTGGCTTTATGTCTTGATAAATTCGAATATTTATATTGCTTTAACACCAATCGCCACTAAATATAATAATCTATATAACCAAAGAAAAGAGATTTCACATTTGAGATTTAATATTTTATAGGAGTTTGGCTTCCAAGTTATTATTTAGAAAACCCTTACACCTAGCTTACCGTATTAAAAAATAATTCTTGCAAAAAAAACCGACTTCAAAACAGATAGAAGGGCACCAATTCTAAACTAAAAATGTAAGAAGTAATCTGTAAGAATTAGATTTGAATCAAATAAAAGATGCGCCAAACTTATAGGAAAAAAATGAAGACTATTTGAATGTCAAGCCTCTCCTCTTTTCATCAGCATCCGTCTTTTATAGGGGCACCATTCAAGCCTCTGTCTACGGTTGCACAGATAGGGGCACACAGATCAAATAACATCACATATTCGGACACCCTTTAATTTACAATGTTAAATTAAAAACCTGTTGTTATACCAGACTTGGCTACAAAGATTCTTTGTAAATTTTAACTATCTGTCTATAACGGTTAAAAAGTTTAACCATATATATCAAACTACATGAACTATTGGGACACCGGTTCAAAAGATAGACCCAAATAGGTCAAATTATGTCACCTATGGGGACACCCTTTAAATTCTAAACTTATTTTTTTATTCATTTTTGCTGTTGAGAGCTATAGCGACACGCAATTTTTTAAAATTTTAATTTGGTGCCCTTTACGGTTCTTAATACACGTAAAAAACATGTATGTTGTATGGGGACACCCTTTAATTTTTAATGTAATGAACTGTTTTTAAAATGGGACCAACCTGAAAGCAAATAAAGGAACAATTTTTAAAATCGGTTCAGAAATGGCTAAGTTCTGCGGTTACATACATAAAAAAAGCAACATTCAGACGAATAGATAACCTCCTTCTTTTTTGAAGTCGGTTAAAAAATCATTATAATTTAACAAGTAGTTATTGCTGTGGAATTAAATTAAATTTTTTAAGCAACAAGCTCTGCCATATTCCCGTCCATTTAACCGCAAACTTCAACTTCTTCATTTTAAAAGACCTGGCACCTGGTCAGCATATAAAGAGTTTAGAGTTGGAATACAATCCAAATCTTACAAGGTTGCAACCTAATATTTTGTTTAAACAGAATGAGCTGTTCCTCGCCTTCAACAAAAATTTCCTCGTTATAGTTAAGTTTAATATAAATTTCATTTTGAGTCCTTTTACTGACATTCGCCTTTTCCCAATACGGTTTTCTATACCAATTCTGTATAGAATTCTGTTGGTTAGAATACCTCAAACTTTTAATTGACTTCAACAATTTTACATAAAGCGTTAAAAAAAGATCCGATTTTTGTGCTTTTTCTCCAGTTTTTCTTGGAAATGAGATATTTTTCCGGAAAAAAGTACCCTTTATTTGAATCAGGATACTAAGGTACCTCCTAACAAAATTTTTTTTAAAATCCACCCATTAGTTTTTACGTGATGGCAACACATGTTATATATGTTACCTAATATATGTTACCTAATGACTAATGTTAGATGTTAAAGCTGTTAGAATCGAACAAACTAAAAGATTAGTTAATGTTGTTAAGCAGACCCTTGAAGAAAGAAAATATTGCTCTGCGCTTTTTATAGACGTTTCTCAAGCATTAGATAAGGTATAGCATGAAGGCCCAATGTATAAGTTAAAACTGAATATGCCCTTAAACTTATATAAGCTGTTAGATAGTTATTAATCCGATCGAAAATACATTGTGAAAAAAGGAGATTTTTTAAGCTCACCTCAGCCTATTCCTCAAGGTAGTATATCGGCGCCCTTTTTACACTTATTGTATTCTTTAGACATGCCAACTACACGCAGAAAAAACCTGGTTATGGTATGCTCACAAGAACCATCCTATGTTTTCTGTAACGATATATGATTGCGATGAACAACTTATAGTTGTTTTAAATATTAAACAATTTGATAATTAAATGTTTACTATACCAAAAAAATTGAACATGGTTAGTTTGAACTATACAATTTTTGAAAAACAACCAAAGTTTTATTAATTTTCAAAACAAAATTGTATTTATAACAATAATATATTATTAGTAAACAAATTATGATAAGTTTGTTTGTATGTAAGCACAGTAGGATTACAAACAAATAAATAATGTTTGGTTTTATGAAGTTTTGTGTTCAGATTTTTAAAATTATTAGAAACTAATTTTACAGGTTTCTTTCAAAAAATAATAACTAAGAATTGAGTCGTTTCCCATATAGAAATCTAAAAAAATAAATCAATAACCAATGGCGTGTTTTAGAGTAAGGAATATTTATATAAACAAACTAGCTGAGCCTGCCACGTCGTGGGCGTCCTGATAACATTTTGCTCGATTTTGCTTTGAAAGTATTCCACACCTATTGTAAGACTCACTTTTATATAGTAGCACCTATGAGGGAAAAATGCAACTAAAGTAAGAAGAAACTAACAATAACAGTATTTCATAGCCACACTCAATTCGTAGTATTCCTACCAAACTTTTAAAAATTAACGCTAAATAACAAAAACAATGTAATCGCATAATTACCTACGTATGTATTTCACAAAATAACCAATGACCCTATTGCGGTTGACAACTTTTGAATCAATTTGGTCGTCGTTTATAAATTCGCATTGCCATTCTCAACTTAACTCAGGGTTGACTTTTTGGTTGAGTTCACTATTTTTTGTGGTATTGTCGTTTTCAACTATGCACATGTTTGGTTGACAAAAACGTTAAATATTCACAACTGCTTATTAGTAGTTTGGATACAGTTTACTTAGACATAAAGTCCAGAAAAATGGAGTGATCGTAAGTAGA
Organism: Phasia obesa; assembly: GCA_949628195.1. Taxonomy (NCBI): domain Eukaryota; kingdom Metazoa; phylum Arthropoda; class Insecta; order Diptera; family Tachinidae; genus Phasia; species Phasia obesa. Next base: position 102,525,281 of record OX451218.1, on the reverse strand, counting down.
AAAATTTATTGTGATTAATTGTAAGTTTCTCAGCATTTGCTCAGTCGGAAATAGCTAATAAATCTGCAAAAAGAAAAATTACCTTGATTGTAAGTTATAGTTTGAATATTTTTACTTTGCAGTTAGTAGTTCAAGAGAGTTAGATCCAACACGAATTTTCCTCTTTGTACGTGGTACATCTATATTAGCATCTTCCTTTACTTCTCCAGAAAATAAATCTACACATATGTCCATTTTAAATTATTTTCTTAAATTTGTACATTCATTTGTCGGCTTTGTTGTAAAAGTGGATATTTTAAGTTGGTAACGCCATAACAATTTCAACTATAAACAGTTGTGTCTCACAATACCACAAAACAATACGGTTGTGTGAAATTTGGGTAGACTCGTAGACAACCAAACACAGTTGAGTTGAGAACGACAATAGGGGTACAAATTATACAACACGCACGCGACTTAAAACAAATACAAATGTTATTCAATTGGCTATTTCGCAGTAAGTAATTCATATAAGCGCCATCTCTGTTTAAATATCAAAAAAAGATGCCGTGCCGTACTGAGTAATTAAAACGATCTGTGTTTCAATATATACAACTTTCAAAAGTTAAAGGTTCCGAGCAGTACTTTTATGCCGTAAAGCATACTTTCACTGTATTATCTCCACTTTCTCTTGCAAATAAGATATTTTTGCGGAAAAAAAGTATCTTATATTGGGACCAGGATACTTAGGTACCTCCTCACAAAATTTTGTTAAAATTCATCCAGTAGTTTTTACGTGATGCGAACATCAATGAAAAGCAGACAGACAGGCAGACAGATGAAAGTGACGTAGTATTTTATTATACGTATGGATAAGGTATGTTCTTATTTTTATAATTCTGACTATATTTATTTAATTTATTTCATAATAAAATTTTATTTTTCACAATATTATTTTTAAGTTAGACAATAATATGGTTTTTACAAAATAATATTATTATGATGTTAGTGATAATAATATGGTTTGATTACAACCATACAATTCAATCATAATATGTTGGTCTTAGATTATGGTTACCTCAACCATGTTTTTTCTTTGCGTGTAATAACCGAGTCTACACATCGACATTTGCTGACGATACAGCTTTTTTTCGCATTCACGAAAGTTCCGGTATTTACAAGACCACGTATTCAGTTTAGAAAAATGGTTGAAGAAATGGAGAATAAAAGTCAAATAACAAAAATGTAATGATATAACTTTCACACTGCTTAGAAAACCGAATGATACCACAACTTTCAGACGTTAAATAGCTAAAACTAATAGAATTAACTTTATTTCATTATACGTTTTGATTTTATATTTAACAGAGACAACACAGGTGGTAAAATTATGGAAAAAAGACAAAGCTTCACCTTTAGCAACTCTTAAAAAGCAAGTCATACCTTTTTTAGAGCACACCACAGGGAGTGTTAAGTAGGCTATTATTAGTATTTTATTTCACTGACAAGTGCTGTATAGTAATACCGGCTAAAAGTGGTTTTACACGACGTGTGTTTGTCATATGACTTGTCAGTTTGATAACCCATATGTAGTTTTATGTGTTTGTCAAAATAGACATTTTACATACGGTTTATAATTTTTGCTTTCAAACGAACATGTGTAATTACATCTGACATAACCTATAATATATAATTTTTCCGCCACACAGTTTTGCATTGCCAACCACAGCTGATGCAAACGTAGTGCTTTTGCCACGCTTTTAGTGCTTTTGGTACCACAAAAAACCTAAAATAGCAATTTATAAAGTTGGCATTACAGCATGTCAGATGCTTTGTCACATCAAAATAGAACAAGTTATAAATGAAAAATGTCGTATGTATTGAACACATGGAAAAAACACATGTTATGTTTGAAAGGGTTCACACGACGTGTTTAGAATTTACACATGGAAAAGTGACAAGTCATATGACAAATACACGTCGTGTAAAACCAATTTAAGCAGAGTACTGCAAAATATACCAGTTAAAATAGAAAACTGATGCACTTCAGAGAAGTTGATAATGATGATTGGCGCAGCTAGAATACGAACCCCTACGACTCAAGCCAATATGTATGCTTAGTACACGATCTTCCACCTACCTAAACTGAATCATCCTAAACATATACTTGTACTTGGCGGGTGATCCAATGACACACAATTAATATACATATGTAAATGTTAAGAATTCGGAAACTAATAGTATACGATCTCTAATGGATGTGTAGATAGAATTTTTCAATAAGAGTATATTCTTTGGTAAGAAATTGGCCATTAAGTTACATACAGAATTACAGATCAAAAGTACAGGACTAAAATTTCGGAACTATTTATAACTTTCGAATTAGAAAGTTCACAAATACCACTCCTTTTAGAAAGAATGCAATTTTTAGACCAATGCAAGGCATTAATAGGGCTTCCGCCTTGAACTAATAATATCTTGATCCTCCTATACAGCGATTGACTGTAACGATGCTAAAACTGCTAGCACTGATATCAAGTTTTATGAATCAAGAAAAAGAAAAACTTATTTTGTTCATTTGCTTTCAAAAGCAAAAAGGTTCACTTCACTCTAATCCATTATCCAAATTTACTTATTACTTTTTAATTTTTTTCTTTCCAATTTATAATTTAAGCCGTTTTCTAAAGCAATTGATATCAAAACGATTTTAAGCCAAATGAGTGTGCTGTCAGTAAATGACTGTAAATTCTAATCGCATTAAAATGCAAAAAAAAAAAAATATATTTCCACAATTCAGATTTCGTTCAGTCAAATTCGAAAAAAGGAAAACTATTGTTATCATTGTTAAAAACAGCAATGAAAAAAAAAGAAGAAATTACTTCAAGCGATTAAAAAACAGAATTCAGTTTCCAAAAATATGAAAGGTTTTTTGTAAGACGTTTTGCTTTTACCAAATCTCCAATACCAATTTGCAATCAATTTAAACAGGAAGTAATAGACCTCCTCTTATGCCTTCAATCGTTCAACTGTTACGAAATTTTATTACATTTAACAAATTTACTGACAGATTTATCAATTCCAGTTTTCGTTTGCTTTATATGCGTAATTTTGTTAATTTTTTATACGTTTGTTGAAGTCATTTGTAATATTTTGCCGAATCATATGTTTTTTCTTCTGCCAGTTGTCAGTTTGGATAAATGGAATCATGTAAGTGTGTCTAGTTCTTATAGATAAACTTATTGTAGATATTTGTCTTAATAAATGGTAACGGAAAGAAATGTTTGTAAATTAACGGTCATCATGAGCCGGCATAATTTTTTGCATATTTTTTCTAGTTAAACGTTTTAACACGTGCTGACATTTTTCAAGTCATTTTTCATATAAGGGGTATTTCATCGAGTGAAGATAAATAAAAAAAACAAAACTAATGAGAAAGAAAATTTTATTTAGAAATCCAAATAACTACTAATATTAAAAGGAAAAAACTTATTTGAACCAATTCATTTAAGACAAAAAAGGAATCTCTTATCTTTTGAATTAAAAGTATCGTTGATGTAAAATAATTTATTTATTCTTTTTAGTTCCTTACTCTAGTGGAAATTTTTCAGCAGAAACTCGCTTTCAACGAATATATATTTAAAAAGAAAGGCTTAAATTTTAAGTTTTTTTTTGTTAATTTTTTTTATAATAACCAATCGGGTAAAAAAAATAAATATCGGAGATCGTAAATTCAAAACTTTTACAGAAGAAGTATCATAATAAGTTGCGCGACTATTAATAGAAAATCCAAAAGAATACATCAGAGTGCAGTTTTGACCCGATAAACATAAAAACAAACATTTTATAATCTCCTTATATTTTTTCCATCCTATTAAGCAGATTCCAAAACAATACCTGTGTATATCACTAAAGCTTTAGTGCCAAATTGGGTAAACCGTTACTGAGTTGTAGTATTATATGTCGTGCAATTTCTTAATTTTGAATATAACGAAATATCTTGAAATGTTTAAATCTTGTATTTAATTTTTTTTAGATTTAGTATCAAATAATGATCAGGAAAATATATTTTTTTCATTACATTCAGTGACCGGATAATGGTGCATTTGTGTTTTTCGATGTACAGTTCTCTTTAAAGCGTCACCTGGTAGAATAAAAGACCAAATAAGTTTTTAAAATTTTGCTAAATTTTAAAAATATTTTTAACAAATCATAGAAAAGTAAATTTAATCCCAATCGCTAAAATTTACCAAAAATAGAAATAAGTAATGAATGTATTTTGTATTTGATTTAAAACTAGCTGTGCCGTCACGGCGCACATAGGGGTGTATTGGCAATCTAACCAGACATAACCCATTTTAGCTAATAATGGCTCTGAAAATTTATTGAGTGGCCCTAGAATAATGAAACTGGGCAGAAAAATGTGTTATGCTCATAGGCTGTTAAATATAAGAAAAGTGGGACCAAGGAAAAAACAGTTCCCCTGAGATGATCAAGTTTTTAAGTTTTCCCACACTTTTGTTTAGCCAAGGCAACTTTTAAGTTCAGCAAATGTTCAAAACCTAAATTTGGAAACAAGAAATTCCAAAACACCATTTTATGGGCGATGACATGAAATATTATTTGCAAAAATAGCGTCATTATTAAAAGAAATAGATTACATACGCCTTAATACCATAAAAAAAATTTTTGGGTTCTTATGGGCAGTGTGAGGTATCCCTCCAATCCCACCCCACGAAACGTCTATGTGAAATTTGTTTTGCTAATTTCCAGAAAATTTTTCATTACTATCTGTGCCCGCCACTGTGCTTTGCTTTTGCTTCAGTTATGGTTTATGTATTTACTTTACATCCCTGGATATAATTCTAAAAATTCAAAAAATTTTTGTAAACCTCTGTAAAAGGTGTTTAAAACATTTTGATAGCATTCTAATTCCACAAAGTTAAAATACAAATCAAAAACAAATTCTAATATTCCGCAATAGTTTTTAATATATCCCACTTTCAAAAATAAAAAGGTGTGTGAAAATATAACCGTGTTGAAAATATCCCAGTTTTAAACCGGAAATTTCAGTACCTTTAAACCGGAAATTACGTTTTTCACTGCTTTTTCTTCACTTTCACTCTAGGAAATGAGATATTTTTGAGGAAAAAAGTATTCTATATTGGAAACAGCATGCTAAGGTACCTCCTATAAAATTTTTGTTAAAAACCATCCAGTTGTTTTCACGTGTTGCGAACGCAGAAGAAAAGTAGACAGACAGACGGAAATGAGTTACTATTTTATTATAAGTATCAAGTCGAAAGAATGTGTCTTCCCAATGCCTGACTTTTTGCACAAAAAAAACAACAAATTCCTTTTCTTAAATTCTAAATTTTTTATTACAAAAATTTAAAATAAAATTTTTCTAAAAATCTAAATCTAAAAAAAGTAGCTGTTATTATAGTGTTTCGCAGAAAAAAATGCAAAATCAATACAAAATACTTATTCGTTACTTCACAAAAAATATGTTGCAAACCTCTCAAAAACATTAAAAGTCAATAAAAAATTTTCCGATTTTAACAGTATTCACAAACGACAAATCTCAAGAAAAAGCCTTGAAAATTCACTATACGATGCAGAATTTTATTGTCTGTCGAGCAATTTTTTAATTTGTACAAATATTAAATTTAATTATTGGCCTAATGGCTAGATTGGCAAAATACCCCTTTGGCTAGTGGCAAAATACCCTTTTCTACGTCATAGGCGTCCTGACAATATTTTGATCGATTTTGCTTTGAAAGTAGTTCACACCAAATTTTAAAACTACTACTTCCGTTCTGATGTATTTAATTTATAAAGAGGTACCTATCCATGGGTAATTTCTAAAATTTATATAAAATTCAAAAATTTTTTATTTAATGTTATGCTAATTACCGATAACGTTTTTTAATAAAAATGCAATTTATTTGTTGGTTGCTCAGGCCAGATCATCAGGAAACCTTTTTCCTAATTTTAGAGAAGTCAAAAATGCTCTATAAGTAACAATATTCTACAAAACACAATGAGAAGTATGCATGTTAATAGAATAATATTACAGAATATTAAAGCTTCAACAAAACACCAACAAACAAAACACCAACAAACAAACCATGTTTTTATTTTTCCTAACTGTCCTTCTACAGTTGGATGGTTTTTTTGCCATCACTGAATGCAGACGTAAGGTGTGATGAAAAGCATACACAAGTTAATTTGGTTCTCGCAAGAGAATCGAAAAACAAGAAGTGTTGCCAAAGGTTTGCACAAGCAGTTGCATATTTAGTTATTAATAAAATTTTTGGGAATTTAAATATTAATTATTTAATATTATGCTAATTACCCATAACGTTTTTTAATAAAAATGCAATTTATTTGTTGGAGGGAAATTTTTGTTGAGCTCAGTAAATCGTATTTAAAATATTCCGCTTTCAAAAAACAAAGGTGATGTTAAGTTTTTAGTATTTTTCTCTATTTTCTCTTGGAAACGAGACATTTTTGCGGAAAAAAATACATATCCTATATTTGAACAGAAATACGAAGCTAGATTCTCCATTTCGATTACTATCTGCACAAGCAACAAAATTTCCAAAAAATATCACAGAAATTGTGATTGTGTGTACTATGTTTGTTGTTATGGCGGCTATATGTGATACATCGTCTGTATGGTTCCCGAGTTTGATAGCGCTGACAGACAGATATTGTTGAGCAAACAATAGGGTTACATTTTTATCCTTTGGATACGGAACCCTACAAAATAAACCATCAGAATCATTAAGCTTTTAGTTAAATACATTATTATTTTATTGAAGTTGTGAATAGGCAGAATCGCTACGAAACACTTCATACACAACCTTTACCGTAAATGCAGTAAATGGTCCATTATTTTCACAATTTTGGTTTTTTAACTACAGCGTAGAAATCCTATATTTATTTTATCAAAATCTTGAGCATATTAAGAATACTATCTGTGAAAATTAAAATAAAAAAGGAACGAACAAGGATTAATGTTGGAAAAACCACACAGTACTTTGTCATTTGACCAGCATGAATACATTTATCTGTCTCTTTCGTCTTTTTGCCATTTTCATTTTTTTTTTAAATCTGAGTTTATCTGACTTCATTTTGTTGTTTTTGATACACCATAGTATCGCTGCTGCTTATTGTGACGATGTTGATGTTGATGTTGATGCTGTTGCTGTTGATGATTTTGACGATGTTCTTGGTAAGATTGTTGTTCTTGATGATGAGCTGGATGGTACTACCGATGAGAATGATGATGCTGATTCCAATGAAGCTGATGTTGTTGTCTTGTTGGCTGTTGGTTACTGGTTAGTTTGTTGAACTGTTTTGTGTGAGTGTACTTGACACTGATTCATGACGCATTTGACACTTAGCACCAATCTATTTTCTTTATTTCTTATTTCCATTTTTTTTCCTTGTCCCCAAACACCACTTGCTGTTTTTAGATATCCCTCATCAGTTTTATTTTTTCATTCTTCAATACACTCATATTTTATCTGTAGTTCTTTTTAGTTCGTATTCAAATGCATGAACATGTATGTGTACTGGTGATGATGCAGATTATTACGGATTAACTTGTCCCATACATTTTTCATTGTTGTGCATACTTCTATGTATAGGAGAACGCGATGAATGAATATTTGGATATATGAGTTAGAAATTTTGGGTGCTTATATATTTGAGCCTTTATTATTCAGTATCACAATCCTATTACCAGTTAAATCTATCAAACCATTTTCATTATTAAACATACATATGCAGACATTTACAAAGCTATATGTATACGTATGATACACGTTTGCATGTATGTATAGCATTGTGGGATTTGGTGTATTAATATGGTTTTTATGGCTTAGTGTGTTTCGCTTTTTTTGTCATCGGAAATATAATTCCTTAAAATGTCATAAAGGACATGACAATGTGTATAAATATTAAGCTTTAATGATAAGCTGTTAGTCTTTTAGTATTTGTTTACTTTCTCTGTTTCTTTTTCAATACTTTAAGAAATTTTATGGTTAATGCTGTTCTTATTTAATACCTAGCTGTTCCTTGCACTTAGTCAGCGCTCTTACAATATTTTGTTTGATTTTTCTTTGAACGCAATCACACCAAATTTTTAGACTTTCTTTTATAGTGCTTTAGATATGGTTTATGTATTTACTTTATATAAAGGTACCCATCCCTGGGTAATTACTTAGAAACATAAGTTTTATATAAAAATCAAAAATTTATATAAAATTCTAAACTTATTGTAGTATTCTGCGTACTTTCACTACTTTTTCTCTTGAAAATGAGATATTTTTGCGGAAAAGAAGTATCCAATAGTTGAACCGAGATACTAGGGTACCTTCTAACAAAATTTTATTAAAATACATCTAGCAGTTTTTAGGTGATGTGAACACAGACAGGCGGTCAGGCATTTTAAAAATTGTTGTTTTGTATGCCATTTTGGTTGCTAACTGCACGTATCAGCAACAAAATGTTCAAAAAACTTTTCATGTACAGAAATGACTAGTTGCAGTTTTATTATATGTATAGATAATTATATATAGATTAAAGCATAATATAATGAAATATGGCTGTTTATAAAATCTTACAAAAATTTTTGTTTGTGATTATATATTTAATATCAAGTTCGTTATTTCCAAAGAGAAGTTTATTTTCTCTACATGCAAGGAAAAAACATGGTTGAGAGTAACCATAATCTAAGAGCAGCATGACATGATTAAATTAGAAATATTTTTTAAGTATATTATATGTTTAAAATATGTTACATTTCTTATATGAAATGAAAAATTTTTTATTATTTTTTTATTTACGTAAGGCAATAAATACAATTTTTGATACCCCGATCCCTGAGGCTCGTGGTGAATAAATAAATACAATGAATATTATCACCATCCTAATATATTTTCTCACACCACTAACATTTATTTATCATTAGAGAGCTTAATTTAACTTCTGCCATAACACTTTATTTTTATAGAAACATTTACTTTGTGTTATTATTAATTATTGGATTTATTTATTTTTTCCCCGATATAATTCGATTAAATGTTACGTATGTAAATGTCATTGTGCACAATTGATTTTGTAAATAATTTGCAATGACCACATAATTATTATGACACATTATTTAATTCCACTAAATTGTGGCAAAAAATGTAAACAAACTCGATTTTTGTTATAAAATAAAATTAAAAGAAAAAACCTTCAGACACATAACACTAAATATAATTTTACCCAAACAAATAGACAAATCAAAGGATTTAAATGCTTTGAGGCCTTCATCCAATTATTACATCAAATATTAATAATTATTTGTGTTTAAATAGCCTAAAATGAAAACACTTTGACATATAGTTGTGGGGAAAATATCGTCAACTGAAATCTTTTTTTTTTTATTAAATTCAAAAACAAACATTCAAATGGGTTCTTTATTTTGAAGGTTGTGGGTTTAATTTTTACCAAAGACTCTGGGTATTTCACTACAATAGGTGGTCATCTTCGTTACCATGCTCGACGAATTGAGCGAGAATATAAGTTTTTGTAACATTTATTAAATAAGTAAATTTTTTGAAAGCCCATAAGCGGTAGCATTTGCTTAAGCCTCAGCAGCGCTATAGCAAGACGTGCGCTCATAGTTTTGTGCTTTATAGTACAATAATGACTTAAGGACCGTTCTACAATTCAGAACTTACAGTTCTCACGCGTCGGGGCCCAATTTTATATATGTGAATTTATGGCGAATACCCTTAATTATAATTTCTACAAAACACCTATACATACATATATACATACATACATACATATATACAATCGTAAATACATACATACATACATACATATACACTATCGATCAGATATTTATGCCCATTTCAATTTTTCTTTCTAGTAGGCCATGCATTTTTAAATTTTTTTCGATACCAAAAACTTTACTTTCTAAACTATATCAAATAGAATGATATACATACAAAGGATTTCCATAACATCCTTTCTTCACTAGATATCGATTTGAACAAATTATAAACATAACTCCTGCAGAGCAACGGTATTAATTTGTTCATTTTGTTACAGGTGGCGTATACGTGTTTATGTCCCGATGAACCAAAATTTTCTGTTTTCCATCAATCTTGTTTGAATGCATATAGTAAAGCAGAGAGTATTAGTATGATTGAGCAACAGATGGCACTGTTTTAAAAATGTCTTCCATGATAAGACGTGCAAACTAAAATGTTTGCTCAAAATATAAAACTTTTAATGGAATTTTGCAAAAGTTACAAATCTTTCGAAACTATGACTGGCATATTTGTGTACTTATTTTTATGTAGCTCTTTTGGGGCCTTGATCGAATTTATTTCATTCCGGTTATTAAACTTATACACGGGCATTTCTCCAATATCGAATGCCACATTGGTACGCATTAAAATGAAAAAAAAAACATAAGGAAAATATTGTTTTAGTTTAACAAAAAGCGAAACTTATTGCTCTTGATTAGCCCTATAATTCATGCTAAGGTTGATTTTGGGCAAATGTTCGATTTCATGATAATGACAAGAAACCAAGGAAATCGCATGGACAAAAAGAGAAGTCACTTTCAAGGCGAACAGTTCAAGTACTTACTTCAGCGAAACCTAATAGTATAATTTAAGGTGACTAGCTTTAAAAAGAGATGCATTGATAATGTTTTTTATTTCATTCAAGAATATCAAATAGTGATGACGGACGTAGCCATGATATAATAATAGAAGGTAATTCCATTTTCTCCTTTTGTCGCCATATTAACGTTCTGACGTTTGAGGGAATTATTTAAATTTGTGCTACCATATCACATACTTTGTGAAATCCCATTTTGCGTTTTTTTTCCTTTATTTTAAATTTTAAAAATTAAAAAAAGAAACAAGCCTTAAGTTTATGTGTCTAAAGAAACAAACGAAAATTGTTTTAGTTGAAAAAGATAAAGTTGTTCGTCCTTTTCCATACGGTAATAAAGCACTTTTGTAGGAATTCACAAATAATATTTTTTAATTTCCCTATATCTGACAAGTGTCTAAGTTCCCGTTTTCTTTTTAAATACAACTTACAAATGGCACCCCTTTTATATTTATTCAGAAATTATTTTTTTTAACTTAGATGGAAAGCTCATCTTTCAGGAGTATCAAGAAAAATTTAAAGTTGCAAAATTATAGGAATTTAAAATTAAAAAAATTGGTTAATTTTATTGTGAATAAGGATGGGGGCCAAATAACTCTATACAAAACTGCTCAAAAGCAAAAATGAAAAATAACCCAAGATATGTCCACACAGAATTTGGTAATATTATAAATTAAAAGTAACCCAAAATATTGAGTGCTTTTTGCCGTTTTTGAAAAAATTTCTTTTCAACAATTAACAAAAATGTTTTAATTACCTATCACCATATTTAAGCGATTTTATATTTACCCTTATTCTATTTGGCGACGGCGTCATCATCACCACATTTAAGCCGACATCTTTTTATATCGACGTCAGCATCTATTTGATTATAATTTTGTATTCCCTAATGCTCTTATGGCGATGTGGACGGCTTATCGATAACACTGTTTTCTAGAAAAATATTCTTTTAAAAAAAATTTATTATTGTGGCATTATTTAAAGTGGTTAATAAGACTCTGTTTTAAGTTTTTCTATCATTTCGAAATTTTCCATTCCTTCAACTAATTTTCCAAATTGGTTTAAACTTATTATTTAAATCTTCTTCATTTTGAGTTTTGTTGGCACTTCATTCGTTTATAAAAACCAAAACGATGAAATCGTCGTCGATACAACAAAATTTCAACGTCACTCATTCTTACAAAACACCAATACCAATTTAATTAAGTAAAACGTCATCGTATTGTGGTTCGACGACGCCAAATGGAATAAAGGTGATTATCAAGAAATTCATCAATTAGAGTGTAAAAACAACGGTTTAAGTCCTAAAAACTAGATAAGTAGTAACGTTGTTTACCTTAAACTACAGAATTCTTAACATTAAAGATTTATTGGAATTAAAAATATAAAAAAAATATCAATGCCCTTACTGTCACTATTGACCTTTTTATATTTTTTGGCCAAATTTCCTTTTTTCCATTTTTTTATTTTTTACGGTAATTATTAATTTGGCGATTTTTTGTTTTGTATAGATTCTTCATAAGTCAATTAACATGCAGCTTAAACCAGGTTGTAATATAATTGTTTTATTTCTCAATACAGAAGAGTATACATATATAAAAGTTTAACGAAATCATAATCTATAACAAGATTTATTCCTCATAAGTTTCATTATTAAACCAAAGTACGTTTTTATTTTATGTTATTTATATAAATTACACATTTTTTTTAAATAATTACCAAAATAATTATTACTCCTTTCTATTAGTGGCAACGCTTTTATTGCTGTTTACATAAAACCATACTTCAATAATTCCGGCAAACTTCAAACATTTTTGAAATGGAACTACCTTGTATTATTATATCATGGACGTAGCTGTCTAGAAAATGAATTCTGCTCTGCTGGTGTCTAATTTTTCTTTATCTCTTTATAATTAAGAACTTAAGCCTAAATAAATAATATATTCAATATTAAATAGTGTATTTTTTATTTAATTTTAATCACTGTCCCACGCAACATGTTCCATGATACTTTTTATGGTTATTTTTGATTTTTTATGTAATTATACATACATACATAAGATGATATTAATTAATTATAATATATTCAATATATTTATTTTCACAACAACAAATATAAACATAACAAATGTCTATACATATAAGAAAAGAGCAACTCATTTCCCTCTGTCTGTCTGCTTTTGTGAGAAGGTACCCTAGAATCCTGATTCTAATATAGGATACTTTTTTCTGCAATAATATCTCATGTCCAAAGAAAGTGGAAAAAAGCAGTAAAGAAAAGCAATATCCGGTTTAAAGATACTGAAATTTTCAGTTTAAAATTGGGATATATAAAACACGGTTGCGCACCTCTTATTTTTCTAAAGTAGGATGTTAAACAAAATTGCGCAACAGATGGCGCCAATTGAAAAAAATGTGTATTTGATTTGTATTTTTACTTTGTGAAATTAAATTGTTATTAAAATATTTTAAACACCTTTTACAGAGCTTTACAATAGTTTAGAATTTTATATAAATTTTAGATTTTATCCTTTATGTGAAGAAAATATGTATCTGGATGAATAGAAATTTTGTGAGGAGGTACTTTAGCATCCTGATTCCAATATAGGATACTTTTTTCCCGCAAAAATACCTTATTTCCAAGACATAATAAAGAGACAAAGCATTAAAAGTAAGCCGTCCTTTTTACCGATTTAAAAGCACTGCATACTTTTAGGCATTTTTTATTTCTGAAAGCGAGATATCTTAAACGCGGTTACGCAAGAGATGGCGCTGTTTTAAAATAATGACAAATTATCAATTACTTACTGGAAAATAGCCAATTGAATAAAATTTGTATTTTATTTGTATTTTTACTTTGTTGAATTACAATTAAAATATTTTAAACACCTTTTGCAGAGCTTTACAATAATTTTAGGAATTTTTTATAAATTTTAGAATTTTATTCAGGGATGGGTACCTTTATATAAAGTAAATACATAAACCATAACTGCAGTACTACAAAACTTAGAGTCTCTAATTGGTGTGGAATACTTTTAAAGCAAAATCGAGAAAAATATTGTCAGGACGCCCACGAATTTGCGGACACAGCCCGTATTCAATATGTTTACTTTCACAACAAAAAACATAAAAAATAAATAAATATTTTCAATTAGTTTATTAAGTATACGCCTAGTAACCGTTTTGGTTCAAGTCTTTATTAATTGTTCGAACAGGTAATAATGTTGGCAACTGTCATGAGGTGAAAGGATAACATTTCACCAATTTCTTTGTGTGATTTTCCTTTATAATAATTCAAATATACCAGTTGAGTAATACACTGGCTAGTATGTATCTATACCTGAATTTTGGCTACCAATTTATTTACGTGTGTATGATATTTCCTTTTCGTAGAATTTTTGGAGCTTCTTACGTTGTTCTATGTAATTATATTTCCGTTTCTCTTGAATTATATCTTCCTTACGTTCACCTAGCGCTCTCCATGTATGTCTGCCATTCGGCATTCTTTCCTTGTTTTATTATTATTTAAAATAATTTATGGTTTTGTAATTTTGTTATATCATCTTTTAACTTTTATCTCCACGGTTTACTGTTAGATTTGTATATGTGACCCGGTCTATGAAAACGTGGCTTATGACTCAAAAACAAAATTTCGAAAAATTAGCTGTTAAAGATAACCAATGCATTTCGTCAGTTTCTAGTAGTAGTTTAACAAGTTGAACAAGGATAGCGACGAAGAAAACCACTTGATACAGCTAAATAAATATTTTTTGTGCAAAACAGCTTTTGTTTTTTTGGTAAAATCGTTTTTGCAGCGTTCAATCCTGTTTTTAAATTTTTCAATTCCATTTGTTATCTCGATTCTGGAGTTTCAATAAATTTCTGTTTTTCTTTCACTTGTGCTCTTCTTTCTCTACATTTTTAGTACACTTCTAAGCAAGTTAGGACTTTCTAGTATTCACCACGTGAAAGAGCGTCTCAAAAACTATCGAAACCAAAAAAAAGTGGAAAAATTTTTTTTGAGCCACCTTTTCATAGGCCGGGTCACATATAATAATAAAAATATTTTAGAAATTAATTTTTTTTTATTGAAATTTTTACATTTTAAACGATGTCGTACGCGACAAACATATAAAATTATTTAAGAAAAAACATTTTTTTTTTAATTTTACACTTTCGATGTTGGACACGACAAACTTTAAAGAAGTACCAGGAGCAGAACGGCGATTATTTTTCACCAATTTTTTTTTATTTATTGTGCAATAAAAGTATATGTTTGTTTCTAATATTTTATGTGCATTGTCCAAATACCTTCGCCACACTGATAACAAATTTGCTATAAGGTAAAGCAAAGCAAAAATGTATCGTAATTGGCATCGCATCTAGGGTTTGAGATTTCCCGTACTTTTTCATTTCCCGGGAAACGAGAAAAAAATATTCGCATTCCCGGGAAAAATTCATAGTTTTAATTTTTTAATAAAAGAGAACGCAAATAATGAATAATATTAGTATTAACATTATAAAACTTAAAAACAATTCAGGTGACAAAAGTAACAAGATATAACAAATATTTATAAATACTGAAAAATTATTTCAATAATTATATTTTTTTATAAGATATGATTTTAGAACTGTTAGTGCGTTTAAAAAAAACCCTGGACTTTCTCTTCCTTGTTTTTGTTGGGAAAGTCTCTCTTTAAAAGATTGTTCCATTTTGTTAAAAATACAACTGATAGTTGACGGTTCTACAGATTCGAGTAACTTTAATAATCTGTTGAACAATTGTGCTGAAGAAGGTTTTATGACATTTTTAGGCACATTAGCAATTTTACCACTTTCGCAAACTTTTTGTCATCCCTTCTATCATTTATTTTTCTTTTCAACCCTCGTTTTTAAAAGAGTCGAATTAGTAGCCAAAAGCTGCTCGTAGAGGGTCTGAGTAATAACATCTGTTATTAACAAATTTGTGCCCCTGCGGCTCAAGGCCTCTAGTGCAACTTTAATCTGATTTAAAATGGCCACTAAATTTTTTAAAATCTGAACTCTATCAATATTTTTTTAAACGCGTTCTTCGATTTAAAAAACGATTGCTTCATTTCAACCAAACTTATCTTGTTTTTTTACATCATGAATTAAACGCGACTCTTTACAATATTCTTGTTTCTTATATTACTCGAGACATTCTGTTTGTAGAGAACTTTTTTTAATTGTTATCTTGCACGAGCTATAGCTATATATAATAAACTTGCTAACCCAGTCCGCGTTGCTGGCCCTAAGAAAACATTAGTGTTGTATTCAGCGATGCCAACTTAACTCTTTTCGCGCAATTTTTAGCTCTATTTGACTACCTCTAACTATATTTGACTAACGCTAAAATTTTTCCTTCAGTACTTTTTCAAAAAAAGGCAATTTTCTTTGGCGCCACCTGTCGAAAATTAACCCCACCAGCTTAGGAAACTCCGTCGGCTCATGAGCAACAATTTTGCTAGAGATCATAACATCATCAAATGCACAGCTTACGATTTAATTAATTTTGAGTTATTTTCAGTGGCGCCACCTGTAATCGCACCAATTTAC
>OX451218.1:102321874-102508836 GCA_949628195.1 Phasia obesa | reverse complement strand
AATATGTATGTATGTATGTAGAAATCCTATTTTTATTATGATTTATTTTTTTATTTTTACCCCTTTTACATAATTAAATATTTAATTCGATAAATATCTTTGCATCTTTGATGAAGTGTACGAGTATAACCATAAGCGTAATGCTTGGAGTATCCATTTAATCGGGGCTTGATTTTATTCGAGCAAACAATAAAAAATTAATAACTGTCGGCCTTCTTTCTCATCACGAAGCCTCTAGCATTTATCCAAGGCTTAGTTCTGCCATGGCATCCATATTTAACAAGTTTTTACCTGTGGTCCTAAATCTTGAAGTTTCCATTCTCTAAAGGACGTTTTTCGGAAATTCTAATAGACTAAGGAGCAAAAAACCTTAGATAAATGTTTTAAATATTTACAGAATTTAAACCAATATTGTTAACAGCTACTTTTTACTTAGTTCGCTCTAAAGTTTTTCAAGCGATTAAAATAAAACAAACATTTCTAAATGTATCCTGCTTTTTATGCTTGAAATGTCACATGAATAAAAAATGACCATTGATGTTTTATCTGCAAAGAATAACAAAAGAAAAATTAAATGGAACAAGAAATTTGCCCAGTATTAGTGTTTGCTTAAAATGGCCATTTGAATTGATGTGAATGGGATGATGGTTTATTACACTTAAAGATAAACATTTGTTATTTATTACTTTAACAATACTTAAGTCTCATGATTGTCTGTCAAGTTGTTGAACACTTTCATTTAATCAAACGCACGAATGCATGTCAAGGATACAAATCTAAAAGGAACAGCAAAGGACATACTGTCCTTTATAGATGACTATTTGAGCCACTATTTATGTTAAGCAATAGAGAGTAGCTTTAAAAAGCATCTCTCTATCCTGAGGTTTGTTAAGAGCCAGCCAGAAGGCTGTATTTATTTGTTTGTTTTGCATGTTGAAGAATGATAAAGAATACGTTTTTTTTCTATTTGATTTTGCTTATGAAAACCAAATACGAGTAAATACACATTTGTCAGATTGTTTACAAAACAAACACAACATCTGTTACTAAAAGCAATCCAAACCTGTCAAGCATTTTGATGAAGAGTTTGTGTTGGTTAAAGAACAAAAAAAAAAAGACGTGCATTAATTGAATAAATATGTAGATTGTTCAAATATACACAAACTTCAAATATTAACTTGTTACAATCAAATTATTTTCTAACATATAGTTTTAGATGGGTTAGAGTTAAGAATTTTTAAGTAAACAAATGATGCAGTTATAAACATTGATGAAAAATATGTGACTGGCCTCAAGCATTTATATTATTTCGGAAAGTTAACAACCTTAGTTTCCCTCAACGCTACCTCGATATATTCCATCTCTAGTCAGGTTACGAATATTTCGCTAATAAAATCAAGCCAGTAGTGTAAACCACACTACAATAAAGCAGCGAATATCATCCATTCCAGCCGCTTTAAGTGGTGCAAAACATAGTATTGCACTTCTAACACCATTTGCAAGCTATTAATCTAACCAGCTTTAGATCGTCTTTTCTCACTAGCGCCTTTTTTAACAGAAGCTGATAAGTGATTTGGACTGAAACTTTAAGGAAAATAAATCTACAAAAGTCTGTGTTAGTCGTGTCACCATCATGCTTGCAAATTAGTCCTATCCTAGAGGCAGGGCCTCTAAATACTATATTCTGTAGAATTATTTTAAAGCGAAAGCCTTGCGATTGTGTATCGCAATAACAACTTGTTTTGATTTATTTGTTGTATTTAGTTTATCCAATGCACAAACGTAGAGGCAAAGACTGTATCAGAACAACAGTAGAAGAGCCTGAAAGTATTCGAGGGCATTCCCTGAACAGTCTAGTTTGTTATAGAATAAATTGGTAGTTCCGAGCGAAGCCCGTAACCCCAGCTGCTAATACACGAATTGGTAAAACATGGTTGAGGTAACCATAATCTAAGCACAACATATTAGGGTTAAATTATATGGTCGTAGTCAAACCATATTATTATTACACATTATAATGGTTAAAAACTAAAAAATGTCATACTGGAATATTTTTTTATTTTTATTTTATTTCACATTAAAACATTGGTATATATGAGTAGAGAACAACAAAATAGTTTTAAGCCCATTATTATAACTTGCCTTTAGTTAAAGTTAGGATTTTGTTGGAGCGATAAAAAATGTTTCGCTAATAAAAGTAACCTAAAAACCACTTTTAACTATCACGTACTATAAGGACATGTTATAGCAATGAGCATTATACTCATTATTGTAGCGAAAAACTACTTATCGCTCCAACAAAATCCTAACTTTAGCTAAAGGCAAGTTATAATAATGGGCCTAAATGTTGTTATTCACAATTTTTTTACTCATTTTTAACACAAAATAAACAATCCATAGAGAAAAACTTTTTGATTCTTCTTTTGAATTTTTGTAGTGGTTAAGCGCGTGCCTACAAAACGTAGCACACCAGGTTCGATCCCTGGCAGAAGACGTAAAAATGTTTACCATGCTTTGTTGGGTTTTAGAAATTAAGTGGCTTTAACTTAACCCCTCTACAGAATCCATCAAAAGAAGCTCTCCTGGGCTTCCACCCCCTGGAAAAATAGAAGATAATATGAAGGCAAAATAAAATGTCAGGCATTAGTCACCACAAAAAGAAAAGGTAGAAAGAAATCAAAGATTGATTAGCAAAAAATTTTAAAGGAGATGCCAAAAAAGCAATATACCAATTGTTTTCAGTTTTTTATTTTGAAAATTTGTTGTTAATATTTTTGTTTTTATAAAAAAAAAAACAGATTGTCTAATAAAAACAAAAAGAAAACCTTTTAAAAAAAAAAGAAAATTAACTAATAAAAACCCTAAGTTTTCCTCTTGATTTTTTCGAAAAGGTTTTCTCTTTTAAAATAATAAGACTTCCTTCCTTCTTATAAATTTTATTCTATTTTATTAGGTATTGAGACACTGTTTTTTCTGTGTGTACCCAAATGAGCCTTTTTGTAGTCTTTGTCAGCCCAACGTTGATCACTATAGTGGTTATTCTAATAAAATTGTACTTAATGTTGTAACCAATAATTAAATATTTATGTATATAATTTAGCAATAAAAATGATTTAAACACGTTTTTTACCATTTTTTTATTGTTTTTTTTTTTACTCAAAGAATTTGTCAAAAACTTATAATAAATAAAAAAATAAATAAACTATAAATAAATAATATATTATTTTTAAATAATTATAAAACTTTGGTTGTGTCTTAAAAATTATATATGCAGTTTAAACCAGCCATGTAGCATTTTTTGGGGCTAGTCAGGGCCGCACCGAGGTTAGTAGGCATCCGGGGCGAGTTTGTGATCTGGCCCCCTACACATTTAATTGGTCTAAATAAACTTATATTTCTCATATAATTTATGCATTTTTTTGTAATTTTATTCTTATATTTACAAAAGGGTTACATATTATGTAGTAAAAATAAAAAAATATAAGAGATAGAATTATTTTTAAAAGTATAATTCGAATCAGGAAGTCAAGGAATGTAAGTAAAAAAAGTTTCAATGAAATCTAGAACGGTAAACATTACCTTTTAATTTTTTCCCATTTTCTGCGCAACGAAGCTGATGTTGATTACAAAAATATCTTTTTTGGGTAATTTTTGGAGAATAGTTATCAAACTTTAATGACAAGGGCCCTTTAAAAATTAACTCATTCTTTTCGTTTTTATTTTTGAATTCTGGAGGATGGATCCGAATTTATCAAGCCAACAGTTTTAGGAGAAGAAATTAATATCGTTTTGTCAGCTTCATTCTCATTAATATCTTCGTCATTAGAATCTGACTCTGGTATTACTAGTATTTCAACTTCATTAAGTGTATTCACGTTCACTAATGACAGCCGAAGAACTAGAAGGAGCAAAATAGGAAGTGAGCTTTAGGACCTTCTTAAGAAGCACTTCAGTCGTTACCTCCTCTTCTCTTACTAATTCAATCTTTGTGCTCCAGACAGTTTTTTAATAATGATGGAAAAAAATTATTCAGTTCGTAATAATTCTACTGAATGTTTATGGTATGGTAATTGGTAATTTCGTTTATAATATTATTGTTTTCGTATTTTACTTTTTTATTACTTTTTTGTGGGCAATAAAAGAACCAATACTAACTTTTCAATAGATAGCCGTTTTTAATTCGCACACTCGCCGGCGTCATTGGACGGTTCATCGTACTTTTGAAAAACGAACTTTACACCTGGCAACCATTGAGCCACGAGTTGAGCATATATAGGTGCTCTTCTACAACTTATTGTTGTTTGTATTAATAGTCATAGATTACATTCATATTCTTCGTCAAATATTCAATATTCGTGCTCCTATCCATAAAGCCGACGTCGATATTTCTTTCGCCCTTAGACAAGTTTGCGCCCCCTTTACCGTGGCGCCCGGTCGCCCGGCCCTTGGGGCAGCTCTGGGGCTAGTAACAATTTAAAGATGAAATTTTGACCAAAAATTGTTTATCGTGACCAAAGAAATGTTAAAAACAACTAAAATATGTTCATTACAACCATACATTGTTAGAGAGAACATAATATGGTTCTTGTCACTATACCATAACCATGTATTTTCTTTGCGTGATAATATTCGTAATAATAATTTTTCGTAACAATAATAATATTTTTTTTTTGCTTTTGCAAAAGCACTTCTTCATCACCATTAAAGCTTGCCTACAATAATATATTCCAACCAATGTAGGTTGTTTCCTCTAACCGTTCTATTTACTAGTTTCAATCTGAGTTTCGACCTGCACAAATATATTCGAAACTCGCGGATCCTTTTCTCTTGGGCATCTTCAATGAAGGTCTGTTGATGGAAAATATAATTTCTTTTTCCATTACCCGTCTTAGTAGCATATGGCTTCCATAAAGTAAATGGAGATGCAGTTGTGATTTGTTCTATTTGTTTTCACGTCTTACAAATGTTGATGCTGTAAAATTCAGTCTATTGTTATCTTTGCCTTGTGTCAGTTTCGTTAATCGGTTGTTGTTCCAGCTAATTAGATAATTGAAATACCGTAGCAGTTCCTTGAATAATGGGGTTGCCATCTGTCGTTGCATCGAAACAACGCGCTCCGTGTATTATTGATTTCTACCATTTTTTGTGTCCCAGGCGATGGCGCCTGCCTGAACTTCTGCCATAAAGGATTGCTTCTTTGATACATTTTCTGGAAGGAAATTGAACCTACTGAATTTTCAAACCCGAAAAGTCATAGTGAAAAATGTTTGTCCTCTGCTAGAGTTTTAACCTGGAGTGCTTGGTTTGTACATCACAACGGCACGGCACCCAGAAAATGTAATATTTTTTTAACACTGCAATTTTTTGACCACCACTGTATGAATAATGCACATTAAGAACAAGACGACAATAAAAAAAATACTTTCGCCTGAGTTCTTCTTCATATTGATTTAATTTTAAATTTCTCTAAAATACAAACACTTAATTCACTGACTAACTAGTTTTGAAGCTTAATTATTGTATATGGCTGTAATTACTTGAAATGACTGTTAAAACTGGAGACTTATAGTCTCACTAAACTTTATTATATTTGCCAAGTGGCTCTTAAAGTGCATTTTAATAGACTCCACGCATATCCAAACTTAGCACGAACTAATGTACGAAAAGTGTCCTTTTAGCCGTGAGATAAGAAGAAACGCAAATGGCAGCAGAATTAGCAACTTCCGGCAGCATTAGATGATTACTTTTGCATATCCATACATATGTATGTATATCTGGCACTCATACGTTCAATGGAATTAACGTAATTGCGACAACAGCAAAATTTTACATTTTCAAGAAAATCACAATGCAAAAACGCAGTTTATTCGATTAAGCAGGGACAAGGGGACAAATAATTGCAGGATATCAAATAATGAAGGAAGGAAGAAAGAAGACATTCTAAATGAAATCTCTTTAAGGCAAAGGCACTAAGTGGAAAGCAAGGTATGTATGCTAGCCGCCGTTTAAATGTTTAGTGGCAAGTCGCAAGTAATCTTCTAATTTACTCTAATAGCTTTAAAGGCAAACACTTGTGGGATTTGGCATGCGACAAACATGTGTCGAGACAAAGCAACTCCATCTCCATCCAATGCGACACACTTAAATGCCAATACTACCAAGTAAATTAAGCCCATGAAAAGAGCCAAAAGCGTGAGAGGGATAGAGAGGGAAAGGGTAGAAGAAAAGAAGTTAAAGGCTACAATCTATCTACCAGCTCTGCCAGGCAACGAAATTATGGTAAAATGAAAGAGATAACAAGGGATTTTATATGGTTGTAATAAGAGTTTATTACCCACAAATATATGTGTGAATGTGAAATTCCAGAAATGTTGATTCAGTTGAGAATATGTGTGCTATTTATTTGTTTGTTTGTTGTTTTGTTGCTGCTGTGGAAAATTAAATGTATTTTCATCTCTTGTTGTTTTCATTTTTGTTTCTATTGTTTTCTTTTAATTTAACAAATGCAAAATAACACACCCTCTAAAATTTTAAACAGATACGAACATAAACATACACACGCTTAACGCCATCTAAATATAAATGTTTTGGTATTTGTTTTATGTGTAAACTCTTTTGCATTCTTGTGTACTTATGAAGGACTGAGCATCATACTTGGGATTTTTTCATTGGCATTATTTCAAATAGTTATAATGAAACAAATTTTAACTACCATTTAATGCTACTTATTTATTTTTTAATTAAAATTGTTTTGGTCAATGGTTATGTAAATGTAATGAAATTGTATAATTACTAATTATAATTGATGAAAAAATCATTGATGTTATTAAACAGAGATTTATGATCGCAGCAGGTTTTATTAACTAGGAATAAAGTATCAATTTCATGCCAGGTTATGCTTTTTCTAAATCTGTAACTTTTTATCCAATCTAGTGGGGCACTACTGTTGTATTCACTCTAGTTTTGAAAATATATACTACGCAATCTTCAACAGGTTAAAAATTAGTTATTAAAATTTAATTTATATATTTCTTTCTGATTGTTGTTCGCTTTTATATGAGAACAAGTAAAAGTGCTATAATCGGCCGTGCCGATTCTTCTATACCCTTCACCACGGTGATTTGATTTATACAGACATGTACAGCATTATCCATATTGTTGACTCTTTACTTAAATAAGGTCGTATGAGAAAAAATCATTATTCATGAGTTAAAGAAATAGAAGACAAATGAAAACGAATTCCGTTTGCTATAATTGTCGCCGTGTTGTCAGCTACTTAATGATATTGAAGCCGACAGCTACATTGTAAACTCTGACATTGTTGTAGAAATACTTATTTTGCTTTTATAAAATTAAAAAAAAATTTCAAAAAATTATAAATATTTCCTCCAAAACTTTTTTTTGCATATGAATTTTCAATTTTCAATTTTGTGACATTTTGTTTTGTTGAAATTTTTTTGAAATTAGCACAACGTTTCATTTTTGACAGTTTGTAGTCGGTATTCTGATGATGTCTATGTGTTTAATGCACCTAGGTTTTAAAACAGAGATATCATCTATTTAAAAATCAAACGCATTTAAAACAAGTAAAAGTGCTATATTCGGCCGTGCCGAATCTTCTATACCCTTCACCACGGTGATTTTATTTATACAGACATGTACAGCATTATCCATATTGTTGACTCTTTATTTAAATAAAGTCGTATAAGAAAAAATCATTATTCATGAGTTAAAGAAATAGAAGACAAATGAAAACAAATTCCGTTTGCTACAATTGTCGCCGTGTTGTCAGCTACTTAATGATATTGAAGCCGACGCTACATCGTAAACTCTGACATTGTTGTAGAAATAATTATTTTGCTTTTATAAAATAAAATAACTTTTTCAAAAACTTATAAATATCTCCTCCAAAACTTTTTGTTTGTATATGAATTTGTAATTTACAATAATAATGTAATTTGTGACATTTTCTTTTGTTGAATAAAATAGAAATTAGCCTAAGTTGACGACATCCACAACGGTGGTCGTGTAGCCATGTAGCTATACTGGCTTCAAAAAAAAAAAACGTTTACCTATAAACGTGTGTATTTTATTTTTGGCAGTTTTTACCCGGTATCCTGATGATGTCTATGTGTTTAATGCACCTAGGTTTTAAACAAAGATCTCATCTATTTTAAATCAATCGCATTTAAAAAAAAAATCAAACGCATTTAAAAAAATATGTTACTCTATATACACACATACATACATATGTATATTCTTAATATTAAATATATGTTATGTTACAGTCATGATTTTCATTTTCAAAGAAATATTGAAATTTTTGTTTTAATTTTTCGAAAATTGTGTGTAAAAATTTTTTTAAAATATTTTTTTAAAAATTTTTTGTAAAATTTTATTCGAAAATTTTTTGGAAAATGTTTTAAAAAATTTTTTTTTTTCGAATATTTTTCTGTAAAATATCTTTTTGAAAATGCTTCGTAAATTTTTTGTAAATATTTTTGAAAAAAAATTTTAAAATTTTTTTTTAAATTTTTTAAAAATTTTTTTTTACAAATTTGATTGAAATTTTTTTTTGTTAAATTTTGGACCTTTCTCCAATCTATATTGAGTTAGAATGGTTAGACTACAGCAAAAATAAATCCTTACAAAAAAAAAAACATTTCATCATATTGACCTTTTAACTGCTCCTATTTGTCAGTGGGTACCCTGTGGGTGCATTGGCTACCTCTAAGCGTATTGCTTTCTATTAAGGTCTCTAATACAAATCAAAGCAGAAAAACCCTACCAATCTAAAAACAAACAAAAATCGCCCCTCGCAGGGGGTTATTGATCCCCCGAGATCTGTATGCACTCCTTGCGATCTACCTGTCGCAGTCTAATATTTATTTGACAAAAAAGGCAAAACACAATCATTAAAGCCGAACAAAATTTAAAAAAAACGTAAAAAAATATAGGTGGGCGTGGTTTTTGGCCCGTAGCCTCCAAAGGAATGATCCGATGTTGCTGAATTGCAATACCAAAATTTTCGAAACTATGCCTGACAGATTGGTGTGCTTAAATTTTTTGTATCTCTTCTGGTGCCTTGGCAAATGACATTACCACACTAACACGGACAGACGGATAGACGGACATCGCTTAATCAACTTCTCTATCTATAAGGATCCAGAATATATATACTTTGTGGGTTCGGAAATGAATATTGTAGAAATTACACACGGAATGACAAACTTATATATACCCTTTCCACCTGCGGTGAAGGGTATAAAAATGCACATAATAGGAGAGCAGAGAATGGAGATGGGACTTCTTTAAAATCATCACTAAAAAATGTTAAATAAAAATGTGGCCAACAATGATAATGCTATTTTATAATTTAATCCTTGATTAATGGTTTTTTAAATAATTACCAATGAATCTTTTTCATTGAAAACCATTAACATTAAAGAAAACAATGGTATTGACAAAAAATTATTAGCATTATTTATAATTCAATGCTAATGAAATTGCCAATTAATTACTCAATCTAATTAATTAGTCCCATGTATGCTGAGCTTACGCAACTATTCCTTTTACGTCCAAACGCATTAAGCTGTTGTCAACTTTTGATAAAAACACACAAACAAGTTAACATATTTTTTAATAAAAATTACCCGTTCTAACTTTTTTTACATCTACTTCCGAGTTTGTTGGACCTTTCTATATTGCAATTTCCGAAGGTTTGGTTGCAAAATAGTTCGAAAAAAGGAAAACAAACTAGGAAACTAGGAATGTTGAGTTTTAATGGTGACAACCCTAAAAATTTCTCTACAGCCCAATTATGGAAGGAAGAAGATCATACCTACTAGGTTGGCTAAACAATAGAACCGTGATCTGATTTTTTTAGGGTCTGAATACGAAATAGGTACGGTAGGAGCTAAGTGCATGTAATTTTTTTTTTTTTTAGTAGACTCAAGTCAGTATTTTCTTAGTACTGCAGTTGGTTTTAAAAATTAAGTAAATAAAATAAGTTACAAATTTGTCAGGCTTAAGTTTATTATTATAAAGAGATAAAGAAAAATTAATCGAAAGACAGGATCGCACACTCATGGCAGAAGTTGTTATACACAATGATTATAATGAAAACGAATTTTCACGAATTTTTACTTAACTAAGCTGAACATGTCCTGTAGTCTGTCTTTGCATAAGTACGCCTCTGATTACCAGACCGAATTGCTTGTGTTGCTGTATGCGTTAGATCACCTGCTAAAAAATCTCGGATGTATGGAAGAAAGGTTATCATTGCATTTGACAACCAGTCGGTTGTAAAACGCATGAGGCAAGTAAACTTGTACTCCAAATTAGTGACGTAATGTGTTTTAAAACCATCCGTTTATGAAATGGATCGATTTCATTCCGTTTGGCCAAGGATTCGCAGACGGAAATTCGATCCATCGTATTTTTTTTTTGGTGTTAATTGGTATGCAACCCAAACATCGAGCTTCTTTTTGAATCCAACTTTGCGCAAATAGTTTAAATGGTTTTTGGTCGATATTTAGCTCCTGGGCAATGCTAAGACTACTAACATGCCGGTCAAGCTTAATTATTTCTGTGATTTTATCAACATCTTAAAGACGAGACTGCCTGTGCGAGGTGCATATTTAACATCAAAAATGCCTTAACGGATTCGATGAAACCAAAATTTCACGTAATTATCGGTACGATAAACTCCATCCACAATTTCAGCCGCTGTCTTTATCAAAGTAAACTGTAAAATATACCAAATGTTTTTTACTTGACATCCACTTTTAACTTTTCCACTTTTAACTCACAACTGACTGTATAAAACAAAGGACCGTAAAAGAACTTTTTAGTGGGAAATATCACCTTGTCAACGAACATAAATTTGAAATTGTTTAATCGATACTTTACGAGATGTCGATCACTACAGCCATCTACAGAAAAAAATGGATTCTTTTTTCCACAACTCTATTATAACAGAAATATCTTAAGCTGGATAACTATGTTAATGATAGGTCATGGGAACCTTAAGTATCATCTAGCTGAGATGAAAATTGAAGAAGGTGATACTTGCAGGCTGTGTCTGGAAGAGGCTGAGACGGTAGCACACATTGTGTGGGAATGTCCACCACTAGCTAGCCTAAGATTTAGGGCCATGGGCAGAAACTCGTTAAATGTGGATTCCATAGGGGTTCATAGCCTTGGAGAAATGAAAGAAATTACTAGATACAGACTGAAATCGGTAAAGTCAAGAGTAAAGGCTGGTGGTAGCACGTGACTCAATGAAAATAAGTTTGATGTAAATTACAAATCAATTGCATATAATGATTGGTGAAAGAAGGGGGTCGAAAAGACACCCATTTAGGAAGCGGTCTACATTACTAACAAGAAGTATTACCATTAATCTTAAATAGTATCATTGTCGTTAGTCGAAAAAAGGATTTCTTACTTTGGTGAATAAACATTTTCGAAGTTTGCTTTTATGTTTCCCACTAGCGGCGCTACAACTCAAAGTACAGTTAGTATTTTTCTTCAGTTTAACTCTTTCCAGTCCTTGTCAAAGGAAATGCTGTGTGTTGCATGACGAAATTGGCATTTTGCGGGATTTTCTTGTAATTCTTTAAATGACTTTCATTTATTTTATTACTTTAACGAATGAAGATGAAACAATTTTTATTTAAATTTTTGTGTAGTTGTTTTATTTTTACTGTGTGTGTGTGTGTGTTTGTAGCTGTGTGTCGGTATAATAAGAATTTGTATTATGTTTGAAAATTGTTACTGTTTTGTAATAAAAATAATAATTAGGAATTTTGCTTCAATTGGATAAAGTTTTCACTGATAAAATTTAACAACTTTTAAAGCATCGTAAAGATTTAAAGTTTTTTTTATAATTCTATGAGCTAATGTATTTGATCTAATCTAACTGAAGTGTTTGAATAAAGCAATTTGCCAACAAGTGAATGCAGCAAACAACACTATTTGCAAAGTGTTTAGGCATTAAACCAAGTTCGTGAATAATTTTAAAACTTTTTAAACAATTTTATTTAGTTTTTATCCCTAAGTAGATAATTTTTATAGAATTATTAACAATTAATTTTTATTTAGTTTTAATTATAGTTTTAATATCGAAAGATTAGTGAAAATAATGCAATTAGTTTTTTCTTATCTCAAATAAGATGAAATAGAAGTTCAAAATATTATTGTATGGGAAACTTATCACTGATAAAGATCTTCTCAATACAACGACCAACAGCGACTACATTTTAGGCAAAAATTGCATATTTTCTATGTACGTTTTTACTCAGTTACCAAAAACCTGACACAGAGAAATGGAGAAACCCAGTGCAAACAACGAGGATTAAAGACCTACATAATCTGAAAGCATTGGTATCAAGGTGTTAGAAGTCAACAAGACAATATCCCCAAGGAGAATTAGGGTTTTTTTCATTAAACATCCCATCCAAATGGTCCTCCAAATAATATGTTATCTTGGCTCTATATAACTCTCCATTGACGGTATCTTTCTCGCCTGCCTAATGTTTAAGGATCAAGGATCAAGGATCCTACTGGCGTTGTATGGTATTTATTATCGATGGCTGAAGAATCTCTTGTGTGTCTATGTATATTTCGTGTATCTTTAATTAAATCGTATTTTATATTTTTACTTAATCTTGTTGCTGTTGCTGTAAACAATTTTTCCATTTTGTTGAATTTATTTCAGTTTTTACTTTAAAGTTTTTGTATATTTTTTTTGCCTTTATATGCCTTTAAAAGCAAATGTCGTGCAGATTTTTAATATTCGGCAAGTGTACAACTTTAAAGGTAAATGTATGAAAGCGCATACGTGGGTTTAATTATCTTCAAATAATATAAATAAAGTTTGAGTTGCCAGAAAGTTCAGATTTTTATCAAAGAAAAATCATCTCAATTTTTAGAAAAGAGAAGAAATTGTTGGATTATCAATGTGAGATAAAAACTATTGTGAACATCTCCTGCTACTAGCTGTGCCCCCACGTCGTAGGCGTCATTATAATATTTTATTCGATTTTCTTTGAGAGTAATCCAAGCCAAATTTTAAGACTTCTACTTTTATTACCCACCCTGGGTAATAGGTTTTATATAAAGCTCCAAGATTACTGTAGAGTTCTGAAAATAGTGTTTAAAATATCCCGCTTTCAAAAATAGAAGGTGCTGCAGTGCCAGTAAACTTATTTTTTTCTACTTTTTCACTAGTTTTTCTCTATTTTCTCGTGGAAATGAGATAGTTTTGCAGAAAAAATGTATCCTAAATCGATATACTAAGGAACTTTCTCACACAATTTTAGTAAATTTCATCCAGACCGACCAACAAAAATTCCAAAAATTTCTGTTTTGTATTCTACTTCGATTACTAGGTGCACCAGCAACAAAATCTTCAAAAAATATTTCATGTACAGAAATGGTCCTCTCACAGTTTTATTTTATGTACAGATGGATAAGGAGAAGCAAACCAAATGAAAATAAATAATGCGAAAAAAAGTTTTGATATTTGCAATCAACACTCTGAAGTATAGCCAAAGAGAGCGCTGTGATATGTACACTGAACCAAATTTCGTAGGTAATATTAAAGAAAAAAATGAGTAGAACCTTAACGACAAAAATAGTTAAATCAACTTAATTTCTATTCAAAGTTATATACGATTTATTCATATAAACTAATTTTATTCAAATATACAGAATTTCTTTTGTCGAAAACATATTTCAATAAAACTTGAAAAAAAAACTTGAATAAAAATTCAACTAAAATTAAAAAAGAAATTCTTAAAACAGTAGTTAAACATTCGAAGAAAAACAACCCATAAAATTGGTTAAATTCACATCCCTAAAAGAAGTTAATGGGACTAATTTGTCCTTTGATTTGAAAAATGTTTCGTTTATAAAGAGTGATTTTTTAAGAGCTTGAGAACTTTTTTTTTTTAAAAAAACGCATAAAATTTGCAAAATCTCATCGGTTCTTTATTTGAAACGTTAGATTGGTCCATGACATTTACTTTTTGAAGATAATTTCATTTAAATGTTGACCGCGGCTGCGTCTTAGGTGGTCCATTCGGAAAGTCCAATTTTGGGCAACTTTTTCGAGCATTTCGGCCGGAATAGCCCGAATTTCTTCGGAAATGTTGTCTTCCAAAGCTGGAATAGTTGCTGGCTTATTTCTGTAGACTTTAGACTTGACGTAGCCCCACAAAAAATAGTCTAAAGGCGTCAAATCGCATGATCTTGGTGGCCAACTTACCGGTCCATTTCTTGAGATGAATTGTTCTCCGAAGTTTTCCCTCAAAATGGCCATAGAATCGCGAGCTGTGTGGCATGTAGCGCCATCTTGTTGAAACCACATGTCAACCAAGTTCAGTTGTTCCATTTTTGGCAACAAAAAGTTTGTTAGCATCGAACGATAGCGATCGCCATTCACCGTAACGTTGCGTCCAACAGCATCTTTGAAAAAATACGGTCCAATGATTCCACCAGCGTACAAACCACACCAAACAGTGCATTTTTCGGGATGCATGGGCAGTTCTTGAACGGCTTCTGGTTGCTCATTACTCCAAATGCGGCAATTTTGCTTATTTACGTAGCCATTCAACCAGAAATGAGCCTCATCGCTGAACAAAATTTGTCGATAAAAAAGCGGATTTTCTGCCAACTTTCCTAGGGCCCATTCACTGAAAATTCGACGTTGTGGCAGATCGTTCGGCTTCAGTTCTTGCACGAGCTGTATTTTATACGGTTTTACACCAAGATCTTTGCGTAAAATCTTCCATGTGGTCGAATAACACAAACCCAATTGCTGCGAACGGCGACGAATCGACATTTCACGGTCTTCAGCAACACTCTCAGAAACAGACGCAATATTCTCTTCTGTACGCACTGTACGCATTCGTGTGGTTGGTTTAATGTCCAATAAAGTAAACTGAGTGCGAAACTTGGTCACAATCGCATTAATTGTTTGCTCACTTGGTCGATTATGTAGACCATAAATCGGACGTAAAGCGCGAAACACATTTCGAACCGAACACTGATTTTGGTAATAAAATTCAATGATTTGCAAGCGTTGCTCGTTAGTAAGTCTATTCATGATGAAATGTCAAAGCATACTGAGCATCTTTCTCTTTGGCACCATGTCTGAAATCTCACGTGATCTGTCAAATACTAATGCATGAAAATCCTAACCACAAAAAAATCACCCATTATTACTTTATTTTTTTAATTTTATTTTTGAAGAAAATTGAATATATGAGCCGTTTTCTTTGGAAGTGGTGTAAGACTATTTTGACAAAAAATTGGTTAAGGATAAAAACGAATACAATTTACAATGAACTCTTTATTTATAAACTTGTTCCAAAAAAATCTGCTAAAATTTTCATTGTTTTTATCATTATAAATTTTCGTAGTTAATAAAGCTGCAAATATAATTACTTTGAAAATGGTGTAACTCCACTATCCTCAAAGACATACTACTATTTAGTTCAAAATTCCCCCAACAAATAAATTGCTTTTTTAACCGACTTCAAAAAAAGAAGGAGGTTATCTATTCGTCTGAATGTTGCTTTTTTTTTGTGTTTGTGCCCGCAGAACTTAGTCATTTCTGAACCGATTTTAAAAATTTTTTCTTTATTAGAAATGAAATGCTTACAGATTGGTCCCATTTTAAAATAAGTTCAGAATTTTGAAAATTAAAGGGTGTCCCCATACAACATACGTGTTTTTTACCTTTATTATGAACCGTAAAGAGCACTCTTTTAAAATTTAAAAAAACTGCATATCACTACAGCTGCCAATAACAGAAATTAATAAAAAAATAAACTTAAAAATTAAAGGGTGTCCCCATATGTGACTTCAATTTAAATATATGAACCATTTGAACCATGGTAGACAATCACATGAAAATTGGATAGAATATCCAATATTTATAATCAGAAATTAAATATTTATAATTAGAAGTTAAAGGGTGTCCCAATAGTTGATGTAATTTGATGTATATTGCAAAACTTTTGAACCGTAACAGAGAGACGGTTCAAATTTACAAAGAACCTGTATATCTAAGTCCTTTATAACATCAAGTATATAATTTAAATTTGGAAACTAAAGGGTGTCCCCATACTTGATACAATTTTACCTATCTAGCCCTATCTTTTGAACCGTTATACACAAACACTTGAAAATTAGACAGAATCTCCACTACTATGTCCCGTATAATAACGTTTATAAATATTTAAAGTTATAAAGGGTGTATCAATAGTTGATGTAAATTGATGCATATGGCCAAACTTTTTAACCGTTTTAGACAGACATTTGAAATTTACAAAGAATCTGTCCTTTAAAATAAGTGTTTAATTTAAAATTTTACATTAAAGGGTGTCCCCTAGGTGATATTGTTTAACCTATATGGCCATATCTTTGGAACCGTTACTTTTTATTGCTGTGTCAGTAATAATAAGTGTAAAAAATAAAGGGTGTCCTCATATCTGAGGTAATTTGTCGTATATGGCTTTATCTGCTGAACCGTTATGGATAGACATTTGAATGTACAGAACGTACATTACTATGTCCGTTAAAGCAACAAGTATAAAATAATTTGATTTGAGTACTATTTCTTACAGATTACTTCCTTTTAAATTTTTAGTTAAGAATTGATGAACATATATTTGTTTTGTAGTCGGTTTTTTTGCAAGAATTATTATTATAAAACGTTATGGGTAATTAGCATAATATTAAATAATTGATATGCAGATTTGTTTTTATGTTATCATTAGATAAAAATATGCAACATAATCTGATATTTTTCATCTAATGATGAAAAGATATTATAAAGAATAGAATTTTATAAAAAATTAACTGAAATTTTAGTTAATTTAACTTAATTTTTATCATATTTACACCCTGTTAAATAAAAAAAGAAAGAGTCATATTGAAGAAATTTCTTCAATATAAGGAATTAAAAAAAAAAAATATTTTTTTTACGAAAACAATATGTAGATTTGACTAAAAAGTTTTTTAGCTATATAACAACATACTTTTCTTCAATTCTACACCTCATTTTACAGTATTAGGTAAATTTTTGGTTCAGTGTACTATTGTGAATATAATAAATACATATTAACACATAAAAATAACAAAATTGCCAAGGCTGAAAGACGAACTCGTGACAATTTACTTTAGCAGTCAACCTGCTAACTACATGAAATAAAACACTCTCAAAATATGAATTAAAAAAATCAGTCAAGTGCGGGTCAGACTCACACAATAAGGGGTTCCGTACCATTTACAACTTTAAAAGTACAATTTGTTATTTTTTCACGTGTTATGGGGCAATTATGTTAGAGCATAGTACTAAATAACCTATGTAAATTTTAAGCATCAGCCTATTACTGTTGACCTGCTCTGAAAATATCAGGAGCCTACCTAATGCGGTTCAAAAAATAACGGAGAATCATGTTATTGCGGAACACCCTCTAATTGTTATAGCGGCGATGGCAACACATCTACTGTAAATATTTCAAGAACTTACATATTACGGTTCAAAAAATGATGTCATATACGTCTAAACAATGTCACTGTCAGAACACCCTTTAATTTTATTATTTGTTATAGTGGCCATGGCAACTCTTCACTATTACGATTAAAACTATTACGATTAAAAAAGTAAGGCAATATACCTGAAAACATCTCACTCTCGGAACAATTTTTAATTTTTAGTAATTATCATAGCGGCCCTGGCAACACATCTTCTGTACGGATTTCAAGAGTCTACCTATTACAGATCAAAAATTAGGCCGCATAAACGAAAATTACGTCACTGTCGGAAAATCCTAGTAATATAGTATCTGTAAAATTTTCAGGAATCTATCAATTATGATTCAAAAATTAGGTCAGATTTATGAAAATCATGTCACTTTTGGAAAACCCGTTAATTTTTACTATTTATTTTAGTTGCCATAGTAATACACCTCCAGTAAAAATTGCAAGTGTCTACCTATCATCGTTCAAAACTTAGGCCATTTACATGCAAATCACGTCACTATCGGAATACCCTTTAATTTTTAGATTTATTTTTTTTTACATGTTTATATGGTGAATTAAGTTTTAATTACTGTTTGTATGTCTCCTACAGTTCAAGAAACAAACACATATACGTGAATTACACGTCGCACGTCGGATCACCTTATAAATTTTAATATTGGTTGCTAAAGCGGCAACACTTATACATCATGTGTGAGAGTATAGCTATTACGGTTCCAGAGATAAAAGGCGCTGACAGACGGACGCACAGACGGACATTGTAGCGAAAACAATAGGGTTACGTTTTTACCCTTTAGGTAAGGAACCCTATAAACGATGATTGGTTACATAGAAATCTAATAAATTTAAACTGTTTTCCGTGCTTAAATACATAGTTTTCAACTGACTTTTTTATTTATTTAACGCAGATATTGTAAAGGTCGCTTAATTGTATTCTAATATTAATATATTAAATGAAATCAAATAAAATAAAATGAAATGAATTTAAAAATACAATAATGAAAAATAAAATAAATTTTTTTTGAATACTATCTACCGATTATCTGAGGTCCTCAGAAAATCCGTTTTTATATACCCTTTCAACCTATTGTGTGGATAGGGTACCAATATACTTCAAAAACATTCTGGCAACACTATCTACAAGTGTAAATATTATACAGTTTTTTGTATTCTGATAAATCCTAGAATAAAATCCTTGATTTCATTTACATTTCAGCGAAACAACATTTTTTATACTCGTATTTCGTTGTTGTGTGCATTAAGAAATAACAATTTCAACCGATATGAAATTAAAAGTGTGGCGAACTACACAGACGCAATTTATATGTAAATTTGTTTAACGAAAAATACATCTTCTTCTCTTTCTTCTGTGCGCTGTCTGGTTTTTAATGTTGCCACTTTGCTACACCACTTGTCAACTCATATTCATTTGTTGTTGTTAGATATGTCCGTAGTATTGTTTTTATTTAAATTGTGATTCCGTAATATGTGTATATGTGCTTGCATTTTTATACTTTTCCTATTCTTTAATATTTTTTATTTCTATCCTTAATATACGAGAGCAACTAGATCATTGCCTGACTTTTTAGATAAGAGAACAAAGCCGAAAATTCTTTTATTTATCAATACATTTTTCTTTAAGCTCTATTTAGTTTAGTTCAGCATCTTTCTAGATCCTCCAAATAATACGATTTATTGGTTTCATTAGGGTCCAATTTCTTATAATTTGGCAGCAGAAAATTGCCAAAAGAAGCTAAATCTGGAGATAGTATAATCTAAGGGGTATTAATTCTTAGCCTAATCCAGAGATATTAGTCATAGTATTAAACCTTGAGAGCTACCGTACATTGTCTTAATTGTGGCACCCACTAAACGGATAATTTATTTTTAGACTAGCTATGCCCACCACTTCGACAGCGTCCTTGCATTATTTTGTTCGATTTTGCTTTGAAAGCAATCCACATAAAAGACCATTACATTTTTAGTTTTTTTTAAGAGAAGTAACACTCAGGCAATTAATGCCGATATTAACTGTGTTACTTCCTTTATAAAGGGATAGTAGTAGATAAGACAGCTGGTTAGTGCGATAGTTAAGCTTCGCTTATGGCAACACTGCAATTGCACGTTGTTATTATTTTTAGAACAGTGTTGCAAGCGAACTAGTTTGAAGCTAGCATAGCCAATTTATTTTACTTCGCCGGCGATTTAGTGCTAAGAGGTAATACCGACGAAGGCGTTTTTAGTTCCGCTTTCAACTATGCTGCATATCAGTTTATGTATTTTTTACTTTATAAAAAATACAGTATGTATTTCCGGTTACAGTATGTATATCCGCTTTCACTGCTTTTTCTCGACTTTCTCTTGGATAAGAAAAAAAAAGTATCCTATATTGGGATCAGGATACGTAGGTATCTTCTCACAAAATTTTGTTAAAATCTATCCACGAGTTTTTACGTGATAGTAGATATTTACCAAACTTTGCTTTATCGGAAGGAGTGTTGCCTTGAAAATAACTGGAAATACAAAAAGTCGCGTAACTACCCTATCGTAACTAGACTAACAATACAAATTCAAATCTCAGTTCCAAATTAAATATATCTTCGTTAAGTCTAGCCGGTGCAAGGTAAAGAATTTATTTTTCATGGTTGCTGCAGTGATTTTATATGTAAAAGAGCGGCTGCAATTGTTTGCAAAACTTTATTTTTTTCTGAATTTTTTCTAAGTTTAAAGCAGTACATTCTATATCACTGCACTAGTTTAATGATTATTTTTACTTATTTTAACTTCAGTCGCGTCAGTTTTTTTGCTATGGTGGTTTTACAGGATGATTTCCTATTTGGTTGTTTATTTAAACATAAGAGCATGAATGTCTACGTAGTGTAAATGTTATCTTATCTTTGGTTTATTTATGCTTCCTACCTTCAGCCTCAGTCGGACTTCTTGAGTATTTTGGAACCTATTTTTGTTGTTCCCTTCTTATATAGCAACTAGCATCAGTGTCAATTCGTCGATATAGCATTCCTAATCATTCTCTAAAGCCCCAAGTAGGATATTAACATTTTCAGGACCATATAAGCCATTTTTAAAATTTACTAAAATAATATAGCATAAAATAATTGTTTACTTTACAATCTTTTGTAGGTGTGCTAAGTTGCAGAAGTCTACCACACTTTTACAAATTCTGTTGCTTTTTTTCCATAGAGTATCGTAGAATGGCAACAGAAACAAATGGAAAATATGTTTAAATGATATTTTATATAATAATAAAAATCTACACATTCAAATCTGAAATATGGTTGAGGTAACCATAATCTAAGTGCAACATATTATGATAGAATTTTATTTATTTTATTATGAAAGAAATTGAATATTTAAAATTTATAAGTTCAACTATTTATTAACATACATGTGAAATTTTAAAGTCTAGTTTAGGTTCGTCTTGTTCTCTCTTTAATTTTAATTAATTTTAAATGAAAAAATGGGATTTTTTTTAATTAGAAAAAAACTAGCCCAGCAAATGGTTTTAATTATATTGATGCCACGATATTTCTTGATCTACGCCTTATCTGAAAACCTGCAGAATCAAATGTGATAACAAATAAATGAAAAAAAAAATTGGTGGTGCAAATAAATTTTATATGTGGCAGATACGCTACCCAAAGCTTAGATTACACACTTCTACTTTATTTCCATTTCTCTTCTATTTATTTATTCGATCTTTAAACCAATATGGTATTATGGTATATACCTATGGGGTACTGAATCAGCATTAGACTTAGAAAGATTTAAAAGGGCCCAAAATAAGGTCTTACAAAAAATCATGTCCGCTCGATTTTATATTAGAAACTCGTCGGTAGCCAAAAAGATCTAGACGTGCTATTTGTTAAAGCAGAAATGTTGAAACATGTGGCTGCTTATTTTTAGAAGCTTGAAAAGCATCCAAACCCGCTAGCCCGAAACCCGCTAGTCTGAAACATCCTAAATGATCATGTTACATTTATGTAAGAGA
This sequence comes from Phasia obesa, assembly GCA_949628195.1. Lineage (NCBI taxonomy): Eukaryota > Metazoa > Arthropoda > Insecta > Diptera > Tachinidae > Phasia > Phasia obesa. The sequence continues at coordinate 102,487,271 of OX451218.1, read as the reverse complement.
AAGGGAATTGTCTTTTTTCACCGAAGTGCCCCGATAGGCTACCCAGCAAAAATTATTGAGTTTTTGTCAGCAGTAATATAAAACTCATGTCTTTAAAAATCCGTTCTAATAAGTCTCATAAGCGCGTTTTAGAATGCGATAATTGTAAGGCAATAACAAACTGCATCCTCTCTTGCTTACGAATAAGTTTTCTTTATATGTAAGCAAATAAGTTTTTATAAAGAATTTTGTAAAGCCTAACCTTCCAAGTGGGACATCGCAAACAAAAATCAGGCCTTTCTCAAGCCGGTTAAAAGGGGGAGTCTATTTCTCTCTTCCTTACAAACCTGCTTCCAAGTAAAAGTAATTTTTTGCTGGATAGTAGTGTTAGTCTATCAGTGTGGGAGTTGTGGGTTCGATTCCCACCAAAGACTTTGGATGTTTCACTACAAAGAATGAAGGGTTTCGTTAATATGCCTGGTAAATTAAGTTGGAATATAATGTATAATTTTATTGTAACATTTAATAAATAAATAAGAGCTTTTTTATATCATAGCAGCCATGAAAAATAAACATCTACTTTCTGATATTATTTACATAAAATTTCAAAAATCTACATGCACCTAACCAAACTACATTTTTTTTATTCACTTTTTCACTGTCTTCATTATTTTATGACACAAATTAATATCAACAATTTTGTTTTTAATTTATCTTAAAAATTTGTATGCATAATATTAATAACCCCATTTTTTTGTTTAGCACAACTGACAGAAATGACAACAAGGACAACAGGAGCAAAAAAGGACTAAATATTTGCATAAATTTAATGGTTAAATACTTTCCAAATGGTATTGTTGACAAACAAGCTTAACTGTTTATCAAATTTAAGCACACATATACAAAGCAGAACTTACACACACACACACTCATATTTACGAAAAAATCCCTGCCATCATTGTGGAGAGACTTTTTAGATAAATGTCACTTCTTCGGTTCTTTTGTATACATATATATATAAATCAGTTCTACACAAAAAATACTCATATAAATAAGTGAATTTGTTGGTTAAGAAAGGGAACAAGTCAGCTTTTTTACATATAGCTATTTCGATAAATATAGGTTCATTAAGACCGGGCCGATGAAAAAGCTAAGAAAAGGAACACTCGTTTGAAACCTATAGGGGGTAAAAAAAATTTACCTTTACTTAAGAAACGGAACAAGTCAGTGAAAATTTTTTCTGCGTATTGGAGAAAAAATGAAAATAATTTTCTAAGTGAAATAAAGAAATCAATAAAACAGATTTAAAAATCATCTATCTACAAGTCTTCATTGATTAAATATATCTATACATATAATAAAATAGTAACTCATTTCCTTCTGCCTGTCTGTCTGTCTGCTTTTCATTTGTATTGGCATCACGTAAAATGTACTGGATGGATATTAACAAAATTTTGTGAGGAGCATCCTAATTCCAATATTGGATACAAATTTTTGAAATATGCGCGATTAATTTAAATTATTCGAGTAATTTAAAAAGCTTATTCGATTAATCGAGGAAAATTGAAATTGCAAAATCGTTTAATTGTTTGCTCGATTAAAATCAAAGCCCTATTGAATGTATAATCAAATAGTGCATAGTCCAGCGAAGAACAAGCCTACTAGATCTCACATGGAGCTATAACTTGTTATCGTGAACCTATACGCGGAACTATAAAATGTAGAGCACTGATATTTTGCACGAGAAATCCCAACATTAATGTGCAGAACTGGCTGGACTTGAATAGTGGGTGTGGTAGTTCACACTCAAAGTAAATATTTATCTACGTAACTTGGATACTATAATGGTTAGTCTGAAAATATTGTATGTTAAAGTTAAAAAGAAAAGAATAGGACAAATTTTGAATTTTCTCGGGCTGTGTACATTCGATTATTTAATTTTTTTTTTTTTTGTTATGTTGGTACACATGTATTAGTCATATGTTGGCATTATCAGCCAATTTTCGATTAGTACTTTGTTGAGAACTGAAAAGGTTAATCACGTTTGTGTGTGTTCTTCGATTTTTGACTTTTGATGGCCAGAAGGCCGCTTCCATTGGGAAGATTGGGCCTTGGTTTCGACGTCATAACCATATACGCACGTTATGTCTCCAGTTATGTCCCTTTTGAACAAACCTGGATCGTCGTTGACGTCATTCAATAACTCCTGAGCGATACTAATGCCGTTGATTTTACTAAAAATTTATAAATTTTGGAACAGACTTCGCTGCCACACGTTTCGTGTCGAATGAACCCGCGAAAATTCAAAATATATCCCTTTCTTTAAAACAGACCCCATATATGCTTTAAACTCTAATGTGCTTTATGATATTATTGTACTTTTTAAAAGACAATTGCGGAAGAAGTGGAAAAGGCAATACTTCCAGAGAAACAAAAGAGTGTAATAAACAATCAAAAGAAAAATCGTATATTACACACTGTGTAATTTTTTAAGTCATGGCAAAATAACCATATACGGACACCACTACGCCATAAAAGACCAAAAAAAAAGACCCCTGTCTCCCAGTTTTGCCCAAAGTCCTCCAGGTTTTTTTTTTATGGACCCTCAAAGATGTGGGGCCTCGATGTCATTTTTGCAAAAAAATGATCTCAATGTTGAAGTAAAGAAAAAACAAATGAAATTAAAAAATTTTCGGGAAATTTTTTGCGGCTACCTAAGCGCTACCTAAACGGTGTTAAGAATCATTCCTAGGAAGTTCATATGTTCTAGAAAGTTGTTTATTGAGATCTTATGTTCATTTTTGTAGTTGATTGTTTCCTTGAATTTTGAACGGTTTGCTACCTCTGGACCTGAACAGGGGAAAAAAAGGTAAAAAAAAAATGAATTTTTTAAAGTTTTTTGCGATTTTGACCTTGAAGATGAAGTTTTTTTGATTTTATATTGTAAGAATTTTTATTCTTTATGACAAGAGCTACAACTTTGCTTCAGAGAGTATATAAAAATTTCAAACGGTTTGCAAAATATGAGCTTGAGTATATGATCATTTTTTTGCAAAAATAACATCGAGGCCCCACATCTTTGAGGGCCCATAAAAAAAAAACCTGGAGGACTTTGGGAAAAACTGGGAGACAGGGGTCTTTTTTTTTTGTCTTTTATCACGTAGTGGTGTCCGTATATGGTTATTTTTTTCCATGTTGCACTGTGTTATTCAAAATAGTGGAATTTTATTTGCTTATAGTTTATCTGCAAAAAAGAAAAATATGATTTAAAGATTAAAGCTTCTCTGAATTGCTGCTTGCTTTCTTCGCTATTCTTCAACCCAATGCGCGACATGTACGACACTGCCAGAATACTTTATTTAATATTTTAGAAGACACCAAAAAGTATCTCATTGCATATATAAGGGCAGTCACGCATTTCTTCCCGACTGTGGGGTCTTATTAAAAACGAATTATATATCATGTTCAATTAATAACAACACCATAGGGCTATGATTTAGTAACAACTGCGATAGAAAATGTTGGCAGGGAATACTTTAAAACTGTAGCTATTATTGTATGAGGAAAGTAAAAATTACATGATTAGATATTTATGTAAAATAATTTTTGGAATTGTACCAAAAATTTACTGTCGCTGTGTAAGTGTAGCAATATTTAAATATTTTGTTAGAGCAACATACTTTATAAATTAATGTGTCTATTATAAATGTATATTTAGTTCAGAACCCATGTGAATATATTTTACATAGATACATACATACATACATACATACATACATACATACATACATACATACATACATACATACATACATACATACATACATACATACATGCATACATACATACATAGTATTTATTACATACTTATATAAAAAGTATTTGTGTTTATAAGCAAAATATATTCTACATGTGTTAGTTTGTAGTCAGTGCACTTTAAGAAAAGTTCTTGGTTGTTTAATAAAAAAAAGTCCCGTACAAAACAAAATTTTTCGCAATAAGGTTTAAAATGACATGTATCTCTTTATTTTAGGCAGCTATAGAGGTTGTATAATATGATCGGGAATTGTTTATTTCGCTTACAATTAATTCATTACAGCTTTTGTTTATTTATAATTTCTACTTAAGGTTTCTGTTTTTAGTTTTCTTTTCAGATAAGCTTTTTGCCAAGAACTATTTTAAGTTCCAAAAAATAGGATCATGCTTGTCTCACAGTGCATATTGGCTACTTATAATTTAATCTATACAATAGATTGGAATGTATGGAGTGTCTAAAAAAGTACATACAATTTTAATTACATACATTGTGGTATTAGGTATGTTAATATAAATCATGTTTTTTGATAATGAAACAGATTAAAGTATTAAAATTTTTAATTATATTCATGTTAAATAATTCATAATGAAGCACAATTATGTAAAATTAAGAGATAAGAGTCAATGGAAAATTTTCTTTTAACTTCTAATTTATCTTATCACCAAAACTGTGAAAGATTTAAAAGGTAATTTTCTGCCTCTTTTAATATCACTAACATTAGAAATGAAGATTAATTTCACAAATAAATAAAACTACATACTAATGGACTCATGGTGCTAAGCTCAGGCTATGTCTTTATATGTCTTATAAATATTATAGGGAGTTATTTCACAAATAGAAAATTGCTTAATGATACCGATGAAGGAATACGAAGTTTCGGCAAAAGTCCCGCAGGGATCAGTGTTGAGTCCACTTATAACACAATGTACGATGACATTCTAAGGCTACAATTGCCAGACTCAACAAAAATAATAGGTTTCACGATGATATTGCGCTGGCTGGTGTGGCCAAGTATATCCCTGAGGTAGAAATAAAGCTAGATCAGGCCATATCAACGATCCAGGAGTGGCTTAAATTATCAAACATCGAACTTGCTGAATAGAAAACTGAAGCGGTGTTAGTTATCTGTAGAATAAAACTTGAATATCTGTCGGTCAAAGTGAGTGACTAACAAATTGTGGAACAAGATTAACGTGAGTACCTGCCAACTCGGCCTAACCTCACGGTGGTCTTACCACCGAGTGAAACTTAGGCGTAGACTAGCGCCCCGATTGTGTAGTATAACAACACTTTACGATTGCCACCAATCGTTTTTTGTGTGTGATACAGTCACAATGAGTAGAAATTTATATAATATGACAAGCCTTTCCAAGGCAAGCCTAGGTCCACATTATAACCTCTTGCTAAGGGGTTTGGAGACTATTCAAACTCCGTCTATTGAGAGTGCAACAGCACACTTGATCGACCTTACCTACATTGATCTAAATCGATCTTAAACCACAACCACCACGTGTACCCCCGAAGGGGACCTCACCAATAACCGGTCACAGAGAGGATAGGCTCTCTGTGGGGCCACCGATTCCCGTGGTACCAGTCCTTTGGGCACTGGTCGGGCCTCGAAGAGGACCCGTGTGTTTTAACACACAGACCTTTTCTTTCAGATTTAGGCTCTATGAACCCTAGCGTCTGGTGCCCCTATTTTCCCCGAGTGAACCGCGTCAAAGCATTTGCCATATTCCTGCAGTGACAATTGGAACCCCCGGGGGTAGAGTGACTAACAAATAAGCAAATACAAAATAGATGTATCGCAAGGATTCTACAAAATGTAGGTGGAACAAAAGGAGAAAAAAGAAATTACTAGCAATAGCCACCAACACCGACCCTGTGCACTTAGACACATAGCGAAGTGCTTTCAGGAAAGTATCGGATGAAGCAGCTTGCGTTTTAGCCGGAATGATTCCAATTGACCTACTTGCGAATAAAATAATTACAATAAGTATATAAAAGAAAGAGAACAGACCAACAAACAACAAATTCAATCTCCATAAACAGAGAAGAAAGGCACAAAACAATAGCGAAATGGCAAAGAAGATGGCGATTATCCTCAAAGGGAAGGTGGACACAATAAATATATTGTTGCATGGCTCATTAGATGGACGTTAATTATTACCTAATCCAGTTTTTAACAGGACATGGTGTATCTAAGGAATACTTGAATAGGTTTGGACACGAAATTTCACCGTACTGTCCAAACTGTCAAACTTTGGTGGAAGATGCAGCACACATAATGTTTGAATACCAAAGATAGTCTTGCCTCTGCCCTGAAGATTTTATCGGGCATATTACTAAGAATCCCCAAATATGGGACGCCATCAGCAGTGTATGTTATCATAAAATCAAACTCCTTAGAAGATGGGAACGAACCCGGACAATCCAGAAAGAAAATAATGGAAGTTAAGGTATAATACCAACGGTCCCCGCGAAGTAATATCTAGCGGCAGTCCCGCGTGAATGATAGTTAAAGACAAAAGGGGGTGTGGTTTAGTACGTAGGAGGATGGTGCATGGCAGTGGTATGGACCTCTGGTATCTATGATGGATTCTACACCTGCGGTATGTTACTAATGCACCGTTGTGACTGTAGCGAACTTAGGCTAATTTCTATTTTTACCACAAGAACTGGGTCAGAAGGATAGAGAAAATAACCTTTAAGGAAAAATTACCCCAACTATGATTAGATCAGCGACGGATGTTGTATAGCTAAGATGATCTTGGGCTCTAGTGTAGGGGAGACAAGATAAAGTTCGGTGTATATTCTCACTTTACTTGTTTAATATAGATACCTGCAATAGTGGTATTGCCGAAATGCTTGGCATTAAGTAACCTTAAAGTTAGGTTAAGCGGCCTGTATATAGTGAGTTCACTTACAGGCCATAAGGGACCATTTTGCTATACTCTGCATGACGTTAGTGTAGTGTAAATTTTTGCTAAGGTGATATAGGGTGATAATATAGAACTAAGACCCATTTAAAGACTATGCAACATTAGCGTAGCTTTTTGATGTTCGGAAACCAAACTTACACTAGCTCGGGGTATTATAGAAGACAACGTATTCTTGTGGTGCTCTTAGCACCATAACGTAAATAACCTTAAGCAACATTTTGTTGGATGTACCTGGTAGAGGCTGCAATGGTATAACATGTTTGTTATAGAAGTTCAGCTTTGGCTAGGACATGAAAAACGAGATTGATGTCTTTTTGTAGAGCTAGTAATTACGTAAGTCGAAATAAATACTAACGATTGTGCGCAATTCAATGATGAGTAGACAGTTTGACAATTACTGTCAATTGTTATCAGCAAAAATTTGTGGCAAAGAAACCAAGAGGATTTCAAATGGATTTCAAATGGACCCAAAACAGTAGCCTGCCTCACTACGATAAATTCACCAAAACAATTATAAACTGCATTTTTATCATCATATTAGAATCGTGAATTTGACTTGAATAACTTTTCCTCATGGGTTTGCTAAACACATACAACATTCACGAAGAATCACATCACATTAAAATTGATATTAATTTTAATTAATCAAATCGAGTGACTAAGTTACTAGTTGAATGACAAACTAATGAAAAGGCTGACGATTGTCGGCTATAAGTAGTCGTGTTAAAATGTGGCTCCTGTTGCCTTGTGGTGCCAACATAATAGAATGTAAAGGGACAAAATCATGATTGACTCATGTGGCATGACTAAAATGCAAAAACAAAAGCATAAATATGAAAATGCATGAATGCATACACGAGTGGAAGTCAATAAAGTTTTTAAGAGACATGGAAAAACAAATTTTTTGGTTAATTTTTTAACAATGTCTCTCAAGTTTTTAAAGGTCTTGAAAACTGAGATTATTCAGGCTTTTTTTTTGTGTATTTACTATAGAAAAAGCTAGGCGAGGAAATTCAAATTAGGCGGTAATAACTGGAGGATATTTAGAAGCATTTAGCTGCGACTTGGACCTCTATAATCTGCCTAAATGCATACTAGTGAGTAAACTGTACTAGTAAGCTGATATGAACTCAGTGTAGTGATCAGCCGACCTAGGTCAGTTGAGTGATTAGTTCATCGGAACTATGTCGTTCATGAACTAATACAGACGACATATTGACTTACCCTCGTATTACACATGATTACTATAACAGGATACTGTAAATTTTATACTAATGTTTAAATGTGGTCCACTTTTAAATTATGCACAATTTGTTTTTATTTATGGGTTTATTGAAAATCGCCCATACATTTTGGATAATTTTAATTATATTATGCAAATGGACAACAAGATGCATTAAATGCTGCTTTATGCAACAACACGTAATACCAATATTTGGAAATACTTTTCTAATATTCAAATAAAATTTTATGGTTTTAGTCCAAAATACATTAAGAATAATAATAATAATTTTATAATGTAAAATTACTTTAGTTTCTCTCTATGAAGTGCTTAAATTGTGGCATTAAAAAAAAAAATACTTTTCAACTTAAAATGCTTAATTTTTGACCTCAAAAACCATAAAAAACTTTCAAGTTGTCAATTAGAAAAACCACAGTCTGTATTTTTACTTTCATTTTACTCCTTTTTTATTTCGATGAAAGAATTTTTTTTATTTGCAGTTGCGTTTGTTCCATAAATTCAAGTTGATCGGAGCAAATCCTCTTATCAAGTCCACCTGTTACAGCAACAAAGAACTGCACAAAAAATGGCAATAAGAATAGAGTGAAAAACCAAAAACAAAAGCAAAAAAAAATCCAACAATTTCAAGGAAATGATAAATGGTTTTCACACTGCCAGGTGCTTTAAGTCCCCAATAGTTAGTTGGGTTTGGCTGTCAGCTTGAAGGCATTACAGTTTGTTGGTTGGCTGGCTGACTGGTTGCTTAGTCGTTTACATACAATCGACTCTGATGCAATGCGACAAATGCACTTTTCTGGTGGCAAACAGTATAATGATTTCATTGCAAATTTCAATACAGTTGCCTGTGGTTACTGACTTAACCTCTACTATAGTCATGCTGACTGCAAAAAAAAAAATAAAAAATACAATCATTAAAAAAATTATCAGTTAGTGTGCATGTATGTATGTATTTATGTTTGTAGAAGTTTTAGATTGTATGAGTGTAAATAAAAATAGACCAGCAGACTAATATGTAGAAGTCATCCTTAAAGGGTTTGTGTGAACGTTTAAATGCAGGTATTGGGCGGTACAGTAAAAAAGGATGTTGGCAACAAGTTAAAAATGCCATTGTATTACACATTTACCAAAATTTAAAAATTAAGTGATAGAAAATAGTTTAGCTATACAAAATTTTTTATTATTTATTTAAAATATTATTACATAGAGTTAATTTCTTATCTATACTTATAATAAAATACTAACTCATTTCCGTCTGTCTGTCTACTTTTCGTTTGTGTTCGCATCACGTAAAAACTACTAGATGGATTTTAACAAAATTTTGTCAGAGGTTACCCTAGCATCCTGGTCCCAATATAGGATACTTTTTTTTTCCGAAAAATTACTTATTTCCAAGAGAAAGTGGAGAAAAAGCAGTGAAAAACGCAATTTCCGGTTTAAAGGTACTGAAATTTTCGGTTTAAAACTGGTATATTTTTAACATGTTTATATTCAACACGGTTTTTTTCAACTCACCTTTTAATTTTTGAAAGCGAAATATTTTAAAAACTACTGCGCAACCAATAATAATTTGTATTTTTACTTTGTGGAATTACATTGTTTTTAAAATATTTAAAACATTTCTTACAGAGGTTTACAATAATTAAATGAATTTTAGAATTTTTTATAAATTTTAGAATTTTATCCAGGGACGGGTATCTTTATATAAAATAAATACATAAACCATAACTTCACTGCTAGTAAAAAATAAATATACTTAATAAGTGCTAGACAAAAAATTATGTATGTTCCACGATTGTTGAAATATTATTGATTTATGTAACAGGTAATTTAGTTGCAAGTCCTTTTTGCTGAACTACAGCATTTTAATGTTTCTGCTTTGCCTCAATCAGTTTCCGGCAGAATTCAGTATTTAATAATTAGATGGCGTAGATGGCTCTTCTTCTAAATAATTCCAGGCATACAATGCCAAATTTTGGTACAATTGATGCTGATTTTGTACAATTTTATCATTGGGGCGGTACAATTTACACATTGTCAGATCCCAAAACTGCTAAAAGTATTTAACAAAAATTTACGCTTATACTTCATTTTGCAGTAGGCGCATTCAAACGTAGAAATACTCCACTGAGCTGCAAAAATGTTCGCCAGTTCTTTTAAATTATTTGAGTTACTATTATTATTTTCTTGCAAATTTAACATAAACTTCAGCCAACTCCCTCTATTTTTTGTGCTTCATTCTTGTGACTTGGCGCTAGTTTCATTATTGTTATAATTTATTTTTATTTATGTTGATGTTAATATTCTTGTGCATTCGTCTGTGTTAGCGAAACACATTTGCTGATGCATTTTATTACACCTTCTGTGCCATGAGCGATTGTAGTGCTGCCAATGACTGTACAAGTACATAAGCAACTGACTAAGTAAAGACGAACAAGTGTACGAGTATTTTGTTTACTGCGCCTGGTGTGTAGATGGCATTTATTTTTTTATTTCGAATTTTGTTCTACCCTCGTCATGCTTACAACTCATTCTTTAAAACTGATTTGCATATATATTGTTTTGACCAATAATGGAAAAATATTTTTAACTCTTTTAACCTTTAAAGGGAAATGGAAAATGTTATACTATCCACTTACATATAATAAACAAATGTATTACATTTTTTAATACCTACACAGAGAGTTGTAATCGCTGCTATTAGGCAATTGCTATCAGAGGGTATTTTTGCGAATTGTTGGAAATTAACGTTTGTAAACCAACCCAACTTTTAAAATTAGTCAAAATCTAATCATACTGTATTTACAAAGTAAAGGGTCTTAAGCGCTTCCTATCTTTGAATCTAAATAAACCAATTTGTGTGATTGCATTACCTCCATAAACATAAACTATGATCAGATCAGGTCAGTATTACAGATTTGCATTAGTGTCTGGCGGTTTGTCTTAACTTGACGGTGGTCTTAGTACTGGGTAAAAAAAATGCGTCTACCAACGACACAAGAAAAAGCAATCTTAGAACATATCTGGCAAGCCTTGTTAAGGCGTTTTAGACTACCTAAACTCCACACTAAATCGCCCTTCCTGCTATTTGAGTCAAAAATAAAGCTGAATAATAAGCGGACACAGTGATACGGCAATATTTCTGTGGGGCTACCGGTTCCGTAGTACTATTCGTTTGGAAACTGGTCAGACCTCGAACATTCTTCCAGTTTAAGACCCTGTTTAAGCTTCTGGGGTTGGTTGCCCCAAGGTGTTAAAAGTCAACAAAACTATATGCCCCAAGTGCCATACAGCCATGGCAAGATCTGTGCACCGTCCTATTAAAATCTCATTCTCTTGGTGTCTACCGCTCCACCGCTTCAGGGCTGTGCTATTGAGCGCTTGCCACTAACAGTGGTGGTCTGGCCGACGTAGTTCTCAAAGAAATAAGGACCGACGCTGTCTATTCAAAATCTCCACCAAACAGTGGCTTTTTCGGGATGCATTTTATACGCTTGCATCTCATGTAAATTGGTGTGGTCCCAAATTCGACAATTTTGTTTGCTTAAGCACCGATTCATTCAGAAATGAGATTCATCTCTAAACATGATTTTTTTTATGAAAATGATCAGATTTATAAATGTTATGATACATTTATCAAGTGTTGATGAGTGCTATATCCGTCATTTGGAAAAACAGAATTTAAAAACGACTGCCAATTAGACAGATATGTCTTCAACAGTATGGCCGCTATCAAAGTGCGGAAGTACCTGTTGGGTGGCCCTTTATTTTAAAATTTCTGAAGTTCTGAAATGTTTTAAATAATCTAACCTTTTACCATCAGCATATCTCTAGCTGATGACCTAAAAATGTATTTTAGTATAAACAAATTTATTCGAAAATAACAGTCAGTTCGGTAGTTTGATGTAACAATAATAAGCTGAAATTATATCTAAGCAAATGTTTTAATGTATTTTATACAAGGTTATTAGTTCCATTGTCTTTCATTTTTATAATTATACTGGCTGTGCCAGTATTGTATATTGTTTAAAATATTTTAATAACAATGTATTTCCACAAAATAAAAATACAAATCAAATACCAAAATTTTATTCAACTGGCGCCATCTGCTGCGCAATAGTTTTTAAAATATCCCACTTTCAAAAATAAAAAGATGTGTTGAAAATATAGCAGTGTTGTAAACCTAAAATTCAGTCCCTTTAACCGGAAATTGAGTTTTTCACAGCCTTTTCTCCATTTTGTCTTAGAAATAAGATATTTCTGATCCTGAGATCAGGATACTTAGGTTTTTCCTCACAAAATTTTGTTAAAATCCATCCAGTAGTTTTTACGTGATGCGAACGCAAAGAAAAGCAAACAGACGGAAATTAGTTACTATTTTATTATATGTATATAAATATAGATTATATCTAAATCAAATAATTGCTATTACTTGGATGCTCTCTTTGATTCTAGATTTAAACTTTACACTTCAATTAGGTAATGTTATTGCGTTTATAAAAAGAAACGGTGAGGAATAGGTTTAAGTATTCTTTACATGCAAGATTTAAATTGATTTAGGTAGCTGCTATTTGAAGACTCATTGCGCCGACTTTAAGTTCAGTCAAAGCTTTGGCTTGATAAATGAACACATTAGACAAGTTGTATCTGATTAGCTTTTTCACACTAAGGAGTCAATGAGCACCATTTGAGATTATCTCTTAATAGCTGTCTGCTACCATATTTTCAGATTTATGGTCTTCAAACTTTTCTTGGCATACTGCAACTCTAAGTTCAATAGACTTACTCTAAACTATAACAATATAAGAATAATTTTTTGATCTGTGGTTGATATTGGTTGAAGTGTTAAAGTTATCATTCCTATACTGCTTTTTAATTGCGAAGATAATTAATACATATAATAAAATAGTAACTCATTTTCGTCCGTCTGTCTGTCGGCTTTTCGTTTGTGTTCGCATCACCTAAAAACTGCTGGATGGATTTTAACAAAATTTTGTGAGAAGGTACCTTAGTATCGTGGTCCAAATGTAGGGTGCTTCCTTCCGTAAAAATATCTTATTTTTAAGAGAAAGTGGAGAAAAAGCAGTGAAAACGCAATTTGCGGTTTAAAGGTACTGACATTTTCGGTTTAAAACTGGGTTATTTTCAACACGTTTATATTCAACACGGTTATTTTTTCAATTCACCTTTTTATTTTTGAAAGTGGGATATTTGCAAAGCTACTGCGCAACAGACGGCGCCAGTTGTATAAAATTTGTATTTAATTTGGATTTTTACTTTGTGGAATTATATTGTTATACAGAGGTTTACAATAATTTTTTTAATTTTTGATTTTCTTATAAATTGTAGAATTTTATCCAGGGATGGATACCTTTATATAAAGTAAATACATAAACCATAACTGAAGCACTATAAAGGTAAGAGTCTCTTAATTGGTGTGGAATACTTTTAAAGCAAAATCGAGCAAAATATTGTCAGTACGACCACGATGTGGCGGGCACTGCTACTTCAAAAATATAACACTTTTGGCCGCCTTATGAAATGGGAAAATATGATCGGCTTCTCTTAAATCTTTGAAAGAACCGAGAGAGGGCCAAAAACATATATATTGTTATTAAACCATGATATGAACGATATTTAATAAAATGGAATTGGCCAGAGAAGTATCTTGAGTAAAAACAGTTTTTAAACATCTTATAATTCTGTTTCCCTTACATACTGCGGAGTATTAACTTGAACCATTCTTGCTATCTACATTTTTTAACACCACGAAAGGGTTAAAGCAATTTGGTTTAATTTTTTATAGTATTTTGTTTATATATGTATATACACGTTTCCGGCTTCAGTAAAAGCCATAGCTTTTTAAATTCATTATGGACATTATTAAACGACGTGTAAAAAATATATTTAATTTTATACACTGTAATTATTTCGCCGATAAAAATAGAAGGAAAAATTCGCGCGATATTTAATCTTCACAGTCAATTTAACAAACAGATGAAACTAAAACTATAGCACATCTCCTTAACTATTTCATCATAATATTGAAGAGAAAACTCTTAAACAACCATTTTACTTTTATTTGCTAGAAAGCCAAATTACAAATTTAACAATATGTTCAGTGTCATGTCAAATTGATATGCTCTTGATGTAAAAGGACATTAAAAAATAATATTAAGAGCTCCATTAAGCTTTCAATATTGTCAAATTCATATAATGATACAACATACTCATCCATCCTTACTAAGAAACGACCATAAATAAAAGCAAAAGTAAGTGAAAAATAGTACCACCAACATTAGTAACACATCGTAGAACAAAGTGACTAAAAGTGCGTATCGAAATTGTCCATAAAAGCAAAGAACATCCAAAAAACACAAAAAATTCAAATAAAACAATTTGTTAAGTAAAATTTTAAGTTGTGCTTCAACTACAGTTGTGTATAACTACACAATCATTTGACAAACTTCTACTAGATTCCACCAGGTGCGAAGTGAAAGCGGGTTGCTAGTTGAACTTTTATGGGATTTTATTGAAAGAGGGTTTGTATTCTCAACGTTAACACGTAACGATCTAAAGATTTTTGTAGCGAATGAAAGTGAAAATTATAAATCTATAAAACTTAATTATTTTACACTTCATTTCCTTGTTATAACTCATTTTCAAAATATTTAATTAATTGTTTGTGTTAAATGGTTTTTAATTATTTGTTCAATGTTTTTGTTACAGCATTTTTTCATATTTTGTTTATTGTATATTCAACATGTTTGAACGAACAATAATTACTTATATCTTAAATCTATACATATAATAAATCAACAACACATTTACTATCTGTCTATTTGTCTTTCTGTTTGTGTTTGCATCACGTAAAAGCAACTGGTTGGATTTATAAAACATTGTGTCAAGAGGTACCTTGATATCCTGATTCCATCATAGGATACCGTTTTTGCGCAAAAATTTATTATTTTCAAGAGAAAGTGTAGAATAAGCAATTAAAATAAGCAATTTTTTTTGCCGATTTAAAGGTACTGCATACTTTAAGGCATCTTTTATTTTTAAAAGCGGAATATTTTAAACACCGTTGTGCAACAGATGGCGCTGTTTTAAAATAATGACAAAATATTAATTTCTTTCTGCCCAATAGCCAATTGAATAAAATTTGTATTTGATTTGTATTTTTAACCGACTTCAAAAAAGAAGGAGGTTATCTATTCGTCTGAATGTTGATTTTTTTTTATGTATGTAACCGCAGAACTCAGCCATTTCTGAACCGATTTTAAAATTTTTTGCTTTATTTGAAAGGTTATGCTTCAAGGTTGGTCCCATTTTAAAAACAGTTCATTATATTAAAAATTAAAGGGTGTCCCCATACAACATACATGTTTTTACGTGTATTAAGAACCGTAAAGGGCACCAAATTAAAATTTTAAAAAATTGCGTAACGCTATAGCTCCCAACAGCAGAAATTAATAAAAAAAATAAATTTAAAATTTAAAGGGTGTCCCCATAGGTGACATAATATGACCTATTTGGGTCTATCTTTTGAACCGTTATAGACAAAACCTTGAAAATTTGACAGAATGTCGACTACTATGACCGTTATAATAAAATGTATAAATACTCAAAATTTTAAATTAAAGGGTGCTCCAATAGTTCATTTAATTTGATGTATATGGCCATACTTTTGAATAGTTGTATACAGACCGCTGAAATTTACAAAGACCCTGTAGTGCTAAGTCAGCTATAACAAAAAGTATAAAATTTTGAATTTGGAACTAAAAGGGTGTCCCAATAGGTAATGTAATTATATGTATGTGGCCAAACTTTTGAACTGTTAGAGACAGACAGCTGAAATTTACAAGGAACCTGTATTGCAAAGTCCACTATAGCAAGTATACAATTTGAAGTTAGAAATTAAAGGGTGTCCCCATAAATTACGTAATTTGATCTATATGACCCTATCTTTTGAACCGTTAAACACAAACACTTGAAAATTAGGCAGAATGTCCACTACTTTCTCTGGTATGATAACAAAAATAAATATTTGGAATTATAATGTAAAGGGTGTCCCAATAGTTCATGTACTTTGATATATATGGTTAAACTTTTTAACCGTTATAGACAGATAGTTGAAATTTACAAAGAATCTTTGTGACCAAGTCCTCTATAACAACAGGTCTTTAATTTAACATTGTAAATTAAAGGGTGTCCCAATAGGTGATGTTATTTGATCTGTGTGCCCCTATCTTTGAAACCGTTATAGACAGAGGCTTGACGGATGCTGGTGAAAATAACTTAACTTTTAAACAGTAATAGGGAGAGGCTTGACATTCAATAGTCTTTATTTTTTTCCCTCTAATTTTGGCGCATCTTTTATTTGGTTTAAATCTAATTCTTACAGATTACTTCTTACATTTTTAGTTTAGAATTGGTTCCCTTCTATCTGTTTTGAAGTTGGTTTTTTTTGCAAGAATTATTTTCTTTGTGGAATAACATTGTTATTAAAATATTTTAAACACATTTTAAAGAGCTGTACAATAATTTTTTAGAACATTATATAAATTTAACAATTTTATACAGGGATGGTTACCTTTATAAAAAGTAAAAACATAAGAGTCTTAAAATTTGGTGTGTATTACTTTCAAATCAAAATCGAACAGGACGCCCAAAACGTTCGTGGGTACAGCAAGTCTAAAATAAAAAAAATGTTAAGTCCAGGCAGCGCTAGACAAACAAAATCTGTATATTTCACTGTTGATACTATCATTTGCGGTCCTCCGTCTTATGTTCAGACGAGAGAAGCAAGGTCCCTCCTTTTTAATCGAATGTAACCAGACACATTTAGTACGTTATGGGTCAGCGGATTCGGATGAACTTCTTTAAATATGTTAGATATTTCTGCTTTGACTGATGGCACGTTTAGATCTTGAAGTATTTTATATACCAATGAGCCCAGCCGGGGGTTCCAATTGTCGCTGCAGGAATGGCAAATGCTTTGACGCGGTTCACTCGGGGAAAATAGGGGCACCAGACGCTAGGGTTTCTAGAACCTAAATCTGGAAGAAAAGCTCTGTGTTTTCAAACACACGGGTCTTCTTCGAGGCCCGACCAGTGCCCAAAGGACTGGTATCACAGGAATCGGTAACCCCGCAGAGAGCCTATCCTCTCTGTGACCGGTTGTTGCTAAGGTCCCCTTCGCGGGTACACGTGGTGGTTGTGGTTTAAGATCGATTTATGTAGGTATGTTGCACGGTCGATCAAGTGTGCTGTTGCACTCTCAACAGACATTGTGACAGTATCACAAACAAATTGCGATTGGTGGCTGTCGTAAAGTGTTGTTATACTACATAATGTGGGCGCTAGTCTACGCTTATATTTCACTCGGTGGTAAGACCACTGTGGGATTAGGCCAAGCGGCACGTGTCCACGTCAATCTTGCTCCACATATCCCAAGAAGCAACTATAATCGTCCGCAGAATCTTATGTTGTTGCTTTTGTTTTTTTCAACTTTGCTAGCTGAGGGAGTGCCCTAGAATTGAATTCCATAGCACCAAATTGGTTTTAGCATTTTTTAAAGTGACAAAGCTAAAAAAACAAAGTTTTGAAGAGAGCCCGACTAGCATTGCTGATTTAAAAAATAATTCAAACCATCACTCGCTCCTCCATCTAAGAAACCATCGTGTAACACAACAATCAGCAAATAAGCTTGTCAAGCTACATAAACTCTAAAAGTAAAAAAACTGGAACAACAATTATGGTATGCCGAGCCAACTTTGAAGATATCTTCCATTTTCATGGCAAGTAGCCGGCATTAGCGACGCTATATTTTCCAAACTCTTAAAAATAAAAGTTAACAACTTAGCGATCTTCTTTAACATCTCTGAAACTACTAAGCAGATTTTAGATTAATCATATCACGCTTTGACGGTAATTTTATTGCTGATTTTTTTCAGTTTTTAGTCACGTTAATATATGCCATCCAACTTTCCGTATTTTGGATATGTATATTTATGTAAAAAATTTAAGAAAAAAAAAATTTAATTTGGGCGCTCCATAAGCGCAAAAAGCAACTTATTTCTAGAGTATAGAAAATCATAAAAAAATAATCACATAGCAAATGAATATGTTGTTATTTAAAAACAGCAAATATTTTTTTGTAGGTTTTCGTACGTTTTTGTAGATTTTAAGAAAAAGTTTTGATAGGAACAAAATTTACTTTGTGGCAAAATCGGATTTTTTAATCAAAAATCCTTTTTTATGAGTTTTATATGTGATCACAGATTGTTGTGCTTTTGCCAGGAGCGCGCTTAGTTTAGCTAGCAAATGGGTTCTTAAAAAATCCCTTTTTAAGAATTTTATAAGTGATCACAGATTTTTGTCCTTCTATCTGTAGGACGCTTAGTTTAGCTAGAAAATAGGTTTTTAGTTTTTCATATAAAAAAATCTAATTTTTAAATAAAAATCCCTTTTTAAGAATTTTATAAGTGATCACCGATTTTTTTCCTTTTGCTTGTCGGACGATTCGAAATCGTTTTTTTTTTTAATAAAAAATCATTTTTTATGAATTTTATTTGTGATCACAGTTTTTTGCCTCTTCCATCTCCCTTATCCACCTTTACCATATTGTGAAGTAAATTTTTGTAATCAAACTTATAATTATAAACATTTAAAAACTCAACTTTTCTGCTGGCTTCCTTTATATAATATCCTTAAAGGGTTTCTTTTTATTTTATTATTATTACTCATTTTGTTAAATTAACTGCCAAAGGTATTTATAAAATCTCTTACTAACAGCAATTATACAAAAATCACTGTTAGTTTATAATTAAAATGTAAATTAAATGTGAACTGGTTAATTTAACAATAATAATGCCAACGTAACTTAAAGGGTTTCAAATAACTGTTACGAAAGTTGGATGGCCAAATTGGAAATTAATAAAATAAACAACGATTCGAGTAAAATACAAATGCAACAATTAAATCTACACGCACACAGTGTGGAGTAGCCCTGTAGTTCATGGAACTGCACTGAACTGGACTTTACATGCGTTGTCACCAGAGTTATTTTTTTTTTTGTAGGGGAAATAGCGAATTAGACCACTAACTTCTTTGGTCCCTTTCTTTTCGACCCCCTTCGTTCCTAGTGATTTCTCATATCCGACTGGAATACCTTACTTTCATTGAGTCTCGTACTGTCATTAGCCATTTACTCTCGGCTGTAGTGATTTCCGTCGGGCGACTGATACATATTGACATTCTTCCTCATATTAGAGGCTATATTAATTGCTAACATTTTCTTAAGATTAAGGTTTCTTCAGCATTCCCATTTTAGAATGTGTACGCCTGTGGTCCAAAGCCTATTTTCAGGCACAGTCTGCATGTATCATCTTACGCTGATTTTTATCTTGGCCAGATAATACTTGACAGTCCGTGACCTGTCACTAACGCAGTTAACCATACACAGATTATATCCAAGCTCCTTCTTGGTCTTCCTGCCAACTTATAGTAAAAAACTTTCAGAGTCTTTGGTGAGAATTAGTTCACTGATTGATAGTCAGTGTTAAAAGTCTTGTTAAAAACTAAGTTCTCAACTATGTTTGTATTCATATTCACTGCATTCTTAATTATTTAACGATTTTTTTCACTTTTAAAATTAAAATTGAATAAAGATTTTGAAAATACCCTTCATCTCACATGAAAAGGATGAAGTATTTCATTTTTGCTTGTTATACTGGACAATTAACAGTAGGACTAAAACATAATTAACTTTGTCCAAAGTCTTACTAAAGTCAGTGTAGATAACAGCAGTGATATTTTTATTATTAAAACCATTACTTGCTGCGGTTGTTATTGTAGTTGTTGTTGAACAACCTTTCCAGAAACCATGTTGATGATGGAATAAGATGAATGGCATTTGGTGGCTAATATCCGTAATACACTTTTCTAAAAGTTGTGGGATTGCATTGACTTTAGCAAGACCTCGATAGGACGGTATGTTGGTTTAATTTCCAGATTTTAATATTGGAATAATGATCACGACTTTCCAATCTTAAAGATTTGTTAAAAAATGTTTGAAGAGCAGTAGCTATAACATTTGTACAGTATTTTAAAACAATGCAGAATATAACATCCTGTAATAATCATTTTTAGTGAATTTATAATTATTTAATTCAATTAATTTTGTATAAAGAAATTTTTAATTTCCCAAAATTACTTATTAAATTAACCTAAATTATTATTTTTAATAAAATTGTGCTGGTTACTCACAAGCAGTTCAATTCAGATGATAAAACTAGCGGGATACAAAAGCCAAAATAAACACATAACTGTATGTGTGTGTGTGTGCGGGTATGTATAAGAAACAAGGGATCGTTTAATAATAACTGCCACAGGACATTTACACTGAACGAATACAACTAACGAGAGAAAGCACATGCATATACACACTTCGATGTAATAACATTATCTCAATACAGTAGTTTTTATTAAAACACATAAATGCATTACACAAACATTCATACATATCCATCCACATTAACTGTATGCCGTTATACAGATCCATTTAAAGTTAAACTGTATTTATATTTGTGTTTATGTACGAGATTATGTGCTAGAGATACGGATACATATCATTGCAAAATATCTGCGGTAAAAATATAAAATGAGACAAATACTGAGAGCAATGGCATCAACGGGAACTACTAGTACTACTACTACAGCAATAACAATACCAACAACAGCAATTTAAACAAGAAATGTAACAAATATCAAATGAAAAATATAGTTTAGATACTTTGGGACTTTTTATTATGATTTTAACCGTTTTTGCTCTTGTTTCTGAACTATTTTAGTTTGTTGACTCATTTATTTTATATTCATTTTGATGACTTAAGCCAACCAAACACATGCTGATACATATACAATTTATCCGAATGATTGTGTAAGTTTTATGTGTGTGTGTGTGAGTGTGTTTTATTATAAATCCCTATTTAAATTTTTTTACCATTTGTATCCCACTGACATGGTCAAATGGCTTGTAATAACAGCGACCAAAGCAACAAAACTCAAATTCCAATTCATCAAGATAATCGTATTTTAGAACTTTATTTACATACACACTTTAAATGCAATACACATTTATAACAACATACACATACACACACACACACACACTCATACACTCCCATAAACATTTCTTGTTAAATTAACATTTTGTATGAAACAAATACAATTCCTCTGCTGGGTAACACGTACGTGTTTGTTAGTAAAATTGTAAATTTGGAAAATAAGTAATTTCCGGGTAATGTTGTGTCCATTGTGAGAGCAAAATGTGATA
The DNA here is from genome assembly GCA_949628195.1 of Phasia obesa. NCBI lineage: Eukaryota > Metazoa > Arthropoda > Insecta > Diptera > Tachinidae > Phasia > Phasia obesa. The sequence goes on along the minus strand of OX451218.1, from coordinate 102,465,954 downwards.
TTCTTACTTCCCAAACAGCTTTGATATGTTTGATAAAAGGCTTGTAGGTCTGTATGATTCTACTTTTGTATGTTCTTAGGTCCTGGCTTAGAAATCATAATAATCAAAAAGAACTTCCATTCTGTGGGAAAGTATTCAAGACGTAAGATGGCATTAAAAACAAAAAGAATAATTTTAAGAGCTATACGGGGCATCTAAAATAACTAGATCTAGTTTCTAGTTTTATCAACGCCAGGGGCTTTCTTGATGTTTAAATCAGTTATTGCCCTTTCAATATCGTTAAATTCAAATCTTAGGGGTACTACGGCATTAGTCTCTACTGATGGAAACTCAGCTATATCAGTACATATGTATATTTGATGTTTTTTTTTTTTTTTCATAAATTGTTTATTGTATCTTCAATATTTTTGAACTATCAATAATTACTCATATCTTAAGTCTAAAATAAAAATATACTTTTTAAGTCCAGCCAGTGCTAGACAAAAATAATGTTTGTTTCGCGGATTTTGCAATCATTTGCGGGTCATCCCTAAACTGTACGGCCAAGAAAAGCAGTATCTCTTCTTTTTAGTCGAATGTAACCAGGTTCATTCAGCATGTTACGCACTAAAGGGTTTAGATGAGATTCAAGCCTCTTTAGATATTTGACTGCATGTTTCGCTATTTCTGCTTTAACTGATGTCATGTTTAGGTCTTTGTGGATTTTCGAATTTTTTATATACCAGGTAGCAGATGTAATCATACGTAGTATCTTATTTTGGCGCCTTTGAATTTTTTCTACATTGCTAGCTGAGGCAGTGCCCCATAACTGAATCCCATAACACCAAATTGGTTTGAGGATCGACTTGTACAGTAGAAGTTTACAATCTAAGCTCAGGGTAGAGTTTCTGCCAATAAGCCAATTTAGTTGTACTGTTTTTAGTTTCATTTGTGTTAACTTGAAATCAATGTGGCTTTTCCAAGTAAGGCGACGGTCAAGATGTATACCCAAGTATTTAACGTCTGAAAGCTGTGGTATCATTTGGTTATTTATGCGAACAGGAGGGCATGAGTCCCTACGCAGTGTGAAAGTTATGTGAGTACATTTTTGCTCATTCACTTTTATTCTCCATTTTTCTAGCCATTTTTCCAACTTGAGTATGTGGTCTTGTAAAAGTTTTGATGCTTCTTGGGCACTTTCATGAATACTTAAAAAAGCTGTGTCATCTGCAAAAGTTGATGTGTGGACTAGGGTGCTAATTGGCAAATCTGATGTGTACAGTAAATATAAAATTGGTCCCAAAATACTACCTTGGAGAACTCCGGCTTCAATGAGCTGTGGCGAGCTTAAAAAGTCACCTTCTTTTAGTAAAAACTTGCGATTCGTTAAATAATCTTTTAAGAACTTTTACAAGTTTTCGGGCAAGTTCAGCTTTAGCTTAAATATTAGGCCTTATCGAATACTTGAGAAACGTCGATAAAGAGCGCAGAACAGTATTTTTTTCTTCAAAGGTCGTTTTAATTACATTTACTAATCTGTGTGTTTGTTGGATCGTAATATGTTGTTTTCTGAAGCCGAATTGATGGTTCGGAATACATCCTTTCGCGCTAAGAATTGGATTCAGCTTAGTTATTAATATTCTCTCAAATAACTTTGACACGTTAGATAAAAGGCTTATAGGTCTGTATGATTCTACTTTTGTGTGGTCTTTTCCTGGTTTAGGAATCATAGTTATCAAAGAGACCTTCCACTCTGTGGGAAAGTACTCAAGACGTAAGATGACATTAAAAACAAACAGAATAATTCTGCGACCAATACGGGGCAACTCAACTAACATCCTGTTATTTGTTTTATCAACGCCAGGGGCTTTTTTGGTGTTTAAATCTGCTATTGCCCTTTCAATATCGCTAAATTCTAATCTCAGCTATATCAGTACATACATTTAGAGTGAAAACCTTCTTCAAATGACCAACAAACGAATTGCCTTTTTCGGTATCATTCCTTGTACAGTCTCCACAAGAAGTTCGAAAGGGAGGCTTACGTACGACCGGTCTTTTAAGGTTCCTACAAGCACGCCATAATGAATAATCTGATTGTGCAGTTGCGTCGAGGACTTCCAAGTAATTTTTCAGAGATGCTACTCTTCGAGATTCTAGCAGCTGTCTTAGCCGTTTCGTACAATCTTTAAGTCTAGATTTGAGTTGAAGAGATCTGTGTGCTTGCCAATCTCTTCTAATTTTTCTTTTTTCAGCCAAGAGCCGCTCGACATCTACAAAATAAATTTAATTGTATCTAGCTTGTTGTCTGCTTTCTGTCGCATGTTGGGCAGCTGATTTAAGGTTTTGATCAAAATAAATTAGACTCTGGTCCACATCTTCTGGTGTTCTTAGCGGTATGTTTTCCGAACAATGAGTACTGAGATACTTTCTATATTTCAACCAATTAATGCTTGTGCAAGTTGTTGGCGACACGATATTTTGCTGATTCCATTTATAGAGAATAGTGGGTGAATGATCTGAGGATAATGCGAGTGACGCTTCAACCTTAATCATTTCTCTCGATATACCTTTAGTCACGCCAAAATCAATAACATCAGGTATTTTTTGTCGATCAGTAGGCCAATAGGTGGGTTGTCCACTTGATATCACATTCCGACGCATTTTTGAAATAGTGTCAAATAAAACACGACCTTTTGGAGTAATAAGTCTTGATCCCCAAAACGTATGTTTAGCGTTGTAGTCGCCTGATGCTATGAAACAGGGACCTAGTGATTTGTAGAAGTCGCTATATTGACTCTCTGATATTTGAAATCTAGGAGGTGAATAAATCGAAGAAATAACAAAGTTTTGATGATATTCTTCAATACAGATGTTTGTTGCTTGAAGATAGTCCTCACAAAAATCACACAGTAAATGATGTTTAATTCGAGCCTTTATTATATATAATAGCTGAACCACCACATGCTCTGCCACGGGGGTCTTTAGTGTCATATAATATATAGCCATTGATTTTAAAAAAGCTATTTGTTGTTAAATGAGTCTCTGAAACCATCATGACATCAATTTGTTGGTTCTTTAAGAAGTACTCGAGTTCATTTTTGTGTTGGCGTAAGCCGTTTGCGTTCCAGAAAAATATTTTTAAACAGTTCATGGTTTGTTAAGTACCGCCTGCAACATCATAGATTGCATGCGAACCATTTCTTGCATCATGCTGCTCATAAAACTGTTTAACGAATGCACTAATGTCTCGATACTTGCTTCGAGACGATTGTAGTTACCAGATGGTGTTTGTTCTTTAGCTTCTGGAAGCATATTTGGGGTAGAATTGGTTGTAGGTGTCGCTTTGTGTGTCGAAACATGATTTGACTTTAACATATCCGCGTATGAAACATGTTTGGTTGTGGGTTGAGCTAACTGAGGGTCCCCACAAGAAGTTCGTAAGGGAGGCTTACGTACGACCGGTCTTTTAAGGTTTCTACATGAACGCCATAATGAATAATCTGATTGTGCAGTTGCGTCGAGGTCTTCCATATAATTTTTCAGAGATGCTACTCTTTGAGATTCTATTAGCTGTCTTAGCCGTTTCGTGCATTCTTTAAGTCTGGATATGAGTTGAGGAGATCTGTGTGATTGCCACTTTCTCCAAATTTTACTTTTTTCTGTCAAGAGCCGCTCAACATCTACAATATTATTTTTATTGCATCTGTTTAGTTGCCGGGTAACTGCTGCATGTTGGGCAGTTAATTTGATGTTTCGATCAAAATCAATAAGACACTCTGTTACGTCTTCTGGTGTTCTTAGAGGAATGTTTTTCGAACAATGAGTGCTTAGATATTTTCTATATTTCAACCAGTTAGTGCTTATGTTAAGCGTTGGTTATACCATATTTTGTTGATCCATAGGGGGGAATATTCTGAGGATAATTCTAGTGATGCTTTAACTATAATAATTTCTTTCGGAATACCCTTAAACACGCCAAAATCCATAACATCTGGTATTTTTTGCCGATCTATAGGGTAAGAGGTGAGTTGTCCACTTGAGATCACATTCAGACTCATTTTTGAAATAGTGGCACTAAAAGTAAATTAAAAGAAAGTACAAACATAAAATACATATTTTATATAAAGGGTGTTTTTTATAGAGATATAGAATTTTAAGTTGGCATTACTTTTCAAGATGGAGACCGATTTAACAGCTGTCAAGTGGTTTATTCTCAGTTTGGTTTGGCAATTCATCATGAATAGACTCACGCCTGAACAATGCTTGCAAATGGGCTCAAAACGAAATTACCGTTGTTCCCGATATTCATAAGCGAATTTTGTTTAGCGATGAAGCTCACTTCTGGTTGAATGGCTATGTCAACAAACAAAACTGCCGCATTTGAAGTGAAGGTAATCCTCTAATGTATGTCGAAACACCGTTACATCCAGAAAAACTGACTGTTTGGTGCGCTTTATGGTCTGGTGGAATCATTGTTCCGTACTTTTTCAAAAACGATGGTGGCCAGAACATTACAGTCAATGGTGATCCGTATAGAGCCATGAGTACTAACTTTTTCATTCCTGAATTGAATAACCATGATATTCAGGAGATGTGGTTTCAACAAGACGGCGCAACATGTCACATAGCTCGTGTCACAAGAGATTTTTTTAAAGTCACGTTTGGTGACCGCCCAATTGCACGTCTTGGACCTGTGAATTGGCCTCCAAGATCTTGTGATTTAACACCGCTAGACTACTTTCTGTGGGGCTATGTAAAGTCATTGGTCTATGCGGATATGCCACAAACGCTTGACCAGTTGGAAGACAACATTCGCCGTGTTATTGCCTATATGCCACAAATGTTGGAAAAAGTCATCGAAAATTGGACGTTCAAATTGGACTACATCCGCGCCAGCCGTGTCGGTCATATTCCAGAAATCATATTTAAAATCTTTCGGATTAATTAAATTCATGTCAATCGAATAATCCATCGTTGTTTTATTGCAACTTAAAGTTCTATACCTCTATAAAAAACACCCTTTATATTACTTTTACTGATTAAGGTGTTGTGAATGGTTTAGTCATACACAATTCCTTAATCAGCCTTTTGAGAATGTCTTATATAAAAATGATTTGATTGCTTGCCGTTTTATCACAGAGGATATAAAAGGACTGTTTAATTTAATTCTACATTAACATGCAAGTTACAACATAAAGTGAATGGCAACACAAAGATTGCTGAAAGAAGTATAAATAAGAATGTATGTGGAAGAAGTGTATACAGCGTAAAGGCTACAAATGAAAATATTTCCCGTAATTTTCTTGTGCTGTTCATGCTTCCTTAGTTAATTCTAAGACTAATCCAGTTTATCAGACTACAGACTGTGAAATAAACTAAAAATGTGCAAGCACTCTTTTTCACTAACCCAATAGAAATCATGACAAAAACACACATGCACAAACAATACCAATCACCATATGAGGTCATATTGCATATTTTTATGTAAAAACTCTACATATCTATTTCCCCTGGAACTCTTTATTTAGTTTCTATTCACTTTGTAACCTTTGTGTATGTAAGCAATTTTGAATTTATGTGTATGTGTGTTTTTTTATATTTATTTGTTTATGGCTTTTCATATCTAAAAATATTTAAATTTTTAAGAGTTCAAAAACTATTTGATATCAGATTTAGCTTGTAACAAGAACATAAATACATTTGGTTTTTAAACTCTGTTACTTTGCGTTTATCCCCCCTTTTCTTTCTCATTCCAACGATTAGTTTTCGATGGCAAATAAAAAAGTTTTTTGGAACAATTATTATTTATAACTTAACTGATTGTGTATTATTTTTAAAACTTTTGTCGCAATGTTTATAACGATGCCTTAGCAAATGCTTGCGATAACACTCACTTAAAAAACGTGGAAACTTAATAGATTCTTTTTAAGTTCAATTTAAATTATTATTTTTTTTAAGCGACTTCTGTAAAGAAGTTCTTTAGTTGACAGATTTTAATTAATTTAGTTTTTATTATTGAATATTAGGTTAATTATCCATAACATTTTACAAGAAAAACGCTACTTATTTGTTGGTTAACAAGGAAAAAATATTCAAAGTAGATATCTGCATTTCGATTGTTGCTTAAGCAAGGTAGATGTGCAGTGTCGCTTGCGCTTGGACGACTACCAATAAGTTAAATATTATTATTGAAATTGATGTTCCATACTCTTTATGGCTTTTAGGTTAGGTTAGTGCTTTATTGCTAGTCACCTCAAATCGAACACCTATTGGTACAGATGTGTTCTAGATTAACGTGGGCTCCTGCCAAGGTGGCTTTATCCCACGGTGCTCCAAACACCGAGTGAAATAAAGACGTAGACTAGCGCCCCCATTGTGTAGTATTTTTTATATATTACAATTGCCACCAATCGCAATTTGTACATAATTTGATACAGTCACAATGAGTAGCAATATATTATAATTGTATAATATGGCAAGCCTTTCCAAGGCAAGCCTAGAACCACATTATATCCTCTTGCTTAGGGGTTTGGAGACTATCCAAACTCCTTCTGTTGAAAATGCAACAGCACATTTTGATCAACAATGCATCCACCTTGCATACATCGATCTTAAACCACAACCAGGACGTGTACCCCCGAAGGGGATCTCACCAATAAGCGGTCACAGAGACAGGGGAGTCTCTTCGGGCACTGATAGGGCCTCGAAGAGGACCCGCAATTTTTATAGCAGACCTTTTCTTCCAGATTTATGCTCTAGGAACCCTAGCTTCTGGTACCCCTATTTTCCCCGAGTGAACCGCGTCAAAGCATTTGCCATTACTGCAGTGACAATTGGAACCCCCGGGGGTACCTATTGGTACATTGTCATTCCCTTCCTTTTTGTTTCAATGAATGAATTTAATGGCATCATCAAGTTAGAAACTTACGGAATCATGTAACCCATTCGCTCTGCTTTGCAGTCGCGAACTGTGACAGATTATGTGCTCTACAATCTATAATTCATTCATTTCGTCTAACATCCTGCAAAAATGCGGAGTTAGATTTGCACACAAACTCAAACCGAACAATAACCCAATATTACACCAAAAATAAATCCCAAGAACTTTTCTGTTCAAACTCAGGAGTATTTTAGTCCTTAAAATATGCAATCTGTTCAGCATAGCCCTTGAACCGTGCAATCATCTCTACCATTCCAGGACTGATCAGATCTACCTAAAACTAAAACTAAGATCCCCGTAGTGATGACTGTTTGGTGGTTGCACCGTTCTTTCCCTTAACTTAGAATCCATCCTCGCGCGAGGAAGGATTCTTCCTCCTCCTTGTCAGCGATGTTATTTTCCTCGACGCTGCAATGAAAGGGCACCCAGTCTAACTTTAGCATTAATCAAGCTTTTATTTAATTTCGGTGATGGTCCTTATGCAAAAGACAAAATTTAATAAGCATACGATATGCATTTAATTAGATTTTTGCCTTTTCATAAAAACATAAATTTAAGTGGTTCTAATCATCTAATCGAAAGAGTATTTTTTTAAATAATATCTGGTTTGGCCTACACTCTCGACTTCGAGGTCTGTTCAAAAGAAAAGATCCTTTTTGAATTTTCGCGGGCTGTGTATATTATCGAATTTTTTTTTGTATGTTGGTACCCAAGTGTTAGTCATACGTTGGCATTATCAGCCAATTTAAATTAGTAGTTTGTTGTTGACAACTGAAAGGGTTAATCACGTTTGTGTGTGTTCTTCGATTTTTGACTTTTGACGGCCAGAAGGCCGTCTTGGGATGATTGGGCCTTGGTTTCGACGTCATAACCATATACACACATTTCGTCAACTGTTATGACCCTTAAGAACAAACTTGGATCGTCGTTGACGTCAATTCACAACTCCTGAATGATACTAATGCCGTTACTTTTGCTCAAAATTTAGCAATTTTGGAACAAACTTCTCTGCCAGACATTTCATGCCTAAAACATTGGAAAAAATTACATGGCATGAGCCGATTGATATGCCAACATCCTCTGCAACTTCCTTAGTAATGATTCGACGATTTTCCAAAACAATATTTTTTACTGTTTCAATTTTATCTTCAGTTGTTGTTATGGTTGCAACTCTAGGACGCTCATCGGCATTACCATCTTCTAGGCCTTCTGTAAAGCGCTTGTTCCACTTATAAACACTTTTTGGAGACAAAGTGGACTCGGCGAATGCCACAGTCAATATTTCAAGTGCCTGGAAGTACTTTATTCGATTTTTAACACAAAATTTAATACATATTCTTTGATAAATTTACTTCAAAAGTCAAAAATCGAAGAACACACACAAATATGACTAACCCTTTCAGTTGTCAAAAACAAACCACTAATCCAAATTGGCTGATAATGCTTATGACTAACAGATGTGTAGCAACATAAAAAAAAAATCAATAATCGAAAGTACGCACCCCGCGAAAATTCAAAATGCACCTTTTCTTTTGAACAGACCTCGTATGCCCAAAAACTATAGAGCTCTTCATCTCCATATACCAAGGCCTATACAAGAATTCCTTTTTAAAATGCAAACGGTATGATCTGTAGAGCGTTAACCCACAGATATTATCGCAGAAATAGTAAAAATTGATTCAGGACACCCCAAATGATCCAAAGATCCGTTGAAATCCCGACATGGATTATTTCACGATTACTATACTTTACCTATACTACGTATGGTAATATAAAAAAATAAAAATTGGAAAATATTTAATGACTATGGCGAAGAGTAAATAAGATTTCCACTCGACCCTCACTTCTTTGAATTAGTTATTGTTTTAGAGACTCCGTTTATCATTAATTTTCTAGTATTAAATTGATTCGATTTGTTTCGCCAGTAAATAAAATACTGTTGTTATACCTTTCGGTGAAGACCGTCGTCACTGGATGTTTTGGTACGTTTGGCGAGCGCTTTCGATCTGAAGACATCATTTTCAAGCCGCGTTTAAAATGGTAAAAAATGAGTACCATTTTAAAGGCGGCTTGAAAATGATGTCTTCACATCGAAAGCACTCGCCAAACGTACCAAAACAGCCGATGACGACGGTCTTCACCGAAAGGTATGACAACATTAATTTTCTATTTTAAATTACTTTATTAAACAAAATTAATGCTAAATATTTATAAATTAAATGTTTGTCGACACATTAAAATAAATTTGGTGTTTTCTCCCATCGATGACTTTAAATGAATAAATTTTTTTATAACGAATACAAAGATATTTGGAGCTATTGGCTGATGAGTTCTTTCAGACACTTTTTTTTTTCGATAATAAAACTACTTCATTAATGGTTTATTTGCTATCTGAAATGATATAAAATAATAAAATAGTACTAGTCAATATAAAAACTCTAACTAAATATAAACAGAATTATAAGTTTCCAAAATTAAAGAGATAGTTCGAGAATTTCTTTCCAGAAACTACTTAAGTTTAGAGAAGATTCTCTCTTATTAAATTGGTTTTATAAAAACTAAAAAATAAAAAAATCTAAAGAAGTAAAGTAATAAGAACATTTTGTAATGATTTTTTTCAGACTTTCATCGTCATATTTAATTTCTTTGGGGAAAAAAGTGGCAACTATTAATTGGTAAATTCGATTATGTTGTTAATAAACCTATCTACTCGCACACATTTTACATCCTGTATGGCTTCCGGTTGAACACCAATATTCATTTGCACCGTACCAAATACACAAACACTTTTATTTATGTTCTTTGAGTTTGAAATAAAGTAGTGTTTGAATAATCGTCCTCAGGTTACTTCCTGTTTTAAGTTTAATATATTGTGCACAGCAACAGTAACAAGAAATAAGCAACTTGTTGCTTTAGCAGGGTCCCTTATATTGAATTTCGCTTAGATATCTATGTTAAATTAAGGTGTTTTAGTAACAACTACTATGGAACCCATATTACTTTACATATACATACACACACACACAGTTACTCACATTTATTTAAAAAGGTGTATACTCTTTTATATATTGACACTTTTAAGAGCACGTAGAAGCAGCATCTAGTGTGATATGTACGAGGGCATATTTTAATGTAATTTAAAACAAATTGAAAAATGATGATCTTAAACAAGGACACGTTCAACTTTTTACATAAACACACTGGACAAATAATTAGAACTCGAAATAAATTAGTCAATTTATCAAGCACAAGGTGCAGCCAATATGGCAATTCCCGTCTCTAAAGCTAAATTCTAAAAATGCATTCTCATATAATTTGACATTTTTAGTTTAAAAAAAAGAGGATTTAAAACTAAAAAATTAAATTAAATAATAAAAATGATTTAAGATTTCAGGTATTCATTTCACAAAAAAAAAGGAAATATTTAACTTCTCCAAATGTTCCCTTTACTGTTACGTACCCAAAGGGAGAAAAATGTAACGATATTGGTGTTGCTACAATGTCTGTCCGTTTATCAGGGCCCTTCCATCTCTAGACACATAAACGAAAGACCCTTGAAATTTTCACAAAAGCTGGACTTCTATGGTCGTTATTAAAAAACAAATACTAAAATTTATAGTGTCCGATAGTGAAGTGGTTTTCACGTAAAGGCCTTATTTTTTGAACAGTAGGCGGTAGACATCTTAAATTAATTTAAACTAATTTCGCGATATTAAAAAGTGTAAGAAACCAGCTGTTCCTGGTACGCTTCGCTACTCCACAAAAGAGACAATAAAAACATGAAAATAAAAGTATGACCAAGCTTTCACTCGAAAACTTTCCTAGTTTCACGACAAAAGTTGTTCAGTTTTTGTACGAGGTACGACGCCCACTGTTCTAATCCAATCTGGTTTTTGCGAGACTATACATATTAATACGATAATAATTTGAGATTGTATGGGAGGTACCACGCCTATTGTTTAAATCCAGTCAATATTTTTCTAGACTATGTACATTAGTATGAGGGTTGCTTGTGCAAAATTTCCAAACTCTACCTATTGTAGTTCTCTAGGTACACGATAATAATTTTTCACTTTGTATGGTGGTACCCCTATGCTCACTCTCCAATTCATTCTGTTCTTTGACAGTCTATGCGCATTAGCACAGGGGATTTTAATATAGGGGGAATATCGAAGCAGTCTTTCTTAATAGGTCTCTTTTCCACTAGCACAGTGTTTACTCGTGAAAAGTTTCAAGGCTCTACCTATTGTAGTTCGCCAGGAACACGATAAGAATTTTTCACTTGGTATGGGAGGTACCAGGCGCACTATTACAATTCAATCTGTGTCTAGCTAAGCTATTTACATACATATTAGGCGATACCTATTGCAGTTCTCTAGATACAGAATAATATTTGTTCACTTTATATGGGAGGTACCATGCCCACTATTCCAATCCAGTCTGTGTTTTTCTAAACTGTATATGTTAACATAAAGGTTACTGGTGCAAAATTTTAAGACGCTACCTATTACTGTTAGGTACAGTGAAATAACTCCCAAATGAAATAACTAACTCCCAATGCAATAACTCCCAATGAAATAAGTCCCAACGAAAATGAAATAATTTCCAAATTAAAAAAACGAAATAACTCCCAACGCCAAAATGAAATAAGATCCAAAAACTTAACCGTTAAACCGTTCAAAACAATTATATTTTTACAAAAAAACTGTTTAACTGTTTTAACCTCTATAGTATAATAGGTACCTCCCGATGAAGGAGGTCCATAACTTTGATATCATACCATATATCATAGATATATGACCAAAGGCCGGCTATACAGATAACATTTTGTTAGCGAATCCGCTGTTCCATATACCATAGAGATCATTGACCCATCCCGGCCTGTGTAGTCGGCCTTCGGCCGTATAGAAGGGTTTAACCTCTATAGTATAACCAACACCGGCTTCGCTTACTAAAGTTTTCCTGTATAGCAGGCCTACGGCCGGGCGCTAGGATTTTTTCCTCTATAGAATAACCAACACCGGCTTCGCTTACTAAAGTTTTTCTACATAGAAGGCGTTCGGCCGGGCGCAAGGATTTTCTCCTCTGTGGTATAACCAAACCCGGCTTCGCTTACTAAAGTTTTCCTGTATAGCAGGCCTACGGCCGGGCGCTAGGATTTTCTCCTCTATGGTATAACAAACACGGACTTCGCTGACTAAAAGTTTTCTCTGTATCCAGAATAATGCAATTTTAGTCAAATAAAATAACTCCCAATCAAAATAAATGAAATAACTCTCAACAGAATTAAGTTAGGAGTTTTTTCATTTGGAAGTTATTTCATTCCGAAATAATTCTTAATGAAAAATTATGAAATAACCTCCAAAAAATTGGGAGTAATTTCATTATGAAATAACTTCCAATTTGTATGGGATTTTCGAATTTTTTGTTGGGAATTATTTAATTTTTTTTTTGGGATTTATTTTATTTGGGAGATATTTCACGGTACCTTACTGTTACCCAACAACACGATGATAAATATTTACTTTGTAGGGGAGGTGTCAAGCCCACGTCAAATATCAAAAAACAAGTATATCTAGTAACAAAGATCGGTTCACTGGTGTAGCCAGCTATAGCTTTCCAAAAAACCTACAAACACATTTTGTGCTTTATATATATAGAAGATATTAACACGTATAAGAAATAAAACTAAACATTTTAGGATGTTCCGAAATTGACGTAATTTTTACGTATATGTCCTTATTTTTGAACTGCAATAGGTAGACTGTATCAGTGATGTCGTTTAGTTTTTTCTATATGTTTCGTAACCTTTTAAGGCTGCACGTAACATTTAGTAAAATTTTCGTAACTTTTGATACAACGATAAAATTTCAAAATGTAACTTTTTATGAAAAAATTTAATTTTTTGGAAAGAAAAGTGTAACTTGTATTAGTGTGGCCCTGGCAACACTGGTACGTATGGATATACGTATATATATAGATGTTACACGTAACAGCATTTCAATTAAATTCAATGGTTATTCTGCCAGGTATAATGGCTCGTGTGATTGCTTTATAAATCCCCATAAAAATACCTACAACTCAAACGCCAAGTATCAAAATGTTTAATATTTAAAATAAATACTTGTCCATTATTTAAAACTGTTAACCCGGCAATAATTCTTTGAAACTTTGAAAGCTGTTAAATAAAAATGAATGAAAGCTTATTATTACACTACAGGTTTTTATTATTATTTTAAGCTTTAAAAAATAATTGATTAATTCCGCTTGATATTGACTTCGTATAGGATGCCTCGGATGGGATTGTTCTTGTATGTAACTCCTTTGAAATCTGTAAAAATACTTTTAAAGAAATTATTACATAAATATATGTTTTATATTTTTATGTTTTATATTGTTATGTTTTATATCTAGAAAAAAAAACTCTTCAATTTTTTTATTTTATTTTTGAACTGCCCTCCTGGTAATGAATATAGTAACAATCAAAATTTTACTAAAGTTGTTTGTGTTTACATAGTTTGTCATAATGACTTTTTGATTGGATTTCATTTGGTTTCTATTTCATATACTAAACTGTGTGTGTGTATGTGTGTGTGTGTATCGATACAACATAAAAAAGTGTGTGTGTGTGTTAACATAAATTTCAAAATAAAATACAAAAATTACAATTTACTGTATTTTTCTAGATTGAAAAGTTCCAGAGAATACATCCCTCAATAAAGTGTTGAATTGAGCGAAAATTAAAATTGTATTTTTAAATAGAAATTATGAAATAAACAAATACTAAGGCTAATATAATTGCGTAAAAAACATAATTTTACAAATTTTAGATTTTCAGTTTAGATAGACTCACTTTATGTCTGACATTTACTTGGTAGTAATGATATAGAAGAGTTTAAGAGTTTGGCAAACTTAATTATGTTTGTATACTGTAAAATTGCCATATTGAAATATAGCAGTGATCGAGGTCGTTAGTCTTCTAACAATATTCTGCTCGAATAAGCCATTTATTTTGAAAGTATTCTACACAAATTTTGAGGCTCTTTTATACTGTGCAAATACTATTTATATATTTACTTTGTATAGACGTACCTGTCGCTGGATTATAACTCAAGATGTTGCACTATATGTTTTATTTAAAATTCTATTACCGTATTTTTAACCCTATGAGAATTACAGAATATGGCTGCTGATATTGCTTAATAAAAATTATTTAAGATTTCAGGTATTCATTTCACAAAAAAAAAATATATATTTAACTTCTCCAAATGTTCTTTTTACTGTTTCGTACCCAAATGAGAAAAATGTAACGATATTGGTTTTGCTACAATGTCTGTCCGTTTATCAGTGCCTTTCATCTCTAGACGCATAAAAGACAGACTCTTGAAATTTTCACAAAAGTTGAACTTCTATGGTCGTTATTAAAAAACAAATACTAAAATTTAGAGTGTCCGATAGTGAAGTGGTTTTAACGCAAAGGCCTTATTTTTTGAACAGTAGGCGGTAGAGATCTTAAATTAATTTAAACTAATTTCGCGATATTAAAAAGTGTAAGAAACCAGCTGTTCCCGGTGCGCACTATATAATGGGTGATTTTTTTGAGGTTAGGATTTTCATGCATTAGTATTTGACAGATCACGTGAGATTTCAGACATGGTGCCAAAGAGAAAGATGCTCAGTATGCTTTGACATTTCATCATGAATAGACTTACTAACGAGCAACGCTTGCAAATCATTGAATTTTATTACCAAAATCAGTGTTCGGTTCGAAATGTGTTTCGCGCTTTACGTCCGATTTATGGTCTACATAATCGACCAAGTGAGCAAACAATTAATGCGATTGTGACCAAGTTTCGCACTCAGTTTACTTTATTGGACATTAAACCAACCACACGAATGCGTACAGTGCGTACAGAAGAGAATATGGCGTCTGTTTCTGAGAGTGTTGCTGAAGACCGTGAAATGTCGATTCGTCGCCGTTCGCAGCAATTGGGTTTGTGTTATTCGACCACATGGAAGGTTTTACGCAAAGATCTTGGTGTAAAACCGTATAAAATACAGCTCGTGCAAGAACTGAAGCCGAACGATCTGCCACAACGTCGAATTTTCAGTGAATGGGCCCTAGGAAAGTTGGCAGAAAATCCGGTTTTTTATCGACAAATTTTGTTCAGCGATGAGGCTCATTTCTGGTTGAATGGCTACGTAAATAAGCAAAATTGCCGCATTTGGAGTGAAGAGCAACCAGAAGCCGTTCAAGAACTGCCCATGCATCCCGAAAAATGCACTGTTTGGTGTGGTTTGTACGCTGGTGGAATCATTGGACCGTATTTTTTCAAAGATGCTGTTGGACGCAACGTTACGGTGAATGGCGATCGCTATCGTTCGATGCTAACAAACTTTTTGTTGCCAAAAATGGAACAACTGAACTTGGTTGACATGTGGTTTCAACAAGATGGCGCTACATGCCACACAGCTCGCGATTCTATGGCCATTTTGAGGGAAAACTTCGGAGAACAATTCATCTCAAGAAATGGACCGGTAAGTTGGCCACCAAGATCATGCGATTTGACGCCTTTAGACTATTTTTTGTGGGGCTACGTCAAGTCTAAAGTCTACAGAAATAAGCCAGCAACTATTCCAGCTTTGGAAGACAACATTTCCGAAGAAATTCGGGCTCTTCCGGCCGAAATGCTCGAAAAAGTTGCCCAAAATTGGACTTTCCGAATGGACCACCTAAGACGCAGCCGCGGTCAACATTTATATGAAATTATCTTCAAAAAGTAAATGTCATGGACCAATCTAACGTTTCAAATAAAGAACCGATGAGATTCTTCTCAAGCTCTTAAAAAATCACTCGTTATTTTATTTAAAATTCTATTACCGTATTTTTAACCTTATTTTCTCTTGCAAATAAGAAATTTTTATGAGAAAAATGTATCCTATATATAAAGCGAGGTACTAACATTTTATTAAAATACATCTAGTAGTTTCTGCAGACATACGGACAAACAGATAATAATTCCAAAAATTGTAACACACAGATATATGTAGATAAATTGTAATACTTAGTAAGGAGAATGGAAAAAACAAATGCAGCCTGATTAAACATTTAAGGTGGCATCGACTAGAAAAAAAAGAGATGGCTGAAGAGGAATTTATAAAACAAAGTAGAGAATTGAAGGACATGGAAATAGTGATCTCCAGACATTTCTAATTTCACACTCATAATATATTTGAAATAAGCGCGAAGGCACCTGTAGGTAGTTTAAATAATTACATCGTCTCCGCCTTCTTTTCATTTTCGAAACTTTTTAAAACTTGGTCACTGCCACAAGGCATTAATGTTTACACAAAAACTCTTAGCAAATATTTTTGGTATTTTAATTGTCAACTTGGTTGTTGGTACCATTTGCAAAACTCTTTTAAATAAAAACATTTTGCTGGGAACAAAAGCATTCATTTCTTTAAAGCAAATTTTTATTCAACCTAGAGCGAAATTTTTATTTAATCAGACGCTTAAAATGTACTCAAATCCCGAGTGAAATAGTTAAGTATTTGGCGTAAAAACAACAATTCAGATTGTAAATTGCAGCGAAAATGTACTAAATGGAGAACAAAATGAACGAAACGCTTTATCTGCTAAAGTTATTCCTGTTTATCGAGGTTATATGCCTATTTTGTGATTTATTTAAAAGAATAGGAGATAAAAACTTTTCATCAACTTTTCCATATTTATGGACTCTGCAACATCGATTTCAATGGTCTAAATGTGGTTTGTACAATTCTGTTTTAGTCATAACAGCACAAATGACGCCAAATGTTGAGTTCGTCCAGAAGAAATCATCATGCCAGCAATCTATACGTATAATGAAATAGCAACTTTTTCCCTGTCTGTCTGTGTTCGTATGACGTAAAATCTAATGGATGGATTTCAATAATATTTTGTGAGGAGGTGCTTTAGTATCCTGATTCAAATATAGAGTATAGAAATTATTTATTTCCAAGAGAAAGTGAATAATAAGCAGTGAAAGTACGCCGATTTTTTTAACGATTTAAGGCATCTATTATTTTTGAATGCGGGATATTTTAAATACGGTTGCGCAACAGATGGCGCTGTTTGCAAATAATGACAAAATATGAATTTCTTACAGCCAAATAGCCAATTGAATAAAATTTGTATTTGATTTGTATTTTTACTTTGTTGAATTACATTGTTATTAAAATATTTTAAACAGAGCTTTACAATAGTTTAGTTTAGTTAAGTTTATTTATTTTCCCAAAAAATTCGTTACCAAGGTAATTTTATAACAAAAATTACTTAACTAATTACAATTTAACCTTTGCATACTAATGCATTTTTCAAAGCGTTAATTCATAACAATTTGTACAGTTTTGTATACAACATTCTATTCTAATTAAAAATATTTTACATATAATTCCCCAAAAAAGGGTTGAAATAGGGAAGCAAAGCTTTACAATAATTTTTAGAATTATAGAATTTTATAATTTTATCCAGGGATGTGTTCCTTTATTTTAAGTAAATACGTAAGAGTCTTAAAATCTGGTGTGGATTACTTTCAAAACAAAATCGAACAAAATATTGTCAGAACGCACACAACGTGTGTGGGCACAGCTAGTAGTGAATAAAATCCATTTAATGATATTGAGTTATGATGGGACATTTTAATAGAGCTGATACATTTAGCAGAAGTATTTAATTATGAAAGAGCTATCCGTCAAATGATAATCGAACTCTTCTTGTTACTTTGAATACGGAAAATTTAAAATTGAAGCACTACTCACTGCATCCCCCAACCAATTCTTCAAAATTCCAATCATAACACATGAGTAGGAATTATTATTTCCAATTAAAAAACAACAAAAAATCCAGTTTATTATAAAAGGCTCACCTTCCCTTTCATCTTTGCATCAAGTTAGCTTAGCTTAGCTAGTGAATAAACTTTTTCTGGTTTCTGATTTTTGATAATTAATCTAATTTCAGTTTGACTAATGTGAAAAATTTAGTGTCAACCATACATACACAGGAGTAACTGACAAACAAAAAGAGTCATCAACTGTACATCTAATTGATACGTATTAACCATCAATATTGATTTTTCCCTAATTATGAAATACGAAACTTGTAGTAATAAAATCATACGCTCATCTACAAAATATTGAAACAGCTCAGGGCAGGATGTGTGCTACACATTGAATTAACTTTGTAAGGCCACAATGAATTATTTTACAAAATTTATTTGGGAAATATTTCAAGGCATTAAATTTGTTTTGAAAAAAGAAAGTGATTGATGTGTTTATTAGAAAAGAAGGATAAATTAGAAGTTGAAATAAATAAATATATTGATATTTTATACACACACACACATGCATATATACATGTGACTTACTAACAAATCTGGGATATATTTTGATTTTGAGATTTTGATGAGATGGGTGCTGTGGTTGCTCACAATAATGAATAAACGTGGTCGTGTTTTGATTCATTGTCGGGGTTAGATATTTTCTTCGCGATTATAGGAAGGAGTTGCTGGATTCAAGATTATAAAACATAAATAAAATTTCTGACAATGCAATGAACTCTACCGGGTAAATCCTATATGAATGATGCAAAGATTTCTAAATAATATAGATGCTGGTGCAAACTTTCGTGGACACATGAATGTTCAAAAAATGCATAGAACCTGAATTTGGTAAACGTACGGTGAGACATAAGTGTTTTCCTGGCCAGTTGGAATTTCCGCCACGGAAACGCCTCACAGCTCACAGGTAGTTTATACTTATCACTTTCAGAAAGTTACGAATGTTTTGACCCTAAGACAATAGAAGAAGGACGAAGATACTTTTGTGGCTCGTTCGAAATTTAATAAAGATAAACTACTACCTATATATAGGTACCTATACTATACTACCTATACTACCTATATATAGGTACCTATATATAGCTATAGGATAAACTACTACCTATATATAGGTACCTATATATAGGTAGTAGTTTATGTTAATAAACGTGCAAATCACTTTTGGAACATCCTTAATTTTTAGTTTTATTTTTTATACTTGTTCATATAGCGAAAATAGTTTTAAATGACATATATGCTAATATTACGTCACTATTGGAACACCCTTTAATTTTTAAAATTATTATATTAATATCCCTTCTGTAGAGATTTTAACAGTAGACCTGTAGTTCGAGAATAAGGCCATATATGTACAAATTACTTTTTTATCGTGACACCCTTTTATTATTAGTTTCACTGCTTATATTGTAATTTTAAAGAGCCCGTCTCTTACTGTTCAAAAATTAAGCCATATACGTGAAAGCCAATTCACTATTGGATACCCTTTTTTTTAGTAATTATTTTTATAAAAATTATAGAAGTACAACTTTTGTGAAGATTTCATGAGAGAGAAGACGCTGACAGATGGACAGACATTATAGCGGAAACAATAGGATTATGTTGTCATCCATTGGGTACGAAAGCCTAAAAATAATATTTTTTACTACCATAGTTTCTAAGATTAATTTTGAGAGATTTCTGAAAGTGTTTAAGCATTAACAATCAAAAGGATACAATACAAATTTGTAACGAGTGATTTTTTAAGAGCTTGAGAACTTTTTTTTAAAAAAAAACGCATAAAATTTGCAAAATCTCATCGGTTCTTTATTTGAAACGTTAGATTGGTCCATGACATTTACTTTTTGAAGATAATTTCATTTAAATGTTGACCGCGGCTGCGTCTTAGGTGGTCCATTCGGAAAGTCCAATTTTGGGCAACTTTTTCGAGCATTTCGGCCGGAATAGCCCGAATTTCTTCGGAAATGTTGTCTTCCAAAGCTGGAATAGTTGCTGACTTATTTCTGTAGACTTTAGACTTGACGTAGCCCCACAAAAAATAGTCTAAAGGCGTCAAATCGCATGATCTTGGTGGCCAACTTACCGGTCCATTTCTTGAGATGAATTGTTCTCCGAAGTTTTCCCTCAAAATGGCCATAGAATCGCGAGCTGTGTGGCATGTAGCGCCATCTTGTTGAAACCACATGTCAACCAAGTTCAGTTGTTCCATTTTTGGCAACAAAAAGTTTGTTAGCATCGAACGATAGCGATCGCCATTCACCGTAACATTGCGTCCAACAGCATCTTTGAAAAAATACGGTCCAATGATTCCACCAGCGTACAAACCACACCAAACAGTGCATTTTTCGGGATGCATGGGCAGTTCTTGAACGGCTTCTGGTTGCTCTTCACTCCAAATGCGGCAATTTTGCTTATTTACGTAGCCATTCAACCAGAAATGAGCCTCAGCGCTGAACAAAATTTGTCACATTTGAACATTTCGAACCGAACACTGATTTTGGTAATAAAATTCAATGATTTGCAAGCGTTGGTCGTTAGTAAGTCTATTCATGATGAAATGTCAAAGCATACTGAGCATCTTTCTCTTTGGCACCATGTCTGAAATCTCACGTGATCTGTCAAATACTAATGCATGAAAATCCTAACCTCAAAAAAATCACCCATTATAATAAATCATCGTTGTGAGAACCTCAGAATAATTTTTTTTTTTTTTTTCATAATTTATTTATTGTATCTTCAATAATTTTTGAACTAACAATAATTACTCGTATCTTAAGTCTAAAATAAAATATTCTTTTTAAGTCCAGCCAGTGCTAGACAAAAATAATGTTTGTTTCACGGATTTCGAAATCATTTGCGGGTCATCCCTCTAATGTACGGCCAAGAAAAGCAGTATCTCTTCTTTTTAGTCGAATGTAACCAGGTTCATTCAGCATGTTACGCGCCAAAGGGTTTGGATGAGATTCAAGCCTCTTTAGATATGTGACTGCATGTTCCGCTATTTCTGATTTAACTGATGGCATATTTAGGTCTTTGTGGATGTTCGAATTTTTTATATACCAGGGAGCAGATGTAATAATACGTAAAATCTTATTTTGGCGCCTTTGAATTTTTTCTACATTGCTAGCTGAGGCAGTGCCCCATAACTGAATTCCATAACACCAAATTGGTTTGAGGATCGACTTTTACAGTAGAAGTTTACAATCTAAGCTCAGGGTGGAGTTTCTGCCAATAAGCCAATTTAGTTGTACTGCTTTTAGTTTCATTTGTGTTAACTTGAAGTCAATGTGGGTTTTCCAAGTAAGGCGACGGTCAAGATGTATACCCAGATATTTAACATCTGAAAGCTGTGGTATCATTTGGTTATTTATGCGAATAGGAGGGCATGAGTCCCTGCGCAGTGTGAAAGTTATGTGAGTGCATTTTTGTTCATTCACTTTTATTCTCCATTTTTCTAGCCATTTTTCCAAATTGAGTATGTGGTCTTGTAAAAGTTGTGATCCTTCTTGGGCACTTTCATGAATACTTAAAAAAGCTGTGTCATCTGCAAAAGTTGATGTGTGGACTAGGGTGCTAATTGGCATATCCGATGTGTACAGTAAATATAAAATTGGTCCCAAAATACTACCTTGGGGAACTCCGGCTTCAATGAGCTGTGGCGAGCTTAAAAAGTCACCTTCTTTTAATAAAAACTTGCGATTCGTTGAATAATCTTTTAAGAGCTTATACAAGTTTTCGGGCAAGTTCAGCTTTAGTTTAAATATTAGGCCTTCGTGCCAAACCTTATCGAATGCTTGAGAAACGTCGATAAAGAGCGCAGAACAGTATTTTTTTTCTTCAAAGGTCGTTTTAATTACATTTACTAATCTGTGTGTTTGTTGGATCGTACTATGTTGTTTTCTGAAGCCGAATTGATGGTTCGGAATGCATCCTTTCGCGCTAAGAATTTGATTCAGCTTAGTTATTAATATTCTCTCAAACAACTTTGACACGTTTGATAAAAGGCTTATAGGTCTGTATGAATCTACTTTTGTGTGGTCTTTTCCTGGTTTAGGAATCATAGTTATCAAAGAGACCTTCCACTCTGTGGGAAAGTACTCAAGACGTAAGATGGCATTAAAAACAAACAGAATAATTCTGCGACCTATACGGGGCAACTCAACTAACATCTTGTTACTTGTTTTATCAACGCCAGGGGCTTTTTTGGTGTTTAAATCTGCTATTGCCCTTTCAATATCGCGAAATTCAAATCTTAGGGGTACTACGGCACTAGTCTCTACTGATGGTAACTCAGCTATATGAGTACATACATTTGGGGTGAAAACCTTCTTCAAATGTCCAACAAACAAATTGCCTTTTTCGGTATCATTCCTTGCCCAGTCTCCACAAGAAGTTCGCAAGGGAGGCTTACGTACGACCGGTCTTTTAAGGTTCCTACATGCACGCCATAATGAATAATCTGATTGAGCAGTTGCATCGAGGTCTTCCAAGTAATTTTTCAGAGATGCTACTCTTCGAGATTCTAGCAGCTGTCTTAGTCGTTTCGTGCAAACTTTAAGTCTAGATTTGAGTTGAGGAGATCTGTGTGCTTGCCACTCTCTTCTAATTTTTCTTTTCTCAGCCAAGAGCCGCTCGACATCTACAAAGTAAATTTGATTGTATCTAGCTGGTTGTCTGGTTTCTGTCGCATGTTGGGCAGCTGATTTAAGGTTTTGATCAAAATAAATTAGACTCTGGTCCACATCTTCTGGTGTTCTTAGCGGTACGTTTTCCGAACAATGGGTACTGAGATACTTTCTATATTTCAACCAATTAATGCTTGTGCAAGTTGTTGGCGACACGATATTTTGCTGATTCCATATATAGACAATAGTGGGTGAATGATCTGAGGATAATTCGAGTGACGCTTCAACCTTAATCATTTCTCTCGAAATACCTTTAGTCACGCCAAAATCAATAACATCAGGTATTTTTTGTCGATCATGTATGTTTAGCGTTGTAGTCGCCTGATGCTATGAAACAGGGACCTAGTGATTTGAAAAAGTTGATGTATTGCCTCTCTGATATTTGAAATCTAGGAGGTGAATAAATCGAAGAAATAACAAAGTTTTGATGATATTCTTCAATACAGATGTTTGTTGCTTGAAGATAGTGCTCACAAAAATCACACAGTAAATGATGTTTAATTCGAGCCTTTATTAGAATAGCTGAACCACCACATGCTCTGCCACGGGGGTCTTTAGTGTCGTATAATATATAGCCATTGATTTTAAAAAAGCTATTTGTTGTTAAATGAGTCTCTGAAACCATCATGACATCAATTTGTTGGTTCTTCAAGAAGTACTCGAGTTCATTTTTGTGTTGGCGTAAGCCGTTTGCGTTCCAGAAACATATTTTTAAACAGTTCATGGTTTGTTAAGTACCGCCTGCAACATCATAGATTGCATGCGAACCATTTCTTGCATCATGCTGCTCATAGAGCTCATAAAACTGTTTAACGAATGCACTAATGTCTCGATACTTGCTTCGAGACGATTGTAGTTACCAGATGGTGTTTGTTCTTTAGCTTCTGGATGCATATTTGGGGTAGAATTAGTTGTAGGTGTCGCTTTGTGTGCTGAAACATGATTTGATTTTAACATATCCGCGTATGAATCATGTTTGGTTGTGGGTTGAGCTAACTGAGGGTAATGAGCATTTGCTTGGTATTGTGGCTGCCTAGCAGGAGTATTTAATTTCTGAGTTGACTTCCTTACCATAGAAAAAACTGGACAGCCTCTGTAGTTAGCGGTGTGAATAATAATATAATTATTATAAATAATAATATAATTAAAAATAGGCATAGTACTAGTAACCGCGATTCTACAACAAAACAGTTTTGTGGCTACACTTACTGTCAAACTCCATTAATAAGTGAACTAAAAAGAAACATAAACTAATGAACTGAAGTGAAGTGAAGTGAAGTGAACTATTGAGGTGAAGTGGACCAATGATGTTGAAGTGAACTAATGAGCTGAACTGAAATTAGGAGCTGACATGAGCTAAGTGTGATGATCACTTAGGTCATTTGAGTGATCAGTTCAACTGAAATAGGTCTTTCATGAAGTACACAAATCTACATTGTTCATGTGCCTGAGCTCATAAGAATTTCTTGTGGTGAGAAATGTTACGTCCCGGCTATAACTTAGGGATACTGTGATTATATAGTAAACTATGGGGAGCGTTAGGGTTACGTTACCTTACAAATCGACGTATATTAAATACTTGGTAACAAAAATCAAAACAATAGATAAAATCATTTATCATTAGTGAACAAATAAAATCAAGAAAAAGGTTCTCAGTTGAGCCGAACCCCGATATCCTTGATAAAAAACTATCTCTCTATCAACTTCACGACTTTACAATATTAAGAATAAAACATAAAAATTTCGATTTAATTTTTTCACGCGAAAAATATTATAAACAATTTAATTTTTTCTTTTCAATGTTTCTTTATTGTTCGCTTTTGTTAAAATCCATTTATTTTATTCCAAGTTTTCTTTAACTTTTTATGTTTTTTAACATGACATGAACATATTGAATTATGCATCGTAAAAATGTCTGGATCATAAGTGCATGTTACCACACCATCAATGTTGCATGCATCAATATCAATAGATACTTGTGCAGACAAAAACTTACTAACAGTTACACACACACACACACACACACAAATACACCCACCCACACAAGTATGAAAGACATAGTAAATGTGCTCATATTGTGACTGTTGAACTTATCTTAACTTTTTGGTTTTTTATTTTTATTTGTGTGCCTGGCCGCCTGTGCCGATGTCGTCAGTATATTTGTCTGAGTCTCATTGAGATTTTATTAACTGTTATCGTATGCAATCTATTTTTATTAGATTTGCAATTTTATTTTATATATTTTTTTTATTTGATTTGTTCATTTATGCAACCAAGCATACGTTCGTTCATTCACACACTTATAAATTTTATTTAAAATAAATGTCTTGATTTCTTGTTTTTTTTTTTGTTTTTTTGTGTAGCAGACAAAGCAAAATTGTTTATAAATTGTGAGATTATTTGATTTGATTTTTATGTCTTTATTTTTTGCTAATTTCAATCCTTCTTTATTAAATATAATATTGCCATAGGGAATTTGTATATACTATTTAAATTTAGTTATAAATATAACAAATTTACAATACTGAATTCCAAATATTTTGAGGCCCATTGCAAATAGATAAAATCCTGACTTTATTGGAAAATTATAATTATGGGCCTGAGTGTAATATCTTAGCAGATACTTCTTTAAACCTCCATAATTCCGTTAATAATGCGTTTTTTTTTTTTAAGAAAATAAGCAAAATCTGGGATCACATATTTTTGACCAAAAATCCATTTTTTATATGAAAATTAAAAAAAAATTTTAAACCTCTATAAATCCATTAATAATGCGTTTTTTCAGAAATTAAGCAAAATCTGTTATCATTTATATTTTTGACCAAAAACCCGTTTTTTATATGAAAATTAAAAAAAATATTTATACCTGCATAACTCCGTTAATAATGCGTTTTTTATTAAGAAAATAATCAAAATCTGGGATCATCTCTTTTTGACCATTTTTTGAGCTGATGATATGTTCCACTTTATCTTTTACAAGACTCCTTTTCATGGGATTTTCGTGGCCATCAAATATAAATTACAATTACTTTTTATGACGTTGTTTATTAAAAACTCTCCTGTAAATTATTTGTTATTTTCCAAATATTTAAGACATTAAACGCAAGTTTCTTAATAACATATTGTGAATAAAATCAAGATTTGCGCACTGATTTTAAGGAGATATGGCTTATTTAAAAACTGTTCTTTTACCAACACATCAATAGTGGTAGATGAAAGAAATGATGAAAGCCTTAATGTGAATCAAATAAAATACAAAACTAGGATTAGGCCACAGGTACTGTTCATGTCTGAACGTAAAGGGTTATCCATCTCTGGTTCATAATGGGTGATGTCAAATTATAGTTAAAGGATATGACGTCTAAGAGGCGCTGCTGTTCTTGTTGTCTTCTTTCGTTTAATTTTTCGTTAATAAGTTTTTTAGATACTTAGTTTTTGTCGTTCAAAAATAAGCTTGAAAAAATATTGTTCGTAGTAGAAGTCGCGCTTTAATACTTTAATCGTTGTAATAATAATTTTTACGCCATATCGTTGGCCATAGTTTGTTAAATCTTTCCTTTTTCTTTGCGCCATATCGTTGGCCATTTCGAATTAAATATTGTTTGCTGTTGGGCATTAAATATATTTTATATGATATCGTTTGCTTGATCGGGAAATTGAAATTGATTGTAATTTGAATAATTTGTGAAAGAGTTAGAAATAAAACAAAAGTAATTTTCTACTTGTTTATTAATATTGAAACTACCACAGTCTTTCATTTAATTTCGTTTATTTTGTGAGCTACTGGAGTTCATAAACTATCTCCTGGAATTCCACTTTGCTGAGGAAGCTGTCTCGAAGCCAACCTCATTTCGACAAAAACAGGTACTATTAAGTGTGCATATATGCACAGACCATTTCAGAGCAATAAAGTACAGTTTTTAACAGCTTATTTTCACTTCGTACCACAGCCATATTTCTAGAGAATAATTTTTTTCCTCAGATATAAATTTGATTAATTCTTTAATTGATTCACGCCACGTCCATTAGCTCGATTTTACTTTGAAAGTATTCCACACCTATTGCAAGACTTACTTATTTAGAATAGCACCTATAAGAGAATTTTAACAGAATTTTTACCAAATTTTAAAAACTAACGCTAAATAACAAAAATCATTTAATCACATAATTACCTAAGTATGTATTTCACAAACTAACCGAATAATACAACAAGTACTCGACTTAAAATAAATTATATAAGAAATAAAAATTTTATTCAATTGACTATTTGGCATATGTTTTAAGCGCCATCTGTGTTTAAATATTAAAATAAGAGGTGCCGTGCCGTAGTAAGTAGTTAAAACGATCTCTGTTTTAAAATATAAAGGGTGTTTTTTATAGAGGTATAGAACTTTAAGTTGCAATAAAAAACGATGGATTATTCCATTGACATGCATTTTTTTTATCCGGAAGATAATCTTGTGGCATTACATTTGAAATATGATTTCTTGCATATGACCGCCACGGCTGGCGCGTATGTATGTAATCTGTACGTCTAATTTTCGATGACTTTTTCCAACATGTGTGGCCGTATATCGGCAATAACACGGCGAATGTTGCCTTCCAAATGGTCAAGCGTTTGTGGCTTATCCGCATAGACCAATGACTTTATATAGCCCCACAGAAAGTAGTCTAGCGGTATTAAATCACAAGATCTTGGAGGCCAATTCACAGGTCCAAAACGTGAAATTAGGCGGTCACCAAACGTGTCTTTCAATTAATCTATTGTGACACGAGCTGTGTGACATGTTGCGCCGTCTTGCTGAAACCACATCTCCTGGACATCATGGTTATTCAATTCAGGAATGAAAAAGTTAGTAATCATGGCTATATACCGATCACCATTGACTGTAACATTCTGGCCACCATCGTTTTTGAAAAAGTACGGACCAATGACTCCACCAGCGCATAAAGCGCACCAAACAGTCAGTTTTTCTGGATGTAACGGTGTTTCGACACACACTAAAGGATTACCTTCACTCCAAATGCGGCAGTTTTGTTTGTTGACGTAGCCATTTAACCAGCAGTGCTCTTCATCGCTAAACAAAATTCGCTTATGAAAATCGGGAACAAACCTTTTTTTGGGCCCATTCCACGAATCTACGCCTTACTTGGTGATCGTTTGGCTTCAATTCTTGCACGAGTTGAATTTTGTAAGTACGCAAATCATGATCCTTCCGCAAAATCTTCCATAAAGTGGATGGACACAGATCCAATTCTTGTGCTCGATGGCGGATGGACTCATTCGGGTCTTCCTCAATGCTACGCACTACAGCAGCAATAGCTTATTCTATACGCACCGTACGGCGTCTCTGGAGATGCGAGTTATCAATAGAAGTAAATGTGGTGCGAAAACGTTCCATGGTTAATCGAGTTAACTGCTCTGATGGACGATTTTGTCGACGATGAAATGGACGTAGTGCGCGATATAAAATTGCACTATTTGCAAGCGTTGTTCAGGCGTGAGTCTATTCATGATGAATTGCCAAACCAAACTGAGAATAAATCACTTGACAGCTGTTAAATCGGTCGCCACCTTGAAAAGTAATGCCAACTTAAAGTTCTATACCTCTATAAAAAACACCCTTTACAAATACCACTTTTATTGTACTTTAGCTTACAAATTTTAAATCGCAAATATCTCAAATACGAGTGCTAACTTCTAAAAACTGCTAATGCCATTGAATTCAGCGTACTCGAATTAGCTTTAAAAAATAAATAAATATTAATCATACGCAACACTGTGCGTTTCTAGTTTAAATTTTAAATTATCGTCGTTCATATATGAATTCTCATAAAAATTGTAATGTAATTAAAGCGCTTTATTGCTTGCTACTCACATATAAATAAAATTTATTTAATGATTAAGAAAAAATTCTATGTAAAGCTACTCCATACATGCAACCAAGTTTATGTCTTTATCTTTTTAATTTTTTATTACTTTTTACTCCATATGTGCACACACAAGAATTGCAATCAAATGTTTTATTTAAAATGCCAAGTTTTTTTTTGTAATTCTTTAAATTAAATTCATATTTTTTAATGCATCTCTTTTGTAGGAAGTAAATTTTTTTTTTTATTATCTGAGTGCGATTGTTTGTCTGTGTGTGTTTTTTTTGCCATTATAAATAAATAGTCTTAAGTTCTGTCATCATATGTAGAGTTGTAAATCTAAAACTCCATCTTATGACTTTTATTACTCATATAAATACAAAAAATACACATCCACATACACATTATTATTTAATATTTAACTTACCTCCTTTGCATGAGGAAATTGCTTTCCTGTTAACTTTTGCCTTGATTTTTTTTTGTTTCCTCTTTTTTATGCCAACATTTCTTTAACATCCGTTTTGTAACTGTTAGAAATTGTATGGGGATGTATGTGTGTGTGTGTGTGTGTGTGTACATGTAATCTCACATATAAAATAACTGCAAATATAGCTACTGGCAAAACTCGTTCTGCTTACTACTTCACTACTTAAAGTTTCTAAACAGGTTTGTTTATTTCTGGATGTATCTATGTGTGTTTGTGTGAGTGTGTGTGTGTTGAAGGAGTTTATTGAAACAAAATGTAGCAGCTTTTAAGACTTCATAAATTTAATTCATTTTATAGAAATTGCACTGATTGTTATTTTGAGAAAAGGCTTCTTAGTTGAAAATAATGTATTGTAGTCATAGTTTATATTAGTTTTAACTTTTTTTACCATTTATGATAAAAGAAAATAAGTGATTTTGTAAGTTTTTTTTTAGTTGTACTAACTTGTTTACTTATTTCAAATTTATAAACAAAAATAATCGAATTTATATAAAGTTTGGCATTTTAAATAAAACAAATTTAAATGGCTGACTATTGATACTAATTTTTTAAAATTATTATGTTTTGTGAACAGAAAACTTAGCTTATGTTAAATTATCAGCGTAAAGCACTTTTGCATACCTTTTATTTTTTAAAGTTTGATATTTTAAACACTACTAGCTGACGAGGTCCGCGTTGCTGGCGCTAAGCAAACATTAGAGTTGTATTACCACACGATTTACACGAACTTTTTTTTACAGAATAACTTACATATGGTGTAGATATGGGCTCAATCAAAAACGAACAGCATGTATTTAAGGCAAATTGGAAAATATATTTATTTCTTACTTCATCTTAGGCCAGCGGATAGACAATGTTTTTTTATTTGGTGTAAAGACGTATATGTATTTTTTTGCGTGCCAACTCGGGAGCAAGCCACATACAACTGGCCGTGTGAAAAACATGAATATTTCAAAATTAAGCCAGCAATAGTCAATGATTGGCCTTGTGCCTTGTTGACGGTAATAGCAAAGGCAAGACGCAAATGGAATTGGAATGGTAAATCGTTGGAAATCATCGGAATTCGTGGAATAAGTACGTCTTCGTCTTTAAATCTGCCACCGATGACTGTTGCCTCGATTAAATTTGGTGAACAATTTTTGATGGTCAATCTAGTTCCGTTGCATTACTATGGTGCGTTTAAGTTGCGAATAAGATCCAACCTTTAATGTTAGTACATGCGGTGGCATTCCGGGTGGTTCCATCCGTCAATGTTGTTCTTCATCGTTACTGTGTCGATTGATTTGTATTTGATTAATTTTCCGGGTAGTTTCAATTGAAATTGCTTATTGTGCTTGTTGACATCATAATTTTTTGGTGCCAAAATTGCACGATCGCACAGCCAATCCGGATGTTTGTAGGAGGTTATTAGACTTGGGTATACCGTGTTGACAACGGCTTGAATATTCATTTGCATTTGACAGAAGTTAGGCGGGAACTAAATCTCGTTCGTGGCGCAATTAATTGGAATTTTTCCATTTCCGGCAGACGGGTCTTGCAATGGCTCTTTTTTTTGGTGGCATTTTAGTAAACTGTAATCGTGCAAAAGGAACAATTATGTGTTTTGTTTTTTTACTTTTATAGCATTTTATTGATTTCAACGCAAAACAAACCAAATGCAGTCAGTGAGCAATTGAAAGCAAAATTTGTTTGAATGTACCGTTATTTTTTTATCAGCGTTTGAAAAAAACTCAAAAATGTGCACTTAAATGCAAGAGTACATAAAGTTGTTTATCATCGATTGATAATATAATATTATTTTTAACTTATTGTACAAGGTTGCACCTTAGTAAGCGCGGAATATCTTGTGTTATCGAATGATGTAAATATTTTGTAAATAAACCGAAAACTCGGATTTTTGAATGCAACATTTCGAAAGTTTTAAAATTTTGATATTGGATCATTATTAACATAGGCTTTTTGTAAATATCTTCAGAATAACCGATAACATAACCGATTTAAGAGTTTGATATCTCGTTTTGAAAAACATGAGAACGGCTTTAAAAAAAAAAAAAATAAAATAAAAACAGCAAAAAAAAAATAAATATATATGTATATGTATATGTCATTGATTGCGCAATATGAAAATTGGATTTAGCCACGCCCCTACGTCCGCAGAATGAAAATCAAAAATCAGACTTCACAGTGTCACCCGCCTAAATATTCTGAAGACTCCCTGGAAATTTCATCAAAATCGGTACAGCCGTTTTGAAGTCCACACATTACATACATACATACACACATCCTGTTTTATATATATAAGATTGCGTAACATTAGGCGCCAATTAAATAAAATTTGTATTTGATTTGAATTTTTACTTTGTGGAATTACATTGTTCTTTAAATATTTTAAACACTTTTCACAGAGGTTTACCATAATTTTTAGATTTTTGTATAAATTTTAGAATTTTACCAAGGTAAGGTACCTGATCCTGATTCCAATACAGGACACTGTTTTCCGAAAAAATACCATATTTTCAAGAGATGATAAAGAGAAAAAGCAGTAAAAGTACGCCGACTTTTTTTTACCGATTAAGCTACTGCATACCTTAAGGAATCTTTTATTTTTGAAATTGGGATATTTTAAACACGGTTGCGCAACAGATAGCGCTGTTTTAAAATAATGACAAAATATTAATTACTTACTGCCAAATATCCAATTGAGTAAATATTGTATTTGTTTTGTATTTTTACTTTGTGGAATTACAATGTTACTAAAATATTGAAAAATCCTTTTACAGAGCCTTACAACAATTTTCGAAATTTTGGCATGCTTTATAGATTTTAGAATTTTTTATAAATTTTAGAATTTTATCCAGCTAGACTTTTATACAAAATAAATACATAAACTATAACTGAAGCACTATAAAAGTAGGAGTCTTACTCTTAGTATGGAATACTTGCAAAGTAAAAAAATGGCGGGAATAGCTAGTCAATAATATATGAGAATCTATAAACTGGACCAATATTTGTCGTGTCTGAGCAAAGCTTTTATAAGTGTCGCAAGTAAGTTATATTTTCTTAACCTAAGTATTGGGAAAAACTAATTTTTTGAGAGGTTGGTTCTCTAAATTATATGCATTTGTGTTCTGTTAAGTCAGGTAAATTTTAGACAAATTTTTGTAAACAGTGGCTTAAGAGCCAGTACATTACCATTACATTTCTTTTAAAGAGAAAGTATTGACAGACGGCTTAAGAAAATACGGCGAAATATTTACAAATACAAATTTCCACAAAAATATCACATTAGAAAAACAAACTCAAAAACAAATATTTTTTAAAAATATTTTCTATTCTTCAGTTCAGTTTTTATCTTCAGACATGGCAAATTTAGAGTTCTGCTACAAAATTCCACCACAAAACAACATTCCAGCACATTTTGATTTTAAGATTTTGCATCCAAAAAACACCCAAATGTTTCACATTTTAATCTTTTCCTTTTCCTTTACCATTTAGCATTTTTTGTTGTTTTTTTTTTTTTAATATTACTTTTCTTGCCATTTCTATAATTCCCTCAGCACTAATAAATTCATTTAAAAATATTTTATTTTTCTGATGTTTGTTTATTTGTGTGCTTGATTGTGTGAGTGTAATCCCAGCAAAACACAAAGTCAAGTTTTGAAAAAAGATAAATTTTGCTTCCGATAGTAAGTGCAATTCATACTTAATTCTTTCTTAAAGCTCGCCATATATTTAAGTTTATCATTTTAAGTTATTTTATTGTTTAGTTGAGAAATAACATTTGCCCAAAAACATCGACATCCTTGCCAAAAACGTGTGCTTGCTGGGTACAATACAATTGTATTAATACAATTAATTATAATTTATTAAACTAAACAGGAACTCTGATCTTATTTTGATCTTAGTACTTTTAACGGCTGATATGTTTGGAACTTGGCCTCATTTTCGCATTTATGTTTTTTATGCGGATTTGACTTTTTTTTTTAATCAGAGCCAGATGCGCCAGCCAAGATAAAAATTGTCGTTTTCAGATGTCTCAGTGAAATAAATGTCAGCTCTCTAGCCATAGTGGGTGTGCCACGTAATATTGATATGTGAGTCCAGCATATACATATCTATACTATATCTATACATATAGTAAAATAGTAACTAATTCCCTCTCTGTCTGTCCTTCTTTCTCTGTGTTCGTATCACGTAAAAACTACTGGATGGATTTTATCGAAATTTTACGAAGAGGTACCTTAGTATCCTAATTCTAATATAGGATACTTTTTTCCGCAAAAAATAATTTTTTTCCAGAAAGTGTAAAAAGCAGTTATTTTAGTAAGAATGGGACCCTTTATATAAATATAAAGTAAATACATGAACCATAACTGAAGCAATGTTTTATAAAGTAAATACATTAACCATAATTAAATCACTAATCGATATGCAGCATAGTTTAAGGCGGAACTAGAAAAGTAAGAGTCTTTGGTGTGGATTGCTTTCAAAGCAAAATCGAACAAAGTATTGCAAGGACGCTCACGAAGTGAAATGTTTGCACCTTCAACCATCAGAAAGTATTGACTGTAAAACTTTTAAACTCTTACGTAAAGATTTACCGGCGCCTTTTGTATTTAACGATCAGTTTGTCAAAAGAGAAAATAAAGTTGTGAGAGGGGAAAAACAGGGAGTAGAGAGTTATGGTCTTGCTTAAGTCCACAATTTACGGAAGCACAGATTAATGCTATAGGGCGCGTCCACATGTATGTGGCTAGTGTAGCTAGCTTTATAGATATGTAGAGCAGCTGCTATTGTATATCGAGTGACGAGTCTCCGAGGATCTCCTGGTGGCACCAGAAGGAACCGCTCTAACGCCAAATTATTTTGTCAGAATTTTTTTGTTAAATTTTTTTCGATATAATATAAATATATTAAAAATTTTTTTATACAAATTTTAATGAAAATGTTTTGCAAAAATTTTATCAAAATTTTTTGCGAAAATTTTATCGAAAATTTTTTGTAAAAATTTTTTTCAAAAATATTTGTAAAAATTTTATCAAAACTTTTTATACAAAATTTATCAATAAAAATTTATCAATAATTTTTATAATATTTGTAAAAATTTTACTCAAAATTTTTTGTAAAAATTTTATTGAAATTTTTTTATAAAAAATTTATCAATAATTTTTTATAAAATTTTTTTAAAAAATATATTGATAATTTCTTGTAAAAAATTCTGAACTCATGGATTAATTGGCAAGTAGAGCAATTGATTTACCTGAAAAAACAGAGCCAGTCAGAACTTTCTCTTTTTCAACTTGATTTTTTACCTCGTACCCAAAAATGAACCCATGATTTGGGCTGTTATAAGTAAGGTGAACACTTGTCAACTTTTTTTTATATATCTAAAGCAATTGCTATGTATGTATACTATTTATATGTAACTCAAAAAATATTTTTCAACAAAAGATTAATAAAAATTCCTTAATTCTTACTTCTTTTACTATATTTTGCACTAGAACACATGATTTTGTAAAATATGGTAAAACCAGAAAGTTGAATCAGGTAATTGGACACGGCTGTAGTTTTATATTAGTAATACCTTTTTTAAACAGGGCAAGATTTCTTACAGCAAGTCTGATTTTTTTGGAGGAAAAAAGAAAAGTAAAATGAGGTTGCATTAAATGCAAATAACTTACCCTGTGTGAAACAGGTATAAGTACTTGCTGGTGTAAATATTATACTGCTTTGTATTCTGATATGGTCACCGTATTTGTAAGTGCCTCTTAAAATATTGTTATTTCATGCTGATTAAAGTATTTTCATTATAAGTTTATACTAAGCTTTTGAGCAAATTTTTTTATATTTTTTTTGTTAAATATAAGACTTATTGGAAAAAGTTTTAACAATTTCTCTACTTCAGTCTTATTTCCAAATAACGTCTTTATTGCCACATTAGGAAACTTCAAAATTTTGAAATAATTCTCAACAAACTCCCCAATATCGATATCAAATAAAACTTTGGTGATAAATCCCTAATTTTTCGATAGTTATTATTATCATTATTACGAAGTACACCACTCCTTTAATGGATGCCTCTTTGACCCCCTGCCGTCTGCAAGGCTTATAGACAACTGAATTGTAATTTACGTTAACCTTACTTTTATTGAGTCACGTGTTATCAGCAGGGATTACCCTTGACGTTAGAATTTTTAGACTGGCAACTATCGCACTACTTTCTCATCACGGAGTCTTCTCGTAGTGCTAAGTCTTATGCTAGCACGCACAATGTGCGCTAATGTCTCAGCCTCTTGCTGGCACAGTATAGAATTATCATATTTTTCGATTTTCATCTTAGCTGGATTATACTTAAAGTTTAACTAACTCAGTTATCGAGCTTAAGATACCTCTCTTACATATCTAAGCACTTTACTGGTCTTCCTGCCAAGGGGCTCTTTGACTATCATTAGAATCTGTCTACATGTAGGTATAGTTTCAGGTTTAGTAAGTTCACCTATTGTAGGACCCTCACTCGGATTAGGCCGTTTCCCAGTAGTACTGTGGGTTCTGTTCCATAGAAATTTAGAGTAGATCCTTTATAGTGATAATCAGTCATTTCTTAATTAAAGAAAATTTAAATCCCTTTTGTGAATATATTTTCGAATGAGAATGGGAAAGCTATTATGGCGAAATTATTTTCAAATCGTTTTTCAGGACT
This sequence comes from Phasia obesa, assembly GCA_949628195.1. NCBI lineage: Eukaryota > Metazoa > Arthropoda > Insecta > Diptera > Tachinidae > Phasia > Phasia obesa. Next base: position 102,430,415 of record OX451218.1, on the reverse strand, counting down.
CAGCATTTAAGAAATATTTTAATTTTATCAGTTTATACAACTTTCCAACTTGATCCAGTTTGCCTGGTTGCTGGGATAATATGTATATATTTGCGTTTGTGTTTTTTTTTGTTTGTTTCGTTTATCACTTTTGATCTTAATTCTTTTTGGCAATTTGTTAGCTGCTTTATTGCTGCAGTGTATTGTTTATTCGGTTTAAAATGGGTTAAATACAGAAAAACACACAACTAAATGAGCTTAAGAGACAAAGTTAGGGTTCACTGTTTCAATGTTGAGCATTTGTTTTTCTGGTTTATTTCTTCATTCATTTGGTGTGCTGCCATTAAATTAATACGATATACAAATCCTTTATTTTCCTCTCTTTGTTGTGTATGTGTCTGTATATGTAACTGTGTGTGTTTGTTGATGTGTATGAGCTTTTTGGAAGAGCAGCGTGACTTCCGTTTTTAAGTGTTTATCAAAAAGATAATTTGTCACAGTTATTGCCAATGAATGTTAAAAAGGCCAACAATTTCATGCACTTAAATACTGTCGTGTTTGCAGACATTTATTTATTTTTATAATAAAAATTTTATCTTAATAATATTTTAAATTTAAACGATCTTTTTTTGTTGCTTTTGTTGGCAATTCGTTTTTTATTGTCGCACAGATTTAAATTATTTTAAGAATATAATTTATTTATCGTTTAAGGTCTTGGTAGTATTTGTCTTAAGTGATAATAATCTCTGGCTGAGAAACCAAAGCGTATTGTCTTTTCAAGATTGTGAGTTAAAGTTTGGCAGCTACCTTAACATTAAAAGCGGTAAAGAGTTTTTTTGTTTTATATAATTGTTTTATAACAAAACATAATATTCCTTATTAGTCTGTATAACCAATATAATGTATAGCAAAAAATTAACCTTTTTCCAGTAAATATAAAGAAATTTGTTAGACATCTAGAATTTCTAAATTCACATTTTTTCATCTATAAATATAACAGTAACTCATTTCCTGTCTGTCTTTCTGTCTGTGTTCGCATTACGTAAAAACTACTGGATGGATTTTGACAAAATTTTGTGAGGAAGTATTATTTTTACATGGTTGCGCAACAGATGGCGCTGCTTAAAAATAATGACAAAATATGAGTTACTTACTACCAAATAGCCAATTGAATAAAATTTGTATTTGATTTGTATTTTTACCTTGTGGAATTACATTGTTATTAAAATATTTTATACACTTTTTAAAGAGTTTTACAATATTTTTAGAATTTTGGAATCTTAGAATTTTACATAAATTTTAGAAATTTATCCAGGGATAGATACCTTTATATAAAGTAAATACGTAGTAAGAGTCTTAAAATTTGGTTTAAATTACTTTCAAAACAAAATCGAACAAAATATTGTCAAAACGCACGCGACGTGTGTGGGCACAGCTAGTATTATGTATAACTGAATTAACAAGAGTGATTGTGCTCATATCCTAAAAAAATTAAAAATTATACTAAAATTAAGCTCCTTATTATAACTTTCCTGTTAGTTATAACTGGTTGTCACTGATTATAGGTAACTTTTAGGTAAAGAAAAACTACTTATCTCCTTGATAACAGCCTAACTTTAACTGTTGGCAACTTATAATAGTGATCGTTATCCTTAGACCGGTAAGAGTTAATTTATGTATATTATAACACATAGAGTGTGTGGCATCGCGTTCCAAATATACTAACGAACCCATTCCTCTGTTGTACTCATAACTTTATTTTCATTCATCACAAAATGATGAAACTTTAATATATAATATATATTATATATATCGGGTGGTTAAATTTTAAGGACCGATGTTGAATATGAACCACACCTAAACGTCAAGCTTTTTTCTGCATTTAATTTGACATTTCTCAATTTCAGACTCAATTTGAACCATGGAAAGATACACAATCAAGCAACGCGTTAAAGTCAGGCATATTATAAAAATGGGCGTTCAAATCAAAATGCATATCGTGCACTTCGTGATTTTTTCGGTCAATTTATTCGTTCAAATGTGCGTACAATCTGAAAAATCGTGCAAAAATTTGACCAAACCGGGTCTGTGGGAGATGTGAAAACACCAGTGCATGCTCGTGCTGCAGAAAATATTGCTGCTGTTCGCGGTAGTGTGGCTGAAGAGCCTTAACTCGTCGTCGTTCCCAAAAATTGCACCCCTCACGCTCGTCGTTGATGAACATTATGCATAAAGACTTGTATTGTAATTGACTCAAGAACTAAAGCCTCTTGATCATTCCAAACGTCGTTAATGGTCAGAATGTTGGCAAGAATCCACTGGCAACAGTGGATGATCAATTTTCGAAGAAAATCATCTTCAGTGATGAGGCACATTTGCAACTCAGTGGATTCGTCAATAAGAGAATTACCGCATTTGGGCGAATGATAATCCAAGAGTGATTGTCGAAAAACCAATGCACCCACAAAGAGTGACTGTTTAATGCGGTTTATGGAGTGGCGGTATCCTCGTTCTGTATTTTTTCCAAAATGAGGCCGGTGAGACTGTAACGAATTTTTTACGGCCCGAATTAGAAGATATGGATGTTGTCGATATGTAGTTTCAACAGGACGGTGTCACACAACTAACGAAACAATAGCTCTCTTACGCGTCATATTCAATGGCCGTGTTATTTCACAAAGTGGCGATGTGAGTTGTGATTTGATGCCGTTGGACTTGTTTCTTTGGGGTTATTTAAAAGAAAAGGTTTATGTCGATAAACCAGCAACAATTCAAGAGCTAAAGCATGAGATAATTCGGCACATTAATGGCAATTATGCCTCAGCGTCATAAAAAATTTGTAGCATCGGATGGTGGAGTAACGCCGAGGTCGCGGCGGCCATTTGGCCGATATTTTATGCCATACATAATTGAACCATACCAGTATCATCAAAATAAAGAGAAATGACACTAATTTCCTAAATAATTTGTGTTTTAATTAAAATCAACATCGGCCCCTAAAATTTAACCACCCTTTATTAGCCTATGGTTGGTTCTACTCTAAGGCGCTTTTTCGCGTTCACGTTGAAAGTATGGTAAAATATTTTATAAAATAAATGCATAACTTTAAAAATCAAATCAGTACATTTCTGGTATTCCTCTCGATGTTATAGTGAATGAGATCAGAGTCTTTGGTGGGAACTCACTATCCCAAAATAGACTAGCAAGCTCATTTTCGTCCACCAAGAAACCCCATATTTACTTTTAAACTGTTAAGCATGAACCTTTCCTGCGAGTTAGAATTATGTAGTTTTAGGAGGTTGAATTAAAAAACGCTATTCATTAAATTATTAAAGACTAGCAGTTCGAGCCAGTTCGTTAGCATCCTTACAATATTTTGTTAGCTTTTAAATTGCAAGTTATCCACACCAAATATCGAGACTGCATTTACTTTATATACAGGTAGCTATCAGTGGGTAATTACTCAGAAAATAGGTTTAATATAAAATGCTAAAATTGATATAAAATCAAACTTTTAAAATTATTGTACAGTTCGGTAAATAGAGTTTAATATAGTCCGCTGAAAAAATAAATAAAATGTGCTGCCAAGTTTGCAGCACAATTAAATCGATAAAATTGAGTTCTTTCATTACTTTTTCTCTATTTTCTCTTGGAAGTAAGATAGTTTTACGGGAAAAAATATCCTATAGTAGCAATGAGACACTAACCTTCTGACACCATTTTTATTAAAATTCATCCAGTAGTTTTTCTGTGATGCGAACCGAGAGAGACAGACAGACAAAAATTCCAAAATTTGTTGTTTTGTATTTCATTTTGATTACTATAGCAACAAAAGTTTCAAAAAATGGTTCTGTTACAGTTTTATTATATTTAAAGATCTAGAAGGCTTTAAAAGTTTTAACGCTGTTGCAAATAATGTTCAATCACTTCATAAAATTTGAAATTGAACTCACAGTTTAAAAATTTTATCACATTTTTATATTTTATTACTTTACTTTGGTATCACCCAAATACAAGTAATTGTATTGTATTGTTGAATATTGTGAGTGTGTGTGTGGTTCATAGATAAAACGTTATCAAAATGACAATAATGTCGTATTTATTTTGGCCACTAACACTGTCGTTTTCTTTCAATACTTTTCTTGCTCCTCCTTTCTCTTGTGGCCGGCATTCATACTCTAGTCGTTTACTCAGCATGTCGGTTTGTCTATTTTTATGTATGATTTTATACTTAACTAACGTGTCATGACAGAAACGTGACTGAAATTTATAAGAAATCTTATCTTAACTCTTTGCTCGTTTACGACATAAAATATAAAATACAAAAAATAACAAACCTTTACATGGTAACAATTCCTTTTGAACTTTATATATTTTTTTTTTTGCTTTTACTTGTCTCTATAAAGACAATCAACAAACACCTACTTATTTGAGACACGTTCAACACATTATAACCTCTAGTATGTGATTGCGAGTACGTATGTTTGTAGGTATTCGTTTTATTGTTAACGTGTTTATTTTAGTGTATAAGTGTATATATAGTTGTTATTGTTTTAAACTAAATAAGGACTCTATAGCTGCTTTATCTTTTTGTACTTGAGATTTTATTAATGCATTTATAAATATAATGACACTATAATTATATTGAAATATAGCTAGAAAGGATGTATGTGAGAGTAAGATGGAGAGAAAGATAACCACAAAATCTTTGTAATAATAAAAGCGACAATAAACGTTTGATTTATAATCACATTTTAAAAGTTGTAAAAAAAGTGTTGGAAAAAAAACTATTCGTATTGTATAGTTTTCCCTTTGTTTAAGTACAAAATATATTTATACTTAATTTGCACAATTTATATTTTTATTGCTTTTATTTTATGGTTTCTGATGTTCTTTCAGTCTGTTAAGTTTGTTTACAAGAAATTAAATTATTTTACCCTAAAGCGTGCACTTTTAGTTTCTATTATTTTTATTTATTAAAGAGTTTGTTGCTCTCTCAGCTTAAAAAAAATCTAAAATATTATGACGAAATTATCCAAATTAAGTATTAAGAGTTGCGAGCACAAAGGGCAAAGCTGTGTGGACTTAAAAATAATGGCAACCAACCAACTTTTTGGCTATTTACCGGGGTTAGAGCTGAAATGGTTACCAATTAAAACTGCTATAACTTTGTTAGTTTTGTTTTTTATTAAAAGACTATAGTTTATCAAAGGTTATAGACAAAAATTCAACAACACTGGATATGTATAGGCCTATAGCTGTATTATCAATAATTGATAATGTCTTTGAAAGATTATTATATAACCAAATTGCATCGTATATATATAGCAACAAATTACTTAATGACTTTCAATATGTTTTAGAAGTGGATGTGGAACTGAAGAAGCGGTTTTAAATGTCATACACTTTATTTGTAAAAGTTTGGATGAAGGGCAGGCTGCCGTTGCTGGCATTTTTTATGACTTCAGTAAAGCGTTTGATTTTATAGATCATGATATTTTCTTCAAGAGTTAAGATTCTATGGGATTCAAGAAAAAGATATTGCTCTTTTAATGAGTTATTTTATGAATAGAAAACAATATGTACAGGTTGAAGACTACAAAAGTTCTATGCGTTCTGTTCTAAATGGAGTTCCTCAAGGAAGTGTACTTGGCCCATTCTTTTTTTGCAAACTTTGTCAATGATTTGCATGATCTTGGACTTACTGGGATAATATTTATGTATGCAGATGACATCTGTTTTTGTTATCTATATAAACATGAGAGGGTGGTAAAAGCATATATACAGCGTGATGCTACCTTGATATGCGAATTCGCTCGTATTAATAAATTGGTATTAAATACTGATAAGACAAAACTGCTTAGATTTAGGCCAAGGTGTAATAACAATATCTTCTCTGTTATGATTAATGGACAGGAAATTTTTGAAGTAAAATCTTTAAAATACTTGGGTATCATAATTCAACATAATATTGGATGGAATATGTATATACAAGTACTCAAAACAAAAATTGCACAAGTCATTGCAATTTGATATAAGTTTAAGAATAAATTTGACCAGGAAAAAACTTTCACTTTACAATGCCCTAATTCAAAGTCATTTGAACTATTTAGCTGTTCTTTATGCTTACAGAAATTTTAACGAAGTAAAATCACTTCAGACTATGCAAAATAAAGCCCTCAAGGCCATTCATAATCTTTCAATTTTATATCCAACGATTTCGCTATATACTGATATATGCAAAACAATTTTGACGATTCATAGTCTCTACAAGCTACAGCTGCTGACTTATGTCTTCAAATGTTTGAATAATATCGGACATCACACTATACATTTTTCAAGAAATAATCACTCAATAAATACAAGAGGCAATGGGCATTTGAGAATAGCCTGTTGTCGGTTGGAAACAACAAAGCAACGTGTTGATTTTATGGATAGTCGTATGTACAACAACTTGCCACTTAATATACAAAATGTAACTAGGATCTCAATATTCAAAAAAGAACTAAGAGAATTTCTTTAACAACACTTTAATGAGGTTTTGTTATAATATGTATATTATGTTGTGAATATGAATACATTTTTTTATTTTTTATTTTTTTATTATATACGAATTTAAAGTTCATATAACGAGTGATTTTTTAAGAGCTTGAGAACTTTTTTTAAAAAAAAAAACGCATAAAATTTGCAAAATCTCATCGGTTCTTTATTTGAAACGTTAGATTGGTCCATGACATTTACTTTTTGAAGATAATTTCATTTAAATGTTGACCGCGGCTGCGTCTTAGGTGGTCCATTCGGAAAGTCCAATTTTGGGCAACTTTTTCGAGCATTTCGGCCGGAATAGCCCGAATTTCTTCGGAAATGTTGTCTTCCAAAGCTGGAATAGTTGCTGGCTTATTTCTGTAGACTTTAGACTTGACGTAGCCCCACAAAAAATAGTCTAAAGGCGTCAAATCGCATGATCTTGGTGGCCAACTTACCGGTCCATTTCTTGAGATGAATTGTTCTCCGAAGTTTTCCCTCAAAATGGCCATAGAATCGCGAGCTGTGTGGCATGTAGCGCCATCTTGTTGAAACCACATGTCAACCAAGTTCAGTTGTTCCATTTTTGGCAACAAAAAGTTTGTTAGCATCGAACGATAGCGATCGCCATTCACCGTAACGTTGCGTCCAACAGCATCTTTGAAAAAATACGGTCCAATGATTCCACCAGCGTACAAACCACACCAAACAGTGCATTTTTCGGGATGCATGGGCAGTTCTTGAACGGCTTCTGGTTGCTCTTCACTCCAAATGCGGCAATTTTGCTTATTTACGTAGCCATTCAACCAGAAATGAGCCTCATCGCTGAACAAAATTTGTCACATTTGAACATTTCGAACCGAACACTGATTTTGGTAATAAAATTCAATGATTTGCAAGCGTTGCTCGTTAGTAAGTCTATTCATGATGAAATGTCAAAGCATACTGAGCATCTTTCTCTTTGGCAACATGTCTGAAATCTCACGTGATCTGTCAAATACTAATGCATGAAAATCCTAACCTCAAAAAAATCACCCATTATAAATTTAAGTTATTTAATATATTTGCCAACTTGCCTCAACAAAGCCTTCAAGGCGCTGAAACCCTCTAAATTGTAATGAATGAAATTGGAAATAAATTTATATATAAAAAAAAAAGTTGTCCCAATAGAATGAAACTTCCATTCGTGACTCCTTTCAAATAACTAAAGCCAATTCGCTCCCATTGCCTGCTAGTTACTACTAATTACTTAGGCACCTTTTAGCGCTGATGCAGCCCATAACATCTAGTTTTCACGTAGAATTGTCGCTTAATATTCTCTATTTCCAAAATAAATCATGTGGAAAACTCCGGCTGAGAATATATTTTTACAAAATACGAGGTACATATGTGCAAAAGAAAAGGACTAATTTCGACATTTTTTATACCCTTCACCACAAGTGGAAACGGAATATATAAGTTTGTAATTCCGTGTGTAATTTCTACAATATTAATTTGCAACCTCATAAGGTATACATATATATTCTGGTTCCTTATAAATAGAGAAGTTAATTTAGCGATGTCGTCTGTCCGTCGGTGTTCGGGTTGAAATCAACTTTGCCAAGGCACCCCAAGAGATACAGAAAATTTAAGCACACCAATCTGCCAGGCATAGTTTCGATAATTTCGCTATTGGAACTCAGCAACATCAGACGACTCACTTGGAGGCAACGGGAAAAGAAACCACGCATACCTACAATTTTTTTTAAATTTTTTCAGGTTGTTCTTATTTTTTTTTTGTTTTCATGATTCTTTTTTGCTTTTTTTGTTAAACAGATATTAAACCGCAACCAGTAAAAAAATATTTTCAAACAAATTTTCCAAAAAGTTTTAAAAAAGTATGAAAAAAATTTGAGAACAATTTTTTTAAAAATATTTTAAAAATATTTAAAAAAAATTTAAACAAATATGTAAATATTTATATATAGGGTGTATATCTCACAGTATCCACAATGCACTGATTCGATTGAAAATTCTGAACACGTTTTTGATTGGCAGCTTCACTTGCAAGTTGGAGTATCTTGAACGCATTTTAGGATTTTTTCTTGAAACTTCGATGGTCCGCTACATGAACCCCATCCCGCGATAATGACAGAAAGATTCCGGAGTGGTAGTTCCATTGTAAGACCAATAGTTGATAGTGCGCTATCACTTTTGATTTTTGACTTCTTTCCGCTTCCATTTGAGCAAACCTGGATTGTTATTGACGTCCTTCAACGACTCCTGAGCATTACTAATGCCGTTAGTTTTGCTGAAAATTTTGCAATTTTGGAACAAATTTCGTTGCCACAAGTTTCATGCCCAAACATTCGAGAAAATTGCATGGCATGAGGCGATTTATATGCCAACATCCTCTGCAAATTCCCTAATAGTTATGCGACGATTTTCCAAAACTATTTTTTCACTGTTTTAATGTTTTCTTCACTTCGTCTTCGACATCTTCTAGGCCTTCTGTAAAGCACTTGTACCACATAAAAACACAAAACGATTGGTTCCGAGAACAACCATATGACAAAGAAATGCAAGATATTCTTAAAAAATTCTGCTCTAAGATTGGACTAAAATTATGTAAACAACATATAATATGTGCATCTCGGTATGATTTCAACAGAACAAGGCTGCCTGGCACACAGATGAGGCCGCAATGAGCAATTATATCCCCTATATTAGTGATGTTCAAAATTTAATATCAGCTATAAGCATAATAAAATACAATTTATTAACAGCAATGATATAAAAGTATTACTGGGGTTTGTATTATTATCTTTGTTTATTATTTTAATTTTAAACAACATTGTTTACCATCTCACCTCCTCTCTTTTCACCATTTCAACCATCATATGTTGTTCACAAATAGAATTCCTACTTGAGATTTTTTATTTTTTTTATTTGTAAGTTTAAACCAAAAAAATTGTCGCTCAATAAAACACACACAATGGATATTAACCACATTTAAACATGAAAAGCTCATACTTTTCACAACAATTCTACATTAACACCCTCACTCACACTTATACACAAATGGAATTATACTGGAATACTGTAATATAATCAAATTATTATCACTTGACTTGTTCTTTACAAACAAATAAACCCCGTTTAACCCGTTGCTTTAAGGAGACGGATTTCAAAAGAAGCTGAAAACCGTTAAAAATAAGTTAAAACCTTTTTTAATTAAAATAAAATATTTAAATAGTTTAATACAATTTACCATATTGTTAAGAATGGGTGGCGAGGTTTTGATCTGGCTTCTAACCCTTCTCGCTAGCCGCATATCTGAACAATTAAAAAGAGCAACTTTAGACACTCACAACCTACTTATCTATCAGTGTGGCGGTTGTGGCTTTGATTTGTTTTGTAAAAATCTTATGGAAAATATTTGTAAAAATTTTATGGAAATTTTTTGTTAAAATTTTATTGGATTTTTTTTTGTAAAAATTTTATCGAAATTTTTTTTAAATTTTATCGATAATTTTTTGTAAAAATATTATCGACAGTTCTTTGAAAAAATGACATCAAAAATTTTTTGTAAAAATTTCAACAAAAAATTGTTTAAAAATTTTATATATTTTTTTTTTTAATTTTATAGAAAAAAAAATTTTACCTAATTTTTTTTGTAAAATTTTATTGAAAATTTTTTGTAAAATTTTTGTAAAAATTAATTAATTTTATAGATTTTTTTTTGTAAAATTTTATTGAAAATTCTCTATATTATTATATATAAAAATTTTTTATAAAAATTTCATAGAAAATATTTTGTTAAAGTTAGGGCCTTCCTGCAATCTATTTTGCTGTAGACTGGTCAGACTAAGGCACATCGGGAAGTCATATTGATCCCTTTGACTGGTCCTAGTTCCTAATGGGAACCCTGTGGGTCTATTGGCTAGCTCTATATGTATTGCTTTCTATAAAGGCCTTTAATACAAAACAAGGCAGAAAAACGGTAACAACCTAAAAACAAACAAAAATCGTGCATTGCTGGGGGTTATTGATCTCCTTGGATCTGTATGCACTCCATGTGTTCTACTGTTGGCGGTCTAATATTTATTTAACAAAACAAAGTAAAAGAGAATCATTACAACCAAAAATAAATTAAATAAAAACAACGTAAGAACATCTAGGTGGGTGTGGTTTTTTGCCCGCAGCCTCGAATGGTATGGCTAAATTGCATTACCGAAATTTTCGAAACTATGTCTGGCAGATTGGTAGGCTTAAGTTTTTTTTGTCTCTTCTGGTGCCTTGACAAAGTTGATTTCAACCCGAACCCAGACGTACAGGCGAACACCGCTCAATCAACTTTTCTATGTATAAATATATATATAAACTTTATGGAGTCGGAAATAAATGACAAACTTATACTCGTATATGTATACCCCTTCCACCTATGGTGAGGGGTATAATGAAGTTGAAAGCAGTCCAACTAAACTTGCTAATTGGCAGAAATTCTACTCTTAGTTTAGATTTAAAACTTATACTCTACAATTTAATCCTCAGACCACTATGGTGTTGCTACATTTAGTTATGACGTACTACCCCAGCTGACAACTTAGGCAAAACACCAAGAACCCAAAGTAATATTCTACAAATGATGACAGTTCCTCCCTGGTATATAAATAATTCAAGATTCACAAAGATCCAAATGTGCAATTTTAGTTAAAGAGTAAATAGTTAAAGATGCAGTAACAAATTCCAAGCAGCTTCCAACATATATAAATCCGCTGGCACGTAACATTCTAAGAAGGCATGGGAAACACCGAAGCAGACCACTTTCTTCCTCAATGATTACAGGCAACAGACTTGCAATTTCCGGCTACCTTTCATTTATTGAGTCTAATATAATTGAGCCCACTACCACCTTTTACTCTTAACTTAATGACTTAACACTGTCAACTGGTAACTGTCGGCCATATTTCTCATAAAGGTTCTTTAGTAATTGACACCAAGTTTCTGCCCGTGGTCCTAACTCTCACATAATGTGCGACAGTATTTAAAACCAGGATGCTTATATTTTTTTCATCGAATCTGTATATCCGTGTATTATCTTGATAACAAATAACTTTTTTGAATAAGTGCTTTTCTCTTTCCCATGGCAAATATCCGATGGACACGACCTTATAAGCCAAAGTCACCAAAAATAGCGAGATGACTTTTAACCTGTTATAATCCATTAATTTTGCTGTTTTATTTCTGATGAACAATGAACAATTTATGTTCATGTCACATTACTACAAGATTGTAATTGTAGTAATGAGATTGTAGGGCAAGGCGCGATACCCATATTGACTTAACAACTATATTTGTTTTTAGTATAAAAATAACCCACTAGAAAAGGGTTAAACTTCTAACAATGCCAAAAAAAGAACGTGACTGAACAATAATAATTTGTGTTATCACATCTTTCTTTCTTGCCATCCTACATACTCGTACAAACTACACTTGTAATGTGTTTCCTACAAACCACAGTCAGTCGGTTGCAAAATTATAACAGTTTGACTTCGTTAAAAAATAAAAAATGTAACAAAATGTTAATATTCTGGATGTTGTTGTATCCGAAATGTGTGTTTGTGCATGTTTTGGAGTAACGCATCTGGAAAGAGTGACATGACATGTTATTTGTAATTTTTATGTGGCTAGACGCATAAATATTCTGACTTTTTGCCAACAAAATAACGAAACAAACCATGAATAGAAAAAAAAAATAAAACGAAAGTTAAGCCTTACGGGCATGGCAAGAACATGTTATGTTTATAAATTTTTTACCATTTACTTTATAACCTTTTGGAGAAAGGGGTTAACAAGATGAAAGCTGTTTAAATTTTATTTTTCAGAACTAATTCTAAGTTATGTGCATTAGGTTTTCGTAAGAAAGAGAATTTTGTTGTCTTAAGAAATTAAATGATGCTTACGAAAGAAAATAAATAGTTTTTAAGTTGAATGATTTTAATGAAATTATAAATTATTTCAAATTTATTTTATTCAAGTTTAAGGGTTGCATACCCAAATGGGTAAAAACGTAACCCTATTATTTTTGCTACAATGTCTTTACGTCAATCAGCGAACACTATCTATAGAAACGTAAAAGTGCAACACTTAACATTTTTACAGAAGGTGTATTAATATGACCGCCAAAGCGTTAAAGGGTATTCCCATAGTGACTTGATTTTCATTTTAAATTATAACAGCCAGACAATTCAAATTTATACTAAGTACGTCAAATTTATTTACTATAACAAATAAAAATAAATCAGTCAAGTGCGAGTCAGACACACATACACGTAGGGTTCCGTACTATGTTCAGTAGAGCTTGCAAACTATCGATAGTCTCACCTTTCGATATTTTCGGTAGTTTAATAGAAAACTATCGATACTATCGATAGTTTAAGAATCATTCCTAGGAAGTTCATATGTTCTAAAAAGTTGTTTATTGAGATCTTAGGTTCATTTTTATAGTTGATTGTTTCCTTGAATTTTGAACGGTTTGCTACCTATGGACCTGAACAGGGGAAAAAAGGTAAAAAAATTGAATTTTTTAAAGTTTTTTGCGATTTTGACCTTGAAGATGAAGTTTTTTTGATTTTATATGTTCACAATTTTTGTTCTTTATGACAAGGGCTACAACCTCAGAGAGTATATCAAAATTTCAAACGGTTTGCAAAATATGAGCTTGAGTAAAAGATCATTTTTTGCAAAAATGACATCGAGGCCCCACATCTTTGAGGGCCCATAAAAAAAACCTGGAGTACTTTGGGCAAAACTGGGAGACAGGAGTCTTTTTTTTTTGGTCTTTTATCACGTAGTGGTGTCCGTATATGGTTATTTTCCTGTTGCACTGTGTTACTAATTATAATTGATGAAATACTCATTCTTTTTATTAAACACAAATTTATTATTGCTGTAGGTTTTAATAACTTTACATTCACTCTTGTTTTGAAAATATGTACTATGAAATCTCCAACGGGTTAAAAATTTTATTTTGAAAGGGTTTTTTATTCTTCTTCTTTTTTTTTGTTTGTGTTTATATAAAAAAAATGCCGATAATAGGAGAGCAGAGAATGGAGGTGGGATTTCTTTAAAAACAACACTACAAAAAGGTTGAATGCAAAAGTGGCCAATAATGATAATGCTTTTTCTTAATTTAATCATTGATTAATGGCAATTAATCAATTTTATTTTTGTAAATAATTATTAATGAACCTTTTTTTATTAAACACCATTACCATTAATGAAAACAAGGTAATGAAAAAAATTTATTAGCATTATTTATTATTCAGTGCTAATGAAATTGTCAATTAATTATTTAATCCAAAAATTTTTGTTTAAAAAGAGCAGCATATCAACATTTTTTATCATTGCAAAATAGAAACCGCCGCCACCCTTTTGAACTAATTGCCAATTTATTAATTTATTTTTTGAACGATAGTATCGCTATCGAGAACAAAACCATCGATAGTTTAATGAAAACAAAACTATTGATACTATCGATAGTTTGTCAGCTCTAATGTTCAGTACAATTTTAAAAGTAAGTTGTTATTTTTTAACATGTTTAGAGGTTTTAACAATAATAGAGGGTGTTTTTTATAGAGGAATAGAACTTTAAGTTGGCATTACTTTTCAAGATGGCGGCCGATTTAATGGCTGTCAAGTGATTTATTCTCAGTTTGGTTTGGAAATTCATCATGAATAGACTCACGCCTGAACAACGCTTGCAAATAGTGAAATTTTATTTCGATAATAATGGTTCTGTGCGGAAAACGTATCGCGCACTACGTCCATTAGCGATGAAGCGCGCTTCTGGTTGAATGGATACGTCAACAAACAAAACTGCCGCATTTGGAGTGAAGGTAAGCCTCAAGTGTATGTCGAAACACCGTTACATCCAGAAAAACTGACTGTTTGCTGCGCTTTATGGGCTGGTGGAATCATTGGTCCGTACTTTTTCAAAAACGATGGTGGCCAGAACGTTACAGTCAATGGCGATCGGTATAGAGCCATGAGTACTAACTTTTTCATTCCTGAATTGAATAACCATTATGTCCAGGAGATGTGGTTTCAACAAGACGGCGCAACATGTCACACAGCTCGTGCCACAATAGATTTATTGAAAAACACGTTTCACGTTTTGGACCTGTGAATTGGCCTCCAAGATCTTGTGATTTAACACCGCTAGACTACTTTCTTTGGGGCTATGTAAAGTCATTTGTCTTTGCGGATAAGCCACAATCGCTTGACCATTTGGAAGACAACATTCGCCGTGTTATTGCCGATATACGGCCACAAATGTTGGAAAGAGTCATCGAAAATTGGACGTCGAGATTGGACTACATCCGCGCCAGCCGTGGCGCGGTGTATAGCCGCCATGGTAATACACCTATGAAAATATCAGGAACCTACCTATTGCCGTTCAAAAAATAAGACAATATAAGTGAAAAACATGAACACTCCTTAATTTTTAGTAATTTGGGCCTTATCAAAAAATAAAGCCATATACCTGAAAATCATGTCATTGTCGGAACACACATACACCATAGTAATACACCTTTGAAATTTTCAAGAGTCTACCTATTTTGGTTCAAAAATTAGGCCATAGACATGTAAATCACGTTACTCGGAACACTTTTTAATATTTAATATTGTTATCTGAGGATTAATAATTGAGATGTGCATAAAAATTCCGTTTCTAAAATGTAAGCCGGCCAGGCCCTTCCATTTTCTAATAGGCTTAAAAAACTCTAAAAAAGCTGTCTAATATTGTATTACAAAATAAATGGCTATGGACGAAGTACAAAAAATACAAAATATTTAAAATAGTTTATTGGACCTTTTTAGTAATTTTTAATTTAATTATTTTTATTTTTAAGCTTGTCATTTCGTGTGTAAATTCTACATTATTCATTTTTGATCCCATAAAGTATATATACTGAATCCTTATACATAGAGAAGTCAATTAAGCGATGTCCGTCTGTCAGTGTTCGGGTAGTATGTCATTTGCCAAGGCACCAGAAGAGATACAAAAAATTTAATTACACTAATCCATCAGGCATAGTTTCGAAAATTTTCTGATTGCAATTCAGTAATATCGGATCATTCCTTTGGCGACTGCGGGCCAAAAACCACGCCCACCTATATTTTCACGTTTTTTTTTTTTTTTGGACTTTGATGATTCTCTTTTGCTTTTTTTTTTTTTTTTTGTCAAATAAATATTAGACCGCAAGGAGCGCATACAGATCTCGCGGGATTAATACTTCCCAGCGAGGAACGATTTTTGTTTGTTTTTAGGTTGGTAGGGTTTTTCTGCTTTGATTTGTATTAAAGACCTTTATACACAGAAAAAATTATTACCAAAATATTTCCAAACAAATGGTTTTTTTAACTGTTTGTTGATTTTCAAAAACTTTTTTGTTTGAATCTAATAATACTTTTGTTTGATTTTTAATTTGCTGTTAACAGTGTTGCCGTAATAAAAATAATTGATCAAACTTTATTGTTAAAATTTATTAATATGGAAATATTGTTCTTCTGTAGAAATTAAATTTAAAAAAAAAACTTTTAATTATATTTTGGTAGGGAAACTACGTCCTTTTATACAACCTTGTGAAATTAAAAAGCAAAAAGCACTAGTGTCGTAGGAATAACAAAGTTATTTTGAACAGCCAAATAAACAAACTTATTAAGATTTAAACTAAAAATCATTTTGAAGTTTTCGAGTAAGTGTTTGTGTTAAATCTTTTATTCTTTGTGTTGGACATCTTAAAGAGTTATCATTATTTTTATAAATAATTTTCTCTATTCTTAAAATGTGGGTATAACTTTCCTGGCTTATATTTTTAAATAATAAATTTTATGACAAAATAGTATAGGTTATTAGCATTATATTACTAAAATAAAAGTTGAATTCCCAAAACATTTAATTTCAATGATTTATTATAGCATACACAGCAATACAAATACTATATAATTTTAAAGTATATTAAAAGATATGGTATACGTCAAATTAAGTCATCCATGAGAACACTATTTAATTTATGTTTAATTTAATATTGCGGATATAGCAATATGAAAGCTGTGTAAACGGTTCAAAAGATAAGGCCATATACATAAAATAACATCACCTATCGGGACACTGTTCAATTCCTAATTTGAAATATTTATACTTACGATCATAACGGACTATCTGAAATTATATCTAAATTTCCAAGTTACATCAACTATAAGGACACTAATCTGTAAGGTAATTGTGTTATTAGTTTGTTAAAATATGAAATTGGTGACCTTTATGGTTCAAAAGACACGTAAAAATCATACATGATTTTCCCGATGCACAACCTTTAATTTTTAAAATCATAAACTTTTTTGAATGGAACTAATATATAAGCATTACCTTTCAAATAAAAATAAATAAAAATCTGTTCAGAATTTAATGATTTCTAGGAGTTAACTCAGACGATTTGATAACCTTCACGTTATATGAAATTGGTAAATTACACGACAATTTTGCATATATTATCCAAGAAATTTAATTTTGGCCCATTTATTAATAATTACTCATTCGCAAAAAACGGCAACACTTTCTGTCATAAATTGAAAAAATAACAAAAATAACAATAACAAAAATAACAAAAAATTTTTTATTGATTTTTTGAAGACTTCAAAAAGGAAATTTATTTTAGTAAAAAAATATTTAAAGCACAAATATTGAAACATTTAAAAGCAGAGGATTAAATTAGCTGCAGAGGATAAGGTAAAAATGTACAAATTTTTTATTGAAGATATTGTTGCTACATATTCATATGTATGTACATATGGTGGCCATTGCCTATATGAAAGACTATTCACAGTCTTTCAGGTGGCGGCAATGGCCAACTTTATGTAAATATATATGACATATGCTTTTGACCAGCAAACAATTCCCATACCAATAATTTTGATAAATCAAATACAAGGTTTTGCCTCAATTGTACTCAAGAGGTAACGCTTTGTGCCTAAAATGTATATGTAAGTAACTAGTCGCTAAAATTTGACCAAAGTAAAAAGAATAATTCTTGCAAAAAAAACCGACTTCAAAACAGATAGAAGGGCACCAATTCTAAAATAAAAATGTAAGAAGTAATCTGTAAGAATTAGATTTGAATCAAATAAAAGATGCGCCAAACTTATAGGGAAAAAAATGAAGACTATTTGAATGTCAAGCCTCTCCTCTTTTCATCAGCATCCGTCTTTTATAGGGGCACCATTCAAGCCTCTGTCTACGGTTGCACAGATAGGGGCACACAGATCAAATAACATCACATATTCGGACGCCCTTTAATTTACAATGTTAAATTAAAGACCTGTTGTTATACGGGACTTGGCCACAAAGATTCTTTGTAAATTTAAACTATCTGTCTATAACGGTTAAAAAGTTTAACCATATATATCAAACTACATGAACTATTGGGACACCCTTTACATTATAACTCCAAATATTTACACTTGTTATCATACCAGAGATAGTAGTGGGCAGGCTGCCTAATTTTCAAGTGTTTCAAGAGTTTTTGTTTAACGGTTCAAAAGAAGGGCCATATAGCTCAAATTACATAATTTACGGGGACACCCTTTAATTTCTAAATTCAAATTGTATACTTGCTATAGTGGACTTTGCAATACAGGTTCCTTGTAAATTTCAGCTGTCTGTCTCTAACAGTTCAAAAGTTTGGCCACACACATAGTATTACATTAACTATTGGGCACCCTTTTAGTTCCAAATTCAAATTTTATACGTTTTGTTATAGCTGACTTAGCACTACAGGTTCTTTGTAAATTTCAGCGGTCTGTGTACAGCTGTTCAAAAGTATGGCCATATACATCAAATTAAATGAGCTATTGGAGCACCCTTTAACTTAAAATTTTGAATATTTTTACATTTTATTATAACGGTCATAGTAGTCGATATTCTGTCAAATTTTCAAGGTTTTGTCTATAACGGTTCAAAAGATAGCCCCAAATAGGTCAAATTATGTCACCTATGGGGACACCCTTTAAAATTTAAACTTATTTTTTTATTAATTTCTGCTGTTGAGAGCTATAGCGACACACAATTTTTTTAAAATTTTAATTTGGTGCCCTTTGCGGCTCTTAATACACGTAAAAAACATGTATGTTGTATGGGGACACCCTTTAATTTTTAATATAATGAACTGTTTTTAAAATGGGACCAACCTGAAAGCATAACCTTTCAAATAAAGGAAAAAAATTTAAAATCGGTTTAGAAATGGCTGAGTCCTGTGGTTACATACATAAAAAAAGCAACATTCAGACGAATAGATAACCTCCTTCTTTTTTGAAGTCGGTTAAAAAGGGAGATACATTATTTTCACTGTTGCTCAAGATATCAAATTCCATATATTTTTTAATATATAGAATTTGATATTTTAAGAAACAGCGAAATTGAATGAATTTGCCATTGCCATCCTGTAAAGTGATTCGTCTTGGCCTTTTGTTTAATATGGTCAAATTTTACCCAGTAGTTATTTAAATTAGTCACAAAACTGTTAAAAATGTTTTTGATTTAGCTAAATTATTTGTTTGAAAATTGTTTGTTATTTCAGTAAAATTTTTTATTTGTTTCAGATAAATTATTTGTTTGAATTTTTTTTTTTAATTTCAGTAAACTTTTTGTCTGATTCAGACAATATTTCTTTTAAATTTTTTTATAATTTTCAGTAAACTTTTTTGTCTGATGCAGATAAATGTTTTGCTGGAAAATTTTTTCTAAAGTCAATAAATTTTTTTACCAAACATCACAATTATTTGTTTGAAAAAAATATGCAAACTAATTGTTTGAATCTGAAAAATATTTTTTTCTGTGTAGAAAGCAATTTACATAAAGAAATTAAAAAAAAAAAAATTCAATAAAATTAAAAAAAAAAATTTCAATAAAATTTAAAAAAAGATAACATTTTTTTTTAATATTTACAAAAAACTTCACAAAACATTTTCAAAACAGTATTTTTACAGAAAAATTTTTTAAAAAATTTTTGAATAAAATTTTACAAACAATTTCAAAATTTCTCTGAAAATAAAAATCATGACTGTAACATAACAAATTTTTAATATTAATGTATGTATGTAATTTATATAGAGTAACACGATTTTTAAATAGGTGAGATATTTGTTTTCAAACCTAGATGCATTAAACACACTGACAACATCAGATACCGACTACAAACTATCAAAAATAAAATATACGCTTAAAAATAAAAATAATTCCTCTAATTCCTCTTCTTATTTTATTTTGATTTTTCATGGAATATGTAGTTTTTTATTTTGTTTTAAGAGCATTATTGATAACAACTGAATAATAAATAAAATAAAAACGTAAATCGCTTCATTATTACTACTTTTATGCACCTATAAATGCACAAAATTGAAAAATGTACTCACTTCTGCTCCCCACTGAAATTTTTTAACGCAACGAAATTCAAATTATGCGTGTTTTATCGAAACTAAAATTAGTTGAAGAGCTGGAATAAATAATCATAAAAATGCAATAACAAAAATCTAAAAAAGTACTAATAAAAAATAATTTTAATTTCGACAAAATTTTCTATCCCTGATATAATAATAACAAAATAGATAAAACGAAATTAATTATTTAATTATTTAAAATATTATTCTGCCTACAACCTAATCCTCGTATATTTGTTGAAAACGAAAATAGAATTTTTTAATTACTTTTACTTTGAAATGATTGCGTCTCTTAAATCTTTATCTTGTCTTTATCGCTTACAAAAATGAATGACTTTAAAAACATAATTAACTGGAACGGAAATAATTTTTCAACTTCCGTCATTCAACTTCTTTCTAACCAACAACAACTACGACCAAAACATATTTACTCCCACACTTACAAAAGAACTTATCTTGCTGTTTGTTACGCATATCAATGCCATTTGAGTAAAAATACGAACTTAAACTGTTCACAAAGTGTAATGAATTAAAACGGGCAAAATGATAAGTTTATCTGCTCATTCACCTACTGACATTCAACATGACAGACAACGTCATAAAATGTAAGTTAGACTTTCATTCATCCATTGCCTTAGATGTATGGATATTTTTCTTTTGAATCTTTCAAAGACAATGGAGTGATGGAGGTTGGTTTTATACTCGGATAGAAGATATACCTTTTTCTTGACTTTTGTTTTAAGTTTAAAGATTTTTTTTATTTTTATTGTATGTTGCCAACACACAATTAATTCCTGCCAGCGTTGTTGCCACCGAAGATGATATTGTGTTTTTTTTTTTTTGTCACTCAACCCCATTTCCTCCTCCCTTATGTACAATTAAATTGTTTCCTGGATTATTATTTAATTAAAATAATGAACGCCAGCTAAAATCAAGTTGTAAGGGTAGGGAGGCAAACAACCGTAGTTCACAGTAACGATTCAAGCAATACTTGGGCATTTTCAACATTATGTACAGTTGGGAGCAAAACAAATTGCAATTGCTGGTGTGTATTTCTTAGACATTGAAGGGTACTTTATTAAGATTCTTAATTAACCCCTTTTTTGTTTTGCTTTTTATTCTCTAATAATTAATTTAATATTTCTAATGATTTGGATTTTTATTAATAAATAAAATAATTAATAATAAACTTTCCTAGCTACGCGGAGAGTAAATCATAAATTTGCAAAATTACCCTCCCTCATACTCGCCAAAATCAGCAAGTAAAATGAGTTGTCGACATGAATAAAAAATTATATTCACCATTATTCTAGTTGTCGACGACAATATTAAAGGAATTCTTTTTTAACAGTTTGTTGTAAATCGGTATTCCCGTTGGCAATATTCCCATTTATCGATGACTGGCAACATGTGTTTGGTATTTGGTAAGGAAATGTGACGTTGATGTTGCCATAAATTGGCTTTGATATTGTCGTGAGTATTTTTGGTGTTGTGTAGAACAAAATAATGAAACAAATTAAAAACTGAATAACGTTTACATATGTAAATATAATTTGTTGTTAGTTTTAATAGAAAAAATTTAATTGTTTATTTTTGATTCTTATGTTTTATTTAAATTATTTGTACAAATTGAAAAATATCCTTTATGAGTAAAATACAGATGTTGGTGTTTTCTTACTTGGCTAAAATGTATGCGAGTCCGTCCATCAAAAGATGCAGTTCGACTTCCTTTTTCTAGCATGTGTCATGTTGATCTTTATCCATACTTTGGATTAGCTTTCCATGTCATGGCATTCAGAGTTTAAGACAAAATTTTTACATCATAGGCGACTTTTAATTTACCACTAACTTTTTACCTGATGATAATTTAAAGATGTTTAATATTTCTTTTAGAAAATATTTTTATTTTAATGTAAACACCTTTATTTTAATTTGTACACTTTGCTTTATACACTTTAATTTTTTCATAAACCTTTTTAACGAAAACAGAAACCAAAATGAATTATTTGGTTCAAGGATTTGATATGTGTGGTGTATTTTATAAGGTTTATCGATAAACTGGCAACGTCGTCATACCATTGTTAGGGAATACTAAATTAACATTAATGTTGTGTTAAAGTGATGTTGCTTCAAAATCGACGACGATGTTGCCGACGCCAAACAGAATAAAGGTGATTAATTACTAGCTGTGTCCGCCGCGTTGTGGGCATCCTGACAATATTATGTTCGATTTTACTTTGAAAGTAATCCACAGAACATTTTAAGACTTTACTATTATAGTGTTTGATGTATAAAAAGTTCTAATGCTATTGCATAGTTCTGTAAGTAGTGTTTAAAATATACCACTTTGAAAAATAAAAGCTGCTCTCAAGTTTTCATTACATTTAAATCGGTTTAATTGCGTACTTTAATTACTTTTGCTCTATTTTCTCTTGGAAATGAGATCATATTTTTACAGAAAAAGGTATCCTATATTTGAGTCCAGATACTAAGGTACCTTCTCTCAAAATTTTGTTAAAATTCATACAGTAGCTGTTAAGTAATGCGAACACAGACAGATAGACGGACAGACATAACAAAATTTAATAAATTCACTGTTTCGTATTCTATATCGATTACTCACTACACCAGCAATAACAATTACAAAAAATATTTTATGTACAGAAATGCAGTTTTATTATATGTATAGATGTATAGATAAACATAATCTTAATTTAAAGAACAAATATTCAAATAAGAAAAGGTGAATGAGTTAATATTGTACTGAAACAGAGGCAACCCAATACCATAGACACAGCATTGGAGTCTTATTTTTTTTTTTTTTTTTTTGTTTGCAACTGTGTATTCGGATCTTTGAACACAAAAAATTAAAATCGTTTGAAACTTATTTGTGTTTAAAGGGTGTTTAAAAAACGGTTGTACTCTTTAACTATTGAATTAATTTTTAAATAAAATTACTAATTGAATTAAATACGTCCTTCTATCTATCTGTCTGTCTGTCTCTTTTACAAACTATTCGGTTCTTTCTGTTCAAAATATGTGTTAATTTTTAAATAAAAGCTGATTATTTCAAGATTAGTAAAGATCGATGGCGTTTGTTGTTACTCAGAAATGTGTGCTAGAATGAATTTTTTATTATTTATTCCTCTAACTCCCACTGGAGCATAGGGCTCCCTACTCTAAATATATATTGATGGTTAGTTAAAAAAAATATTTTTGTGTTATTAAGATCATGAAAATGATAGCTCTTCGGAAAAGAAAACATAAAATATCGAAGTAGCTTAGAGTAAGGAATTCTAGAAAGTTTGTACCAGTACGCACTCTTCTCAACAATTTTGACTACAAGTTTTTGCCCTTTATTGGAAAATTGATGTTAGACATTGGACATTAAAAATGTAAATTTTATTTTCAGTATAAATATTGCCAATTAAAAAACGTACAATAATTTCTAATAAATTGTAGAATAAATTATATATAAATTTTTTAAATCATTAATATGTTTAAATAAAATATTGGCTATATACGTCAAGTTATTAGGTAGGAAAAAAACGAGACCTTTCTCCCAACATTTGCAATCATAGGTATTAGTAGTTGCAGGGCTGAACCCAAAAAAACTGATCTTATACTTTTCAAGAAAAGGTACAAGATACCCAATATTTTGCTACCAGTGTTTAACGGAGTGGAACTTTGGTTTTCACAGAGCCTATACGAATGTTATTATGAACTTAGAGCTCTCATGACACCTTAACGTCAATTCACTGACTACAAGGCTCTGTAGCCCGTAATGCTTTTAAAAAGTTAAAAAGGAAACCTGGTATAAATCACAAGTTTCTCTAATGGTTTGTTGCTTTGCAAAAATTAACCATTTTTCACTTGAAGCGATAGCCATCGAAAGTAGTTTTGTAGTAGTTTTGTGTTGTATGTGCTTTCAACTAATTTTCTGATCACGATATTGTCTCTGAACTTATTGGTTACTCTGCTCTAGACATGTAAATTGGCCATGTGACTGATTTTAACCGACTTCAAAAAAAGAAGGAGGTTATCAATTCGTCTGAATGTTGCTTTTTTATGTTTGTGCCCGCAGAACTCAGCCATTTCTGAACCGATTTTAAAAATTTGTTCTTTATTTGAAAGGTAATGCTTACAGATTGGTCCCGTTTAAAAAACAGTTCATAATTTTAAAAATTAAAGGCTGTCCCCATACAACATACATGTTTTTTCGTGTATTAAGAACCCTAAAGGGCACCAGTTTAAAATTTAAAAAAATTGGGTATCACTATAGCTCTCATCAACAAAAAGTAATAAAAAAATAAACTTAAAATTTAAAGGGTGTCCCCATAGGTGACGTAATTTGACCTTATGTATGTGGCCAAACTTTTGAACCGTTATATACAGACACCTGAAATTTACAATTAACCTATATTGCTAAGTCCGCTATAACAGGTATATAATTTGAATTTAGAAATTAAAGGGTGTTCCCATAATTGATGTAATTTGATCTATATGGCCCTATCTTTTGAACAGTTATATACAAACACTTGAAAATTAGGCAGAATTTCCACTACTTTGTCTGGTATACTAGCAATTATAAACATTTAGAGTTATAAATTAAAGGGTGTCCCAGTAGTTCAGTAATTTGCTGTATATGACTAAACCTTTAAAACGTTATAGACACACAGTTGAAATTTACAAAAAATCTATGTGGCCAAGTCCTCTATGACAATTGGTCTTTAATTTAAAATTGTAAATTAAAGGGTGTCCCAATATGTGATGTTATTTGATTTATATTGCCCTATCTTTGAAACCGTTATAGACAGACATTTAATACTTACGCAGAATGTATGTTCTATACTATGTCCGCTATAGTAAAAAGTATAAAGTTGGAAATTAAAGGGTGTACCTAAAGTTAATGATATTTGATCTATATGACCTTATCTTTTGAACGCTTATAGATAAACATTTACAATTTTAGCAAAGCTAATATCACTATGTCGACAGCAAAAAGTACAAAAAACTTAAAGGGTGTCTTTATATTTGACGTAATTTGACTTATATGGACTAGTATTTTGAACCGTTATAGATAGAGACTTATGGAAATGAGAGAGTGTCCCTATAGTTAATGAAATTTGATATATGCCTTACCTTTTGAGCCGTTTTAGATAAACAACTGAAATTTACACACAATGTGTATCACTATGATCACTATTACAGCTATAAAAATTTAAAATTAAATGGTGTCCCCATAAAAGACGGATGTTGGTAAAAATAGCTTAACTTTTGAACAGTAATAGGGAGATGCTTGAGTTTCACATAGTCTTTACTTCTTTTCCTGCTAATTTTGAGGCATTTTGTTTATCTTTTATTTGGTTTACATATAGTTCTTACAGATTACTTCTTACATTTTTAGTTTAGAACTGGTACACAAGTATCTGTTTTGAAGTCGGTTTTTTTTTGCAAGAATTATGTTTTCTAAATTGGAAACATCTTAAAATACTGATCAGAGTTTAATCTCATCTTAACTTGACAAAAAATTGTAAATTTGTAACAGATGAAAAGCTTTAGCATTCGAATCTTCTTTCCTATTACATCTCAAAGTTAAATACCCTGTCCTCAGTTCTAATTGCAGTATGATAATGTAGATAATGATGAGCTTTCTGCCAATAATGCAGAATGTTGGTGATGGCATGACTTTTAACAACCTCATTCTTAGTGCTAATGGATTTCTTGATTGTTTGTGTCATTTTTATTTTACTCAGTTGGTTTTTTCAGTATCTCGTTAAGTTTAAGTTTTGTTCTTTTAACAGACTTTGAATTTTATATCAAAGATTTCAAACAATTTCAGTGTGGCTGTGCAGGAATGTGTGACTGTTGGTTGGCCTGCAAAAAAAAAAAAAACTAGAACTTTATACACTGTGATTTATTACGACAATTTGTTTAATGACAGGCATAAATATTAGATTTACGGCAATGTTTTCTTTTCTTTCATTTTCTCTTCATTTCGTTTTTGTTTTGTCTATAAATCCATTCAAAATGATTTCAATGTTACAATTGCTTTTTTTTGTTTTGGAATAAAGGATTTATTTAACTGACGATATGGTTGTTCTAAAGATATAATTAATATTTCAATGACAACTAAAATTAAAATGTTTGCCTTGAAATACTTATGAGTTAGAAGAGAAATGTAGGTTAAAATTTAGATTATTATTAAAGCAAAAAGAGTACAAGTCAATCAAGTCTGTCCGTAGTATGGTTTACAATAATGCCAAGTATTTATAATTGATTTAGTTAATTAAATTCCTTATTTTGTATATTATTA
This sequence comes from Phasia obesa, assembly GCA_949628195.1. Lineage (NCBI taxonomy): Eukaryota > Metazoa > Arthropoda > Insecta > Diptera > Tachinidae > Phasia > Phasia obesa. Next base: position 102,404,113 of record OX451218.1, on the reverse strand, counting down.
TATAAAAGGAAATTTTTTAAAGGTTAATTCAATTTAAAATGATTTTTTTTTACAGTGGGTCATATTTTTGTAACTAAACTTGGTAGCATATAAATTAATAAGTGCTCATATGCATATGATGTTACCATTTTTTTTCAATTTATTTTTGATATGCTATCTGCGTGTGTGTGTTAAAGTACGAGGGCTGTTTGACATTTCTGAGACCTTTAGTATATCCAGAGCCGTAACTTCCAATTCAATACTGCTGTGTCTAGCAATTTGAAAGCAGGCAGAATTGTTAATTTCGACTATAATGAAAAAAAAACATTATTTTTTACGTAAGTAAATCATCTGTGGAACCAAAGACCTGCTTTATGCATAAGCGCAACCATGTGACTACTTGAAAAGATTCTTTGGTAAGGTTAAGGCCTAATCCAAAATATCCTCTAAACCGTTTTGCAACTATGAAGGAAACCTTAGTCTATTTATAGGTCTTTCGGCCAACACGATCATAGCTACAGTTATTCATATCGATTTCCTGGAAAAGGTTTATACAATTACAAGCGAACTGCTTTATGCTGTACTTTTGGACTGGAATTAATATTGATGTGAAGCAAAAACAGCCTAAACAAGCAAAGGAAAAGGGCTATTCCATCAACAGGCGCATCCGTGCTTAGTCACTATGGCAAAATCTATAAATTGAAGTCCCACTGCAACCCCATCCACTTTATTTTTCGAATTTAGCCCAGATTTAGGGCAAACGAAGCAGTCTTAAATTACGCTGAACTAAATGGTTAAACAGATGATGATAAAATTAAACACTACCCAAAGTAGATAGATGCTAAGAATTCTTAAAATGGATGTATATTTTATACCGTATATGTATATGTCATACATATCAAAATGAAATTAAGTATGTGACTTTGGTTTATGGAGATAAAGACCTGTATACATTTTGGGCATAATCGGGAATGTCGATAATAATTAATTTTTCGATTCGAATATACTTTGAACTTGTATTCTTTATGTAATAAAATATCTGTTTCCATTGGGTATGGTAAAGTTGAGTGTAGACCACTACAGATTTTTATTTTAATCAATTCAAAGGCCCGCAACAGGAACTGAAAGCCTTATATAATAATATGCAATTTTATTTTCAGTTTATGTTGCATAATTTTATATAATGATGATAAAGATAAAGGGTGTTTTTTATCGAGGTATAGAACTTTAATTTGTCATTACTTTTCAAGATGGCTACCGATTTAACAGCTGTCAAGTGATTTATTCTCAGTTTGGTTTGGCAATTCATTATGAATAGACTCACGCCTGAACAACGCTTGCAAATAGTGCCCACAACGAGATTACCGTTGTTCCCGATGTTCATAAGCGAATTTTGTTTAGCGATGACGCGCACTTCTGGTTGAACGACTACGTCAACAAACAAAACTGCCACATTTGGAGTGAAGGTAACCCTCAACTGTATGTAGAAATACCGTTACATCCAGAAAAACTGACTGTTTGGTGCGCTTTATGGGCTGGTGGAATCATTGGTCCGTACTTTTTCAAAAACGATGGTGGCCAGAACGTTACAGTCAATGGTGATCGGTATAGAGCCATGATTATTAACTTTTTCATTCCTGAATTGAATAACTATGATGTCCAGTAGATATGGTTTCAATATGACGGCACAACATGTCACACAGCTCGTGCCGCAACAGATTTATTGAAAGACACGTTTGGTGACCGCCTAATTTCAAGTTTTGGACCTGTGAATTGGCCTCCGAGATCTTGTGATTTAACACCGCTAGACTACTTTCTGTGGGGCTTTGTAAAGTCATTGATCTATGCGGATAAGCCAAAAATGCTTGACCATTTCGAAGACAACAGTCACCGCGTTATTGCCAATATACGGCCACAAATGTTGGAAAAAGTCATCGAAAATTGGACGTCCAGATTGGACTAATTCCGCGTCAGCCGTGGTGGTCATATGCCAGAAATCATATTTAAAATGTAATGCCACAAGATTATTTTTCGGATAAATAAAATTCATGTCAATCGAATAATCCATCGTTGTTTTATTGCAACTTATAGTTCTATACCTCTATTAAAAACACATGTTATTATAAAGAAAAAATTTAAGTAAAAAATTAACTAATAATTTTAATTAATTTAACTACATTTTTATTATATTTACCCTGTATTAAATAAAGAAAAGAAAATAGTCATATTGAAGTAATTTCTTCAATACAAGGAATTTAATAAAATTAATTTTTTTACGAAAATCATCTGTAGAAGATTTGGCTAAAGAGTTAGTTTTCTTCAATTCTACACCAAATTTTGAAGTACATATTTAGGTAAGTTTTTGGTCCAGTTTAGAAATCTTTTTGAGAACGATTTAAGAATGGCATGAAAAGAAAATCACGGTCTTAATTTTTTTATTCTTTGTACCACTATAAGGCTTTGCATTTTCTGTTCTCAGATAAAGACCTAATAAAGATAGAGATTGTATAAAAATTAACTAATAATTTAAGTTAAGTTAATGTAGCAGCCTACATAAGATAGTCATGACAAGAAGGTATAACCCAAAAGTTTTGACCGTTCGAAAACTACCAGCCATCATTTATTATTCTACTCTCACTTTCGTTTACATATGATCTCACTCACAAACAAAATTAGACCTCAAACTTTAACCCTCCAATAAACATTTCTGTGATAAAAGAACATCCATAACTTATACGATTAAATACTTTCATTTTATATCCATCTAGTCAATATCTACAACAAAAGAAAAATGAATCATTTAACCAATAAAAAATAAGTTAAACTATAAAAATCTGCATTATAATATCTTAACAACCACTAAGAGCTCAAAAGAAAAAAATCTCAAGCAAGACTAATTTTTCCTTTTCAAACAACTTAAAGAAATACAAAATGCCAAAAACAGAAGAAAAATCCCAAATAATAAAAAAAAAGAAAAATTAAGGAAAAACTCCAAGGTTATTTGTTTTCCACCGAACCTAAACATCTCTCTATACATTTATATATTTAAACACAAAAAAGGACATTCTTGAGGTAGAAGAAGATGGGAAACAATCCATTGTATTCGCAAGACAAAATCATTATTGTTGAAATAAAAATAGAATGATGAAAAGAACGTATTTTTCACAAACAAAAAAACAAAAACAAAGAATAAAACAACAAAAGCAGTAAAAACTATACAATATGACTAAATTTTAGAGAAAACGAAGAAACATTAATTTAACTAAACTGTATTGAACTGAATCGTATTAAAGTAAACGTGAATGTTAAATTTGCGAATGCTTTGGAACGTTGTGAATTTAGTGAATGTTATTGATGTTTTGCAATGTTCTGTTATTTTTTTCTTTTAGCTGTTGTTGTTTATGTGTCTAGAGCTTGTTTGATTGTTCAAAATACATGCAAGGAAAATTTCCACCGACAACAAGGCGGTCTCACTCTGCATGCGAAAAATTAAATCCAAGACAAAAAAACAAGGAAATATACAGCAAATAAGGATGTGGAATTTTTTAAAAAACTTTCCTGCATACATTCTTATATATTTACGATTAATGTAGTATCAGATACAACTACAGCGAGGACAGCAAAATAAAAAATGAATAAAAAACAACCACCGACTTGCAAAAATGTTTATCAACCATAACAGTCTATCGATTGTTGTTCAACCAATACACTATTTTTTATGTGCTGTTCTTTTATTATTGCAGGTCTACCGTGGGCTTAGAGAAAAGAATTCCAAACTTAACAACTAGAAGTTAACTCAATTCGTAATATTGTCAAATCACAATTAGTTAAATTAAATTAATGTTAAAGAAAATTTGGAATAATCCTATTACACTTTCTTTTAAATTACATAAAAAAAAAATTAATAATAATTTTACAAGAAGGCAAAACACTGGCTTTGAAATTTGCTTTGCACAAGGAGTGTTAGGTAAAAATGTGGATTATCAAAATTTGTTTTTCCATACCTCACTTTTTCTAAAGTGAAGCTAAATAACTCAGTATAGTTTAAATTATGATTACAAAAAATTACCAAAAATCAATAAATGCGTTTCATTAAATTTTAAGGAGCCGATGTTGATTTTGAATAAAACACATATTATTTAGGAAATTATTTAGGAAATTATTGTCATTTCTTTTTATTTTGATAATATTGGTATGGTTCAATTTTGTATGGAATAATATATGCCGCGACCTCGGCGGCACACCTCCATCCGACGCCCCAAATTTTCGATGACTCTGAGGCATAATTGAGGTTCTAAGCCGTTAATGTGCCGAATTATCTTATCCTTTAGCTATTAAATTGTTCCCGCCTTATCGACGTACACCTTTTCTTTCAAATAACCCCAAAAAAAAAAAAAGTCCAACGGTGTCAAATCACATGATCTTGGCGGCCTATTGACATGGCCACTACGTGAGATAACACGGCCATTGAATTTGTCGCGCAAAAGACCCATTGTTTCGTTAGCTATGTGGCAAGTGGCACCATCCTGTTGAAACCACATATCGTCCACAGCCATATCTTCCAATTCGCGCCATAAAAAGTTCGTTATCATCTCACGATAACGAACACCATTCACAGTATCTGCCTGACCGGCCTCATTTTGGAAAAAATACGGCCATATGATGCCGCCAGGCCTTAAACCGCACCAAATAGTCGCTCTTTGTGGGTGCATTGGTTTTTCGACAATCACTCTTGGATTATCATTCGCCCAAATCCGGCAATTCTGCTTATTAGCGTATCCACTGAAGTGAATATGTGCCTAATCACTGTTGCCATTACTTGCCACCATTCTGACCATTGCTCGATTGTGTATCTTTCCATGGTTTCAATTGAGTTAGTCTGAAATTGAGAAATGTCAAATTAAATATAGAAAAAAACTTGACGTTTAGGTGTGGTTCACATTCACCATCGGCCCTTAAAATTTAACGAGCCGATACATACTTACTTTTCAAGATCCCTAATTGGGAACTTGAGCTTGTAACGGATTGTTTAATATAACCTTTCCTTAATCCTTTTTTATTCCATTCACCACAGGTGGCAAGGGTTATATAACGCACCTGATCAACAAGAGGGTATCAACTATAAATTTGTAAATTTTCACTTTTTGCAAGAAATCAACCAACAACATTAATATCCATCTGCTATAAAAATATCAACGTATTCTGATTAATCTTTCATCTCGAAACCCGCATATGAGACCATTTTCGTGATAGTGTTTTGAGTACCTTTATATCAACAAAAAGGTTTTATTTTTATTTGTGTGTAAATATATTACTAAATGGAATTTGTTTACTATAATATGTTCGGATTTTTAAATTATCTTAAAATGTAATCACAACAGTTTTTTACCTCTACTAAAAATTTTAAAATTTTGAGTTAATACCCTCTTGTTGATCAAGTGCGATAAGGGTTTGTCATTCCATGTGTAATGTCTACAACATTCCCAACCCTATAAAGTATATATATTCTGGATCCCTACACATAGAGAAGTTGATATAGCAATGGCAGTTTATGTTCGGATTGAAACCAACTTTGCCAAGGCAACAGAAGAAATACAGAAAATTTAAGCCCACCAATCTCCCAGCCATAGTTTAAAAAATTTTGATATTGCAATTCGAGGCTTCGCCTACGTATATAATTTTTACATTTTTCAGGTTGTTTTATTTTTTTGGTTAGAATATTTTTCGTTTGATTTTTTTAGTAAATACCAACAGATCGCACACATATCCCAGGTGACAATAACCCGCTGAGGGGGCGATTTTGTGTTTGTTTTTAGGTTGATAGGCTATTTCTGCTTTGATTTGTATTAAATGCCTTTATAAAAAGTAATAAACACAGAGGTGGCTAATAGAACCACAGGGTGTTCATTGCTATCTAGGAGCAGTCAATGGGCTCGTTGGGGGCGGGGTCATTATGGGCAAAATATATTTAAAAGTTTTTTACCTTAAGTCTGTATATTCTAATATTCAATGTGGTTTGTAGGACGGTCTTAGGGAACACAGGGGGAGAGCGATGGGCCCTTATCGAGGGAAGGTAGTAGTTTTGGGTAACTATTGAGTTCGTTTTTCTTCGCTTTTGTTTTTATTTTTCTTTTTCCTAAGGTCTGACCGTTTCAGTATGCGGTGAAACGGTAATAACCGTAGTGAATGGTATATAATATTCGGGCACTGCGGAATATAACACTCTTTTCTTGTTACTATTGCTGTTGCCATAGGAATAGCAAAGTATTTGAAAGGCGTAAATACTATTCCACAATTGGATTATCCTTTACGGCGTACACCTTAAAAGACTTGTTATAGTAAATGCGGAGGTTAGGAAGAAATAATATGTTGTAAATTTATTATGTTGTTATCCCCAATATACCTACTAATATAGATTTGGCTCTTAGATGATAAAACGCCAACTGCTAAACCCTTAGATCGCTCCTAGATTTGACAACAGAAGTAACTAAACGCTAATGGATCTTCCCCGTGAAGTAATCAAAGTAATTATTTTTGTTTTTAATGCCATTCTACGCCTTGAGTACTTTCCCTTAGACTACACCAGAACAAAAAAAAAAGACACTAGAGGTTAAAATCATATCTACCAATAAGTCTGTTAGTTATTTAACTGGTCGTGAGTTTATACTTAAAGAAGGAGATCAGAATAATAAATGTATATCATAGAATAAATACCAGGCAACGACCAATAACCTTATACGGTGACAGTCGTGAATAACCACCAAAGGCAATAGAGTGACTCCTAGGAATTTTGTACTACTAGATACCAATGCAGGACAGGCACAAAGTACGAGTTTTGAAGTCTTATCGTGCAGCTTTCAATACCTGCAAAATTGTTTCCTTTTACTAACTTATGTTAGCGAAGATCACATTGTTTTGTAAGCCTATGGGGTAGCTTTAAGTCACTCTTATTGAGTGATAGTAGCCTTTAGGATATACACAGAGATAACTAAAACGTTTTGCTTATCTGAACCCTGGCAGAGCTTTCCAATAACGAGAGTACTATGCTTCGACCCAGTGTTCTCGTGCTATAAATCTACGTCAGGCCTAGATTGTCTGAACCTTTTGCTGATTATCACCGTGAGCCTCGTGGCTAGGAATTCAACAAGTTGTTACACTGTTGTAAGAACCTAGTTAATTTATCATATGACACACTCCATGACAACAATTCATGATAACCCTAGACCTTACGCCAAATAAGGTTAATGCCTTTTGCGCAACTTGGCTGTCAGACATTAGATGCACATATTTTTAGAATCATTGTCTGTCTCCTTAACATTCCCTAGCAAAAATGAGGATGGCGTATACGTCTGCCTGTATTTGCCACTGAATTACAATATTACTAAATTTGCGAGAAACCAAGTAAAGTTATACACAAGATTTGATATTTTAACGTGGTAAGATAAGAAGTGCCACAGCCCACTGTTGCAAAATAAAGTGCGTCTATGGGTACATTTCCACTACCTTCTTAAATTACGTCTTATTATTTCCTGCTGTTTTATACTATTTTTTCATACTATTTATTTTATACATCTCCTAAAGCTTACGGCACTCCACTAAAAAACAACAAGAAAATATTTATTTCTCTGTTGTAAGCAACAAAAAATATGGTTGCTTGGAAGGGTCTTAACGAGACATTTTTTTTAAATATTTACAAATACAAAGAATATAAATATACCGCTAGTATTTTATGATTGAAACAGCGAACCACACATGACTATTATGATATAATCATTCGTTATGTTTTTTTTCCTTTTCCAGATTGCAAATAAGATGTTGCTTCTACATCCCCATCATTTAGAGTTTTATTTTTTCCTGCTGACATGACATACTACAAGTGGGTGACCGACCCATACAACAATCATTGTGGCGGCATTGTCATCGTGATCATCATCTAAGGCCATAAATTGCTTTGCGCTTAAAAATTGTAAAATTTATTTTTGTTTTTTTTTTTTTTTGCCTATTTTTAGTGTAAAAATATTTATGTTCTAATCATATGTTGTTATTGTTGCCACAACTATAAATACACGAAAAGCGATAAATATTTACTGCAAATATTATTTGTAATTGAAATTTGCTTATATTTATATTTCACGTTCAACGAAAGTTATTGAATTTTTACATAATTTCCGTTCGATTAAATTTTATATGAAAAATAAACAGCTTTTATCGCAACCTTTTTTTTAATTTTATTTATTTAAATATTTAGGGTTGGATTAACTAGAAATTTGTAGGAAATACATTTTTAATATTATTTCAGTTTAGTGGGCTTGAGGATCAAATAAATTTTTGCAAGAGAGCGTCAAAGTCGATAATTTATAAAAAATGTAACGATTCTAAGCTGGAACAATTTTGTTGGCAACTATTTTAAACAAAACACAGACATACAGAATTAATAAGGAAATATGGAATATTTATTTTATTTTAAATATATATTGGTTTGTAAAGTTTGTTAAGGATGGTTTTAAAGTTTCAAAGTTTTGGAGATTTTAGGAGATTTTTTGAGGATTTATATTTTGATTTAATTTTTATAATTTTATTATTGTTTTAATTGTTCTTGTCTAATTAGAACTTGATTCATTGCGCTTACCCTTAGATGTAATGGAATCTGATTACGATTTTAAGAAAGAACTAAAATCTGCAAATTTTTAAATTAAAAACCAATGTTTTTTGTATTAAAAAAAAATTAGGAAATGTTAAAAGGTTTATCATCAGATCGCATATTTTTCACATAATAAATTATATTATAATCCATAGCATAATTTACTTCTTCTAATCAACCTAAATAATTTGTTAAATAATAAACAGGTTTGTGTACACATAATTTTTTAAATGAAATTTACTGCAGTTCGAATGACGTCCCCGAAAGCATATTGCCTTGACGCATATGCTTTCGAAGTATGCAAGTATTTATAAGGGCACCAGTCACCTAAGCTTGCAGTGGCCCGAAACTTAAAGAAAAAATCTTCGAGGTCTGACGAATGTCCAAACGACTGGTACTACGGGAACCGGCTGCCCCACAGAGATTCTCCCAAATCTTTATTGTCGATTATATGTGAGGCCCTTTGTGGCTGTGGTTTGGACCTCAATCGCAGAAAGGGCGATTAAGTCCGGTGTTCTGTTATACTTCAGCAAAAGATTCAATTGCGTTTGAGGAGTTAAAAATGAAAATGGTCTGGCGGCCATGTTTTAAAATGGCTACATGCTGTGGCGCTATGCACAACAAGACTGTTGGTAGATGCATTACTTTCACCCAGTGGTAAGGCCATCTTCAGATTAATGCAACATTGTAGTTTCGAATATCAACATTTTCAAATCTGAGCTATGACTCGAAGAACATGTCGGACTTCTCGACATTTTAAAAAAATTTTAAAACGAACAAATATTGATAGACTCTTGTTTTATTTTCGTTTTGAATACTTTTTTATTTCTTTCTAAATAATATTTTATTGTTGATTATTGTTTCGAGTCTTACATTCTGATATCCATTTCAACTCGAAGTATTTTGAAATTGTTTCAAAACTTATTTACAAAATCGATTGTAATTGATCACACCACTTTTAGTCAAACGTTCTCCATCACACGCCTGAATGAAAGTTATATTATAAAGAATATAAGTTCAAATTATATTCGATACGAAAAATTAATTATTTTCTGTTTCGGGTGTTAAGTAAACTACCCCTCCCGATTATGCCTAAAATTAATACGGTCATTCATCTCCATATACGAAAGGCTCATACTGAACTTCATTTCGATATGTCATACGGTATGATCTGTATATCGTTCACAAAATTTGGGAGTAAGTAACCCACCCCTTTCCCCTTCCTGATTATGCCAAAATTTATACAGCTCTTTATCTCCATATACCAATTTCCATATACTGAATTTCATTTAAATATCTGATACGGAATGATCTTTAGGGCGTTTACAAAATTTAAGGCTAAGGCCCAAAAACGATACAGCTCTGCATCTCCATACAGTATGACCTGTACAAACTCCTCAAAAATAGTGGCATACACACCCACCCACAGACATCATCGCGAAAGCATCCAAAATGGATTCAGGAGACCTCGAAACGTGTAAATCCGTCGAAAGCCCGACCTCGATTTTTTTCACGATTACTATATTTTACCTTATACTACATATCAATTTTCTTGATGTGGTTTATTCTTAGCCCAGTTTTAGTTTTCATTTTGACAACATGCCAAATTACTTCTGCGACTTTTTGCGAACTGTAACACGCGGTTTGAATTTTTCCATATGAAATTGCTAGAATGATTAATTTATAAAACGTTGTTAATAGCCGATTTTACATGGCGTATGCTTTACAAAACAAACTAATTATTCGTTATCAAGCAGCGGATATCCAGTCCATTAATTTTTATTTTTTTTTTGTAAAAAAGCAATGTAAATTCAAGTTTTATATATATAACTATAAAATAAGATAATAAAGGGTGTTTTTTGTAGAGGTATAGAACTTCAAGTTGCAATAAAACAACGATGGATTATTCGATTGACATGAATTTTATTTATCCGAAAGAAGATAATCTTGAGGCATTACATTTTAAATGTGATTTCTGGCATATGACCACCACGGCTGGCGCGGATGTAGTTCAATCTGGACGTCCAATTTTCGATGACTTTTTCCAACATTTCTGGCCGTATATCGGCAATAACACAGCGAATGTTGTCTTCCAAGCGGTCAATCGTTTGCGGCTTATCCGCATAGACCAATGACTTTACATAGCCCCACAGAAAGTAGTCTAGCGGTATTAAATCACAAGATCTTGGAGGCAAATTCACAAGTCCAAAACGTGAAATTAGGCGGTCACCAAACGTGTCTTTCAATAAATCTATTGTGGCACGAGCTATGTGACACGTTGCGCTGTCTTGCTGAAACAACATCTCCTGAACATCATGGTTATTCACCTCAGGAATGAAAACTTTAGTAATCATGGCTCTATACCGATCACCATTGACTGTAACGTTCTGGCCACCATCGTTTTTGAAAAAGTACGGACCAATGGTTATACCAGCCCATGAAGCGCACCAAACAATAAGTTTTTCTGGATGTAACGATGTTCCGACATACACTTGAGGATTAACTTCACTCCAAATGCGGCAGTTTTGTTTGTTGACGTAGCCATTCAACCAGAAGTGCGCTTCATCGCTAAACAAAATTCGCTTATGAAAATCGGGACAACGGTAATCTCTTTTTGGGCCCAAAATTGCACTATTTTCAAGCGTTGTTCAGGCGTGAGTCTATTCATGATGAATTGCCAAACCAAACTGAGAATAAATCAATTGACAGCTGTTAAATCGGTCGCCATCTTGAAAAGTAATGCCAACTTAAAAATCTATACCTCTATAAAAAACACCGTTTACAAATCACCTTTAATTTTCATATCGCTGAATCATTGAAAAAATACGACGTAAAGCCTTCTTTGGAAGAAGTTTCCGTTTTTATTTTGATAAAATATTTTCAAAAATTAATTCATATATTCATTTTCATATATGTACATAAATAAACAATTTTAAAAACTCAAATATTCACTCATTCAAACGCACTTTAATTTATTTATTTGTTCCTTCATCTATCCATTTTTCGATCCGTAACCTTGACCATACTTGCGCGCTTGCTGTTATAGAATAAATTAACGACACATTTCATAAATTTTACACAAAGCTTTTAATTAAGTACAACAAAAGAAAAATGTTCAAATCTTTATTCTAATACAAGAGTATTACTAATTAAAGTTTCACTAAAAACTTTATAATTTAATTGTTTATTAATTTATCTCTGTAATTATTTTAGTCATTTTATAATGAACCATACAAATTTTGCACAGCTTGTATTTTAAAACTTACCTTCACACCATTTAATCAACATACATACACAAACTCACTAATACTGTAACACTTTGCACAGTTGCCATAATGCTAATGACCACTTTCTCTATATCAAACACTATTGTATTTATACACAAAAATTATAACGTTTATGGACAATGAATAATTAATAAATGGGTGAATTTACTATGTAAAGCTCAAACATAGATACGCACACACACAAACACATACACAAACACACACACAATGTAGATGAGCGTGTTACTTCATAATTATTGAATCAACAGTAATTAGCGTTATTTAACAAAAATGTCATTAAATTAATTGAATTTTTCAATAGCTCTGGCCAATAAAACAATAAAGTATTTGTTTTTTTATTCATACTTCTTTCTGTAATTACAAGTAGGAATATGTTTTTGTTGTTTATTAATTTCGTTTGATTTCCGGGGGTGTTAAATGTAATGACGATATTAATTTTCTTATTAACGTATACAAACAGCTGAGGTTGTTTCAAACCTATTTTCTCATAACATTATTTAGACAGTAAAAGTAAAACCTAATTCCTTTAAGATTTCAATACAGTTTAAAAAGCCATAGATGACATGACTGACTGAAAAATCCTTATTGTTTATTGTAAGGTATCACCTTTCAGTGTAGAGGTGCACTATTTCTGCCTACCTTCTGCTGTTATTTTGGTCATTCATTTATGTAAAAGATTTTCCTCTAAGTTGTCCAATTTACCTTGACAGGTTGTTCTTATGCGTCGTCTTCCTCTTGACCATTCTGGTCTAAGCTCTAGAGTTCTTTTTTGAAGCCGGGTGTCTGAAATCCTAGGCAACATGCCTATAGTACCTTGTTTTGGAGCGATTTATTTAAATCTTGAAGGGTTATGCCCTTCCTCGCATCGTTTCGCTTCTTATCTTATATCTTTTGGTCTTTCAGGCTACTCTTCTTAAGTACTTTAGTTCAGCTGTTTGACTTCGGTTTTGTGTATTCGGTGTGAGTACCAATGACTGCCAGTCTAATGTATTGGTGGGTGTTTATATTTCTGTGGACACATCTCGCACAGAAAAAAAACATTTTCACCAATTAATGGTTTTAATTGATTTCAGATTAAATAATGTTTAATTAGCAAATTTTATTGTTGCGTTTTAAACAAATGCCCGTATATATATAAATATATATAAATTGATATAATAAATTAAAAAATGAATTGAACTTTAAATTAAAACTAATTAAAACTTTGTTCTGGGCATTTATACAGGAAGTTTTTGTTAAGATCTGAGTATAATCCAGCTGCCGCCGATATTCTGGGCTTTAGGTCCTTGATCAATGTTTATCCTCACTTATCACCGATCTAAGATAGCGGAACTGTATCATCTGTTTTAGCGCTTCCGCTCCAATTTTAATGCAGTGTTCGACTCTTTCTCGTCATATCAATAAATAGAATTACTATTGTTTCGGTAATTTTTGTATTTATACTTAATTTTATGCTTATCTTTTCTTGGACAAAGAGATTGATATTGCGTTCTATCCTATAGTTGCTATAAGGGCCACATCGTACGCATATGGGAACATTTTACCGGTTAAAGTTTTCAATATCATATCATGCATGATTTTATTCATTGCTTGCAGCCTTTGAAAACGTCATCGAGGAGTATAAAGAACAATTGTGGGCTCATTTTATCTGCTTTTCTAGCACCTTGAGTTGTAATAAATTCCTCTGCGGTGTTATTTCCACTTCTTACGTAGTTGTGGCAATATCTATGGAAATACCTTCCGTAGTTCAGTCTATATTACAATCTCAAAGTTTTTTCTAGATCAATGAAGCAAAACTGTAGTTGTTTATTATATTCTATTCACTTATTTGACGTTCCAATCAGACCTTAATCTTCTCTGTCTGAACTCTCGAGTATATTTTCCCTGCTAACTTAAAGTAAAGCAAACCAGATTGTCTTCTCAACTCCATAGAGTTGAAAGTTTTTTTACATATTAGGTGATTCATTTTTTATTTTTTTGACGCAAGCTGTTGAAAAGGGGTCTTATCGTCATTATTAAGTTTTTAATGTTTTTAAATAAAAAAAAAAAAATCAAGCACAAATCTAAGAAATTGACGAAGTTATGGCATATTGAAATTTTCAGTTCAAAAGTATAGTATTGAGATAACAGAGTTGTACAACTAATTTCTGCAAGTTTTCAGTTGTTAAGACTGACTAATTAAATATGAAATATGCAATAACATGTATTTTGTAGATAACCTCAAGATTACGTTTGGTGGAACAGAAAATATGCAATTTTGTTTTGTCCCGTACTGAAAATTTTACCCTGACTAGATTTCGTCAGATTGCCTCACATATAATAAAAAATAATAATAATATTTTTTTTAAATAAACAATTATTTATTATAGAAGCCAGTGTACATCAAAGCAACACTCGTCTTGTAGAACTCAAAATCTGCTACACATCTCAAGTGAAACAACAAAAGACTCATACAACTAATCATTGATTTATATCAGTATTAGTTTATTCAGATCAACATTTCGATCTATGGGATTCATTATGAAATAAGAATTAGTTATTTTAGCAACCCATAGGACTTATTGAATATTTGCTGTCCATTTTTTTTTTCTAACCTTGTACCAGAGTCCTGCTTGTGTATTATATATTTTAAGTTTTTATAATTTATTGTTTTGCATGGATTAAAATTTTATGTTTGTAAATGTGCAAAATATTATATTCAATAACTCTCAAACGTAATTAAAAATAGTAATAATAATATGTATAATTATGCTAAAGTTACTATGTATTCATGTGAAATTCATGCATTACTTATTTATATACACATGTTTGTATATTAGGGTGGCTAAAAATGAAATAAGGTAATATTTTCCTAAAAGTTGGATAATACTAATACTTATATACAAAAAGATACAAATAATTGGGATAAAGTGGGATTTTTCATTTATAAATTTATGTACATTCACATTACATATTATGTCTGTTTATTCGATTAGTTGATTCATGTTTCACTTCCATTAATTAATGTCAATTTACCGAAATTTTATACTTTTCAGTTCAAAGATATTAATTAAAGTAAAAAAGGAAAACACAAACATTTAGTTTTATAAATAAAAAAATAAGGAAAAGTTACAATTTAACTTTCCTTTTATTTATTGGTTTCACAATATGTTCAAAAATTTATTTCGAAATAAAAATAATTACAATGTAATTTTAATTTTGATAAAAAAAAATTTGTAATGGCACGAACGACAACGATATAACTACGATTAAAAACGAACTTAAATTTAATATGAAATTCTTAACGCAAAATAAAGGTGATTAAGAAAACCGTTGATGATCACAGCGCTCCTTAGATGTCAACAACTATCATCAGATGAGTCAGGGGTGGGAAACTTTGCCGTTCACACATCAAAACATCCCATAACTGAACACCTTTTATAACCGGCCATGTTTTGTAGATCCAATATATTCATTAGTTCTTCTTTTATTCAACTCTGAATCATATTTTTATTAATGTCAATGATATTGGTGATTTCCCTGTTAACGCAAATGTACCTTCTCATGTGTTATTATTATTATTATTAATGCAGGGGGAATAACGAAGCAGACCACTACTAAATCGGACCCTTTTCGACCCCCTTCCGTCCACAATAACTATAGACAACCGACATAACTTGCGGCATTGAGTCTCGTGCTACAACCAGCCTTTAATCTAGACTATAGTGATTTCAGAATGTCGATTGGGAATTATCGGCATTATTTCTCATCACGGTGTCTTTAGTGATTGCTAGCATTTGTCTAAGGCTTAGTTCCCCATGGCATCCACATTTAACAACCTTCTGCCCGTGGTCCTAAGTCTTACGCTAGCCAGTGCTGGACCATCACACACAATGTGCGCTACCGTCTCAGCGTCTTCCAGGCATAGTCTGCAAGTATCATCTTCTTCGATTTTTATTTTGGCTAGATGATACTTGAAGTTTCCATGACCTGTCATTAACGCTGTTATCCAGCTTAAGGTACTTCTATTGTATCTAAGAACCTTGCTGGTTATCCTGCCAAGGGGCTCTTTGAGCACATATAGTAACCTCCCTCCACCTTTTCAGGTTTAGTGAGTTCACCCATTGTAGGACTTTTGCTCGTATTAGGCCATTACCCAGTGATACTCTCTGTTCTGGTCCACAGAAATTCTCAGCAGATCCCCTTTTTGCTAGTTGATATGCTGCTTCATTCCCAGCAGTTCCAGCACTAGTTTGGAGTACACGCCCACCTGCTTCATGCCTTTTATAACCGATTGGTTGTCAAGTGCAATAAGAACCTTTCTTCCCTGCACCCGATATTCCAGCAGGTGATCCAACGTATGTAGCAGCCCAAGCAATTCTGCATAGTAAACGGAGACATACTCCCCCAAACGGAGACTACAGGATAAGTTTAGCTCAACTGAGTGTATACCTGCTCCTGCTCTACCGTCCATAAGAGAACCATCAGTGAAAATGCTGATGTCATTCTCCATTCACTCATTGTGTATAACGACGTCCGCAATTAGTGTCCGATGCAGTCTTTCGACTTCCCTTCTTCTACTGATGCGTTCCGTCGGTGTGTTAAGAACGCCAAAGAAATTGCTGTGTATTTGAAGAAGTCGTTTGCTTAGTTCGTGTCACAAAATGGTACAGAAAAAAACTGTTTATAAATAAAGAAAAAATTAATGAGTTTAAAAAAGAGAAGAGAAATTCCTTGCGTGAAATTATCATATTTGTTTTATGTTTTAAGATTCAATATTAGCAAAGCAGAGGCTGCAGAATTCAATAAAAATATTGTAAATGTTTCTTAGAGAGGTTGGAGCTGAAATAAACAAAATGTGTTTTGATTGGTTCACTAAGGCCAGATAACAAAATATTGCAATTTCTGGTACTATTTGCAAAGAAATTACCCGTTTGACTTCGTTGCATTACAAGAAATAGAAAAACAGTGTACCTATTTCATAAGCGGACACATCTACTAACCGTACAAAAGTACCACGACGGTGAGTGTCCGCTTATGAGAGGTTTCACTGTACTTTTAAAAAATACATTTGCTTTGCAATTAACTTTTAAAATAATATTTTAACTAGTACCATTTGAAATAAATTTTTCAACATTGTCTGACATTAAAAAACAGGTTTGAAAAATGACTAAAACTACATACATACTAAATTATGACTAAATAAATTTTCTAAACTATATAAATTATCTTTGTCGTATTATATAAACGTATCTTGTTCCGCCTATTTGATTATCTGAAAAGACTACTAAGACGTCTTCTTCACTAGTCATCAAATTGAACAAAACATAAACATGACGCCGGCAGAGCTATGGAATTAATATGTGCCTATTGTTATAGGTGACGAATGCGTGTTTATGTCGTTTTTTTTTAAACATAATTTTCTGTTTCCCAACAATCTTGTTTGAATGCTAATTCCACAGCAGATAGTAGGAGTGTCATTGCGCAACAGATGGCGCTGTTCGAAAATACTACTGTCAACTTAAAATACAACAGCAACGTCATTGTCATGTTATAAAAGAGTTTTATAACAAATGTTTTAACAACCATGTTAAAACTTGGAAATAACATTAACATGGTCGGTCTACATTTAATACTAACATGATGTTAGTGTTAATGTTTATCATTTTATATCTAATGTAGACTGGGGGTAAAGCTCAATTTAGCAGCTGTAAAATATTGCACTTCACCATAGTCTAACTAACAAACTTTAGTTTATAAAACGTATATTGACCAATTGAATCTTACTACATTGCAATAAAGTTTAATTATTTTTAAATGTAGCTATTCGTTGGTTTATTTCGACTCATCGTTAAGCTGTTTTTGTCTTTAGGATTTTTGTAACGTGCAAAAATGTAATTTTTAAAGAACTCCAATTAAAATTAAAAAAACATTTTAAAACTTATTCGTGATAAGCATTAAGACACTGTTGTCAATTGTTTAAGTTGGACACAATTATTAAACGTGTTTTTTGAATTAAAAGTTTTAGTTTTTTGATAGTTTTAGGTGTAGTATAATATAAAAAGTCTAGTGGCAGATTTTGAAAAAATTACACTGCGGAGCAAAAGTACACTGCGCAGCAAAAAAATTTTTCTCCACCATAGAAATAAAAGTATGTGGACTATATGGATTTTGATGCCCTTAATTCAAATCTGTTTTCCGTTTTTTTCTAGTACGTAAGGATTTTCTTTTAAAGGAAAACGTGTTCTCCGATTTTAATAGGAGGAGGACCAGAAGATACACCGGAAAATTCTGCTTACACTTAATATACACATTTATTTTATATCTATTACTATTTTGGAGTTATTAAAAATTTAATGGCGAAAAAAAAAATTTACATGCAAAATGCGTAAAATTTTTTGTTTTCAAGATGCGATAAAAAAATTTAAGAACCAAAAAGTTAAAATTTTAATTATTTTTATAAAATCCACATTCCTAAGGAATAAAAGACGGTATAAATCGCAAAACTCAATTAACAAATGTTGATTTTAAAGGTTTAAACTCATTCTTGACAGACTGTATGTACATATATACTAAACGTGAGCATAAAACGTCTTGTTAGACTAACTTCATAATATTCAATAATGAATTGGCCTCTTTTTTCTTGCACTTGATTTTATGTGTATACAAATATTGTTGTGCTCTTAAATAAAAACATACAATAGCATTTGCTCTTCTTCCAACCAATGCAATATTTGTTGTTGTTTGAAATAAAATTTCAGTAGTGAATATTTTGTTTCAATAGTGTCTCTTGATATGAAATACTGTTATAGCAGACAACATGTATGTAAATATATGATGTTAAAAGCAAGGGTTTTTACTTTGTATTTTAGTTATTTTATATTAATTTGCGCGTTGAGTGGTTGAAAATAGAAAACTGTAGTAGCTTCAATTTTTTTAACTTTTATTGATGAATAAAAAAATCTAATTTAATTTTTTCTCTCAAAAATCAGAGATTTTACTCTCAAGAAAATTTAAGTAAAATGAACTAGTGAAATGCTCAGCATATTTATTGCACTCGATAAAACTGTCCGGTCAAATAGGGTGCACTGATTTTTGCACTGTTTGCTCTCTTGTTCTCTGTATTTACTGTTTAGTAATATTCCACTACACATACAATCAATATTTGCGTTTCAAAAACATGCAATACTGTATACTTTTTAACATCTTGCGCTCACGTTTAATATATACATATGATTTACAGTCTAATTAAAAAAAATTTTAAATTGTGAGGCTCTTATAAAACAGTATAGTTATGACGATATAAATGTATAAGAAAAAGTGTCCGATGAGCAAAAATAGAAAAAATGTTAAAATTAAAAAAAAAAAAACGTCAAAAATAATGGCGCAAACTTGCGCACACTTTTTTTGTTTTTAAAATTAGAGATTCCAAATTTTATTGTCGTAACAAAAATAATTAAATTAAAAATCTCTTCTTATCCTTTTTTTCCAAAAAAAAGGTGTATAATTTGTTTTTTTTTTTTAGCTTTTGAACGAATTGTTTCAACATGAATAGTCAACATATTTTAATTTTTTTTTTCTTTTTTAAATAACTTTTGATCAAGCCTTTCAGCGAAAGAAATAATCTTTGTTAAACCTTTATTCGTTTAGCAGCAAAAAAATATCATATAAACATCCAGAAACTTAACCCATCAAGAAGCTAACGAGTGATTTTTTAAGAAAAAATTTGAAAAAATACGGTCCAATGATTCCACCAGCGTACAAACCACACCAAACAGTGCATTTTTCGGGATGCATGGGCAGTTCTTGAACGGCTTCTGGTTGCTCTTCACTCCAAATGCGACAATTTTGCTTATTTACGTAGCCATTCAACCAGAAATGAGCCTCATCGCTGAACAAAATTTGTCGATAAAACACATTTCGAACCGAACACTGATTTTGGTAATAAAATTCAATGATTTGAAAGCGTTGCTCGTCAGTAAGTCTATTCATGATGAAATGTCAAAGCATACTGAGCATCTTTCTCTTTGGCACCATGTCTGAAATCTCACGTGATCTGTCAAATACTAATGCATGAAAATCCTAACCTCAAAAAAATCACCCATTACAAATCGCAACTAAAAGTCTTCAAAATTTTCAGTTTTGCCTTTTTGGCCAGCTTTTTGGATGAAATACTCCTCTGTGCGACATCCTATTGAACTTTAATGTATTTATACTTAACTATAATTTCTTTTAAAAAAATATTGGTGTAACTGATCCTATTCATTCAAATGCCTTTAGATTCCTAAAGTTATTTTTTCAAACACACTAGAAAAAGACACATTGATCATTTTGTCATCGAAAGATAAATTACCACAAGACGACTGTTTTAATTTACTAACTATTTTAGATGCCACTTTTATGTTTGGCCCACACAAAGAGTCAGTTATTTATGTGTTCTTATGAGGGAAGATTTCTTTATAGTTTTAGTGTTTATTTATTTCTTTTACACATACAAATATTTATGTATTTTTGTTCGGTACATTTTCTTTCTTAAATATGCTTTGTCATTGTTATCCTTAAATCATTTGTTTGGAGAAGAACGTAGTGTTTCATTTTTTTATTTCTTATTTTTATTTTTATGGTTGTTTGCGGCTCTTAATTAAATCGTTTTAGACAGATGACCAATAAAATACATCATTAATTATAATAAAATGAAAGAGTATTTTATGACTTTTTTGTTTTAATAAAAACAGAATTTTATACTTAAAGATTATTGGCAGGCAAGCTGAACGTATGATGAATATTTATACACACTAACGGTAATTAAATTAATTATACGTTAAAGTGGTTGAGATTAATTTTGATTAAATAGAGAGAGAGAAACCTTAAATTGTCTTAAATATAAAAATAGTTGAAAATATTGATATATTTTTTTGACTAACTTTAGACTAAGAAAAAATCAACAATTATAAATGTTCATCAATCTTTATGGTAATTAATTGGAAATATTATTTTCGTAGCATACTATATTTAGACATAATTTCTATGGCAAAATATATCAAACTGTAACGAAAAACAGGTGGATTGCAAAAGACTTGTTTAATTATTATTAAATTAAATTATTTTTAAATTTTATTTCTAAACTTAACATAATTTATCCATGCTTTAACATGAGTAATTCATAAAATTGAGGATTGAGTGAAAATATTTATTTCTTATTATTTTTATTTTTACAAATTTACTTAAATAGATCAGCAATAGAGAAGTGTTGATCGTTGCATTTTTTTACAGACCTTTACTTGGCTGTTGGTTTCTTCAACTGCATGTGGGCAGTGTAACATGAGCTTACCGTTGTTAATGCAAAAAATGTGTGTCGGCAATTAAGATTGTTTATTACAGTACTTATAGTACTGTATAGATAGTCACACTAACCGATCAGTCACACTACAAAACTTTAAGTACAAAAATAATACGGTGATGCAAGCTTTTGTTTCTTTTAAAGTATAGTTAATTTGGAAGTTTAAAATTTAATAATATTTTTATTTTTTGATACTTCTGTTGCCGCTATAACAACAATTATTAAAAATTAAAGAATGATCCGATATGTGCTTATTTTTTCTCAGGTATAAAAAAGAAAACTTAAAAATAAAGGGTATTCCGATGTGACATAATCTTTACCTATAAAGCCACAAATAAAATTTTTTTAAATATAAGAAATATGGGATCATGGTTAATCAAAGTTTTTTTTATTGAACATTAGGCATGATAATTAGCAACGGTATTCACACATATGTAGATATTTTCTGACGGCTCTGCTTTTTTGTGCCCCCAATATTAATTAGAAAATTTTTAAAATAGAAATTAATATTAAAACAGCGTAGATACGTCTGCCCTCCTATTAGAACAAGTAACCGAATTATACCTTAACTCTCGGAGGCCTAATATATTGGCCTCGATAGACTGATTGGTAGCGCGGTAGTCTGTCAGTCTGGAGGTTGTGGTTTCGATTCCTACCAAAGACTCTGTTTTTTTTCTGCAGACAAGCAAAAAGCTTCGCAGAGGTAGTGTTGTCTTAAAAAAAAAAGAAAAAAATAACATTTTGAAGTCACATACAAGCTATATTGACACAAATGAAACTAAAGGCAATGCAAATTAATTGACTTATTGACAGAATCTCTAAACAGATTATTATATATAATATTAAATAAATTGAATTTGTGGGCACTGTGTTCACAACTCTACTGTACAAATAAGACAAGAATTATGCTTTTGTAAAATTATCCAATACAATTTTGAATTGGGCTATAGTGTTCCCAATTTTAATCAATAAATCATTAGAAAAATAGATTTTCTATGAAAATTATAATAATAATAAAAAAATTATATAAATTTTATTTGAACTATTTTTCACTTAATAAATTAATTATTTAGGCTTAAGTTCTTAATTATAAAGTGATAAAGAAAAATTAGATACCAGCAAAGCAGAATGCATTTTCTAGACAGCTACGTCCGTCATCAGTACTCTTTGTATCAATCTACCCGGTAGATTCAATTGTTATTAATTTTCTATTTAAACAAATTTATCAAAGAAATAGAATCTGAGGAATTTTAATTTTACATTATATTTCATAGAAGATAGAGCTTTTTTTTTCAAATAAAAGAAAAATATATAAAGAGAATTAAAATAAAGAAAAATGTTTGCTTGGTAGTATAATATGAAAAATAAATAGAGTTTAAATAGAAAATTAATACTACCGGGTAGATGATACAAAGAGTACTTATGACGGACGTAGCTGTCTAGAAAATGCATTCTGCTTTGCTGGTATCTAATTTTTCTATATCTCTTTATAATTAAGAACTTAAGTCTAAATAATTAATTTATTAATAATAAAAAATATATAAGAAATAGGTTTTGTATTAAAAATGTACTTAATCGCGTTTTTTCGTCCCTTTTTCGATTAGACGCTTATTTATGAAACTACAACAATAATAAGATTTTGATATGAAAAAAAAAGATTTTTTTCCGTCCTTTTTTCGATTAGACGCTTATTTAAGAAACTACAGCAAAAATAAGATTTTCAAATAAAAAAAAAATAGATTTTTTATGAAAAATATCGGAGATAACGGATTTTCGTCCTTTTTTCAATTAGACGCTTATTTAAGAAACTGCAGCAAAAATAAGATTTTCATATAAAAAAGATTTTTTATGAAAAATATAGGAGGTCACGGATTTTCGCCGTTTTTTTTTTTGATTAGACGCTTATTTAAGAAACTGTAGCAAAAATAAGGTTTTCATATAAAAACTAGATTTGTGATGAAAAATATAGGAGGTCACGGATTTTTGTTATGAAAAATATACGAGGTCACGGATTTTCGTCCTTTTTTTCCATTAGACGCTTATTTAAGAAACTACAGCAAAAATAAAATTTTCATATAAAAAAAAATGATTTTGTATGAAAAATATGTAGTTGGATAACTTGATTGAAATATTCATATGTATTTTAAAAGAAAAATTTAATATGAAAAATACCTGAAATAAATTTCAAGGAAACTTTATTTATAATGCATATGGCTATAAATGCTTTCTTTTATTCTGTGTAGTATTTTTGATTATATCCTTTGCCAACAAAAAAATTTACTTAGCATTTTACATCTTTTTAAAAAGTAACAAACGTATTAAAAATATTAATAAATGCACTTTTTATGAGAATGCATATTTGTTTTTCCTCATATAAAACTTTATACAAATTATGCGTAGTAAAGAAAATTCTTAAGAAAACCTTTTAAAAGGTAGTTTGCCTTTTAGTATTCATAACTCAGTTACAGCTCACAAACGTATCTTATGACTTCAAAGATGATGATGATTATAACAGTTTTCTTTTTTTTCAGAAAAACTAAGAAACATAAAATCAGAAGGCACAACATATACATAATTGTTATTTTGGGGTTAGTATGACAAAGTATTTGAAGAAAGAAGTCTATAGGATTAATAGTTCACTTTTTAGCTTTATTTTGCTTTTTAAAAACACACTTTTTGATATGTACATATATTTTAAAAAACAAGGGAATTACGCAGAATTAGAAATAAATAATGTTACATAAAATTCCATATTTAATTTTTAAATTTTAATATTTTTATTTTCGAAATTTGAAGCATCGACGCTTTTGAAAATATTAATAAATTATTTTTTTTTTGAATGCGCATCAACTTCAGCTGTTTTAAATCAGCATCACCAGATTTGCATCAGAATTGGAAACTAATCACATATCGTTGCGTTTATTCTTAAAGCACGTGAGCTCCAAAAAATCGTTTTTCACAAAACGAAAAAAACTTAATAACTTCTTTAATATGGGTTTCAAAACAATTATTTATTTGCAAAACATGGTTGTGCGACTCTCTGAAAGGGATTTTTTTTTAAATTCGTTACTTACAATTAATTGTAGCCAAATCTGTCGCTTACGTGGTTTTGGCGCAAACAGCAAATTGCAAATTTCTGTGTGTAAATTAACATTTATTTTTGTATTTATCAAAAAAAAAAACTTTTAACTTATCAAAAATGCTCAAATTGGCCTGGGACTTTCCTGATTTTTTTAATCTAAAATACAAAAAACTTAGTGGTTGAGACTTTAACATTTCCAACTTGAAATATAAAAACATTATATTTTGCATGCAAATGTCATTTGTATGGCGCTTACGAGGTTATGAAATGGATTTTTTTTTATTTTGCAAAACAATTTCAAAATTTTCGCTTACGTGGTTTAAGAAGAAACGCGACGATATGCGCCTCAGATGCAATGTCCTGATCTATAAAATAAAAAAAAAAAAACAATTTCCCTATTTTTCTTTAAAATTAATCACCTGATTTGTAATAAAAAATATTCTTTCAACTTAGAGAGAATAATACGAACTTAAGACTGTTTTTAAGGACCTTATTAACTGAAAAAAGTTAATTTTCCAAATAAGAAAATTGTGTTCTTAGGAGGTGAAAAAGAAACTCATGCTTATGAACTAATTTTTCATTTTATTCAAAAAGGCTTAGTAGCCAACGAACGGTTGACCGTTTTTCTCGAAGGCGGTCAAATATTCATAAAGTTTGGATTGGAATTTTTATACGCGTTTTTTAATCTTTAACAGGTGTGACTCTTTTCCTCCATTTTATGCAGAGTTTAAAATACCTTTTACATTTTTGTTGAATTTATTTTATTATGAAAGTAAAGCGATTAAATAAGATAAGAAAGGTTTTATGTGTCTTATATTTTCACTTTATGACTAACTAGCAATTCCCGGTGCGCTTCGCTACACTCATCCAAAAAAAATACAATAAACACAGAAATGTATGGCCAATCTTTGACTCGAAAACGCACGCTATTCTCACGTCAAAAATGTTTTAGTTTATATGCAAGGTATGAAGCCCACCGATCCCATCCAATCTGTTGCTAGACTATACGTATTTACACAATTTATCCGTGCATTAGAACGGGGTTACTCGTGCAAAGTTTCAAGGCTCTATCTATTGCAGTTCGTCGGGAACACAATAATAAATTTTAACTTTGTATAGGAGGTGCCACGTCCACGTCAAGCCAACTCCTAGTTCAAATTTATGTTCCGGTTTATTTTTACTTTCAAACAAGTAATATATCTTAGAAATCGGTAATCATAAAATAAAATTATTGGCCCCCTTCTCAAAACGTGCTCAAAATTAACTACTTGAGCTATAGCACCCTCAAATTATCGCTTTTGCCCCATTCTTTAAATACATGTACTATTTTATGATGCAAACGATTAATGTTTTAGAATTTTGATTTGCATAGCATTGTAAACAGAAAAGGTGTTGAAATTCATTCATAAGAAATTTTAAATTACAATATCATGCATATTCATTCTCAATTATGAATCGATTAAGTGTCAAAAAGTAAGTGAACAATAAGCAGGAACCACAAGGTTTTTTTGCGGGTTTTAATAAAACATGCATTTAGTAGGATGTTTTTGCGAAAGGAAATAAGAAAATTAACTCAAAAATATCTGAAACAATAAGTCAAAAATGATGTAAGAAAAGTATATTGGGTAAGTTGTATTCTGAAATATTTAACGCTAATGTGAAAGCTTATCCAAAAGTGACGGGTAAACGAAAGATATCTCTTATTACAAGAGTTAAGTAAATTTCTATTGTTTTATTAAAAAAATTGCAGCTTACGGAAGAAACATTTTCAAGTTAAAGAAAACGTAGCCACCTTTAGCGCAAATAAGTGCCTCAAGTTTGTCCGGCTAGACTTTAAATGCTGCACAACTACTTTATGATACTCTTTTGTACCATTTTTGGCTAAGAGCATTGTTTAAGGCGTAATTGACATGGATATGGAAAAATTCATATGTCCGGTGGTGGACGTTGTTTTGAAGAAATGAAATTAGAATTATTTTCTTGTAAAAAACGTTAGATTTATGGAATGGTGCCCAAACTTGTTTTAACGTACGCTGGTTTTTACCCAATTGATGACATGACTTCGGTAAGAAATAATCGTTTAAAATATTTTCACCGTGGATTTTTAGATTAATCCTTAGCTCCTTAAATGAACACAAGTGAAAAGAGTTCAATCGCATTTACCACAATCCCAGCCATCAGCCGGATTCGCCTATTTGTTTCGAAAAAAAAAAATTTTGTTCAAACAAAAAAATTTTGGTCCAGACAAAATTTTTTTTGTATGAAGTTAAATTTTTTTCTCAGAGAGCGTGAGAAGTTAAGGAGGAGGAGGAAGAAGGAAAATTCTCAGCTTGATTTGATTTAATTTGAATTTTTGTCTGGACAATTTAAAAATTTTTTTTTCAGCCAAAGCTGAAATGAGTTTTCACATCATAAAGCACTTGCATAGCATGAAATTGTGGCATTTGTCTTTTTTGTGTTGATTATCAATAGAGATTTATTTTGCAATAAAAAATTATTTTGTGAAAAGGAATTGAAAAAGATCAGAAGACATGAGCAATACCTATAATAAAAATAATCATGCAAAGCAAAGCATTTGGACGACAATAGCTAACGTCATTAGAATTGACGTAATCAAACGAAGTGGGGTGAAAATTAACAAAGGATTCCACGCATTTCAGGAACCAATGCGTGAAAGTAGCCTATTGCTATAATATTTTTTTACTGCAATTCTCTTTTTCATTTTTTTATAAATATATTTTCAATTTTTGTATTTCAGCAGTCATTAATAGAAGCAATTTTCTTTTATTATCCATGTTTTAATAAAGAAAATGATAAAATAATAAAAAATATGTAATTTTACACCGAGAATACAATAATTTATTTTTAATCACTTGCTTGTTGAATTATGTATTCATATGGCAGATTTGTTTGTCCGGACAAGTTTTTCGAAATGGATGAATCGTGCTGTAGAAAACTCTAAGCAAAAAAAAGTTTTGTTTGAAACAAGTAGTTGAACCCAGCTTCACTGTTGCAGGCACTTGCTCTGACTAGGCAATTCGCAAGTCTACATTATAAAGGGTGTTTTTTATAGCGGTATAGAACTTTAAGTTGCAATAAAACAACGATGGATTATTCGATTGACATGAATTTTATTTATCCGAAAGATAATTTTGTAGCATTATATTTTAAATATGATTTCTGGCATATGACCGCTACGCCTGGCGCGGATGCAGTCCAATCTGGACGTCCAATTTTCATAACTTTTTCCAACATTTGTGGCCGTATATCGGCAATAACACGGCGAATGTTGTCTTCCAAATGGTCAAGCGTTTGTGGCTTATCCGCATACACTAATGACTTTACATAGCCCCACAGAAAGTAGTCTAGCGGTGTTAAATCACAAGATCTTGGAGGCGAATTCACGGGTTCAAAACGTGAAATTGCACTATTTGTAAGCACTATTTGCACTATTGCACTATTTGCAAGCGTTGTTCAGGCGTGAGTCTATTCTTGATGAATTGCCAAACCAAACTGAGAATAAATCACTTGACAGCTATTAAATCGGTCGCCATCTTGAAAAGTAATGCCAACTTAAAGATCTATACCACTATAAAATCACCTTTGGATTTGCACTCAAACTATACCAGGAATTTATATTTATTTACAGATTGCTAAAACGTATCATTTTGTATAGGAAGAAGTTTTAATACCTTTTGGACAGACAATGAGTTTTGAGCTTGTTGTATTTAGCAATGCTTAAATCCAGTATTCGCTCAATGCTACAAGAAGACACACTGAGATTATTTTCCAATTGAGATGTGCTTTGCTATGGTTTGCAACTAATTCTCGGCTTGCCCTTTGAAATTATTGCTGGCGATGTGGCTGTTTTTGTATATTGATTTCCTTAACGATTTGTTGATGTTACGTGTTTGTTGTTAAGTGTTTTCTTCTGATACTTTTCAGACAAAAAAGTTACTATGATCAGTAGAGTTAGAGTTAGAGAAACGAGTGTTCTCTTATTAAACCGATGTGCTCAATGTTTGGTGGCCTAATCCGGATAAACTGCATTGAATTTCCGAACCCTGTCAATATCCAAAATGTTTAGTAACATCAGCGCTGTCTCCGAAAGCGTAGTTTAGTGCACATAAGATCTAGGTGGATTGCAGACAATAGAATCTGCTAATATAGATATAAACAAACATGATAACAGATGTGATACACATCTGACATTCAAATTATTCTTTTCGTTCGTATTTAAACATCTCAATGCTGCTTTCCAAAAACTGTTCTTTCTCGAAGCCCTTAGAAGCTCTTTCGGTTATGTGTTTACCACTAGTGCACCTTTATCTATCTCCAATTGCATTGAATTTTTAAATTTATCAGTTGATAGAATAAGTTATCTAAAGTAAAATATTTTAAAACTTGATGATATTATGGACTTTTTGTTTCTTATTAAATTTTTACCAGAAGTCTTTCATATAAACAACTTTTAATGATATAAATCTTTTAAATCTCTGCCTGGCTTTTCCTATTTAATGTAAACATTGTCTGGATTATGATTACAGATAAAGTGTATGTGTGAAAGAAAGATAGAGACTCTGCAATCACCAACATCAATTCATAAAACAAACAAAACTCATGCCTACCAACAACAATCATACAATTATGCCATAAATATAAGTACAGTTGTAAATGGCTGTATCGACCAAATGAGTGTAATGTTGAAGTACTTCGTTAAATGCAAATTTTGCACTAGATTCTAAAAGATTCTTGCAAAACAGTTAACTACACTCATGATAATATTTATTGACAGTTGCATTTACAATTTGGTTATTATGTATGGTAAGTCCTGCTACACACGCACATGCACACACTCACAAACACACTCATACACACGCACTCATTTAATAATACAAAATACTTTGCATGTATACTAACACATACGGCTGAATAATTGCAAAAGGAAACTCGAAATGCTCACATTTTTAGAGAATATAAACTTTAATGGCTTTAGAAAGGTGTTGAATTGGTAAAAGCGGACTGAAATAATACGAAAAATTTTAATGTAAATATATGTATGTGTAAATGTGTGTTCATGTATGTATAAAAGTACATTACTATTGGGCTATACCTGTCTGTATAAATGACCATGTCCATCAAATGTTGTGTTGAATCTTTTATCTACGAAAAAAAAATAAAATTGGAAACTATAGTACCAAAGGTTATTTGAGTACTTATTAACGTAAGTAACGTAAGTACTTCAAAATGTTCATAAATATGTTACCGGTTGTAGACATGGAACTACTCGTACATATTCAAATATTTTAGCCAGTGAACATTCCTCACATCTATATTATAGGTATATCCGCGCCCCTGTAGGAATTTTTTAGACACATTTATTCAACGAATCGAAACGAATTTATTCGCTACTTCGATTGTGGCTTTTAATAGTACCAAACAAAGTATTGAGTAGAGGGTACCGTGTATCGAGTAACTGATACTTTTTAGGTTATTATTTTCTGAAATAAATTGAGGTCAATTTTTTTTGCTTATATGTAAACGAAAGTATTGAGTACTATTGAGTACCTGACATAATTACAATTTAAATTACAGGTATTTTGTAATCGCATATACTCAATTACAGATTACAAGTAATTGTAATTTAAATCATCGATTAAAATCAATTATAATTACTTGTAATTGAATCAGTTTAATTACCATTACATGTAATTGCAATTGAAAAAATGAAATTACCAGTTAGTAATTGTAATTAAGCAAAAATCATTACTTGAAATTGAACAAAATTCAACTATATTCTTAACAATTTTCCATTACATGTAAATATAATTTAATTTTTTCGATTACAATTACAATCATATGTAATTGTAATTACAAATTACTTGGAAAGTGTAATTGGAAAAATCTCCGTTACAATTACAAATAGTTAAATATAACTGAAATTGAAAAATACCAATTACAATTATATATAATTGCGTAATTGCAAATGTTATTAAATATAAACAATAATTGGCATTGACCAATATGACCTTATATTTTTAACCGTAACAAGCAGACGCTGAAAATTTACACAGAATATGTCCTGTAATGTCTACTATAAAAAATAAAATCAATTAAAAAGAAAGGGTATTCCCTAGAACTTGTGATTTAATCGTATTCGGCCTTACCTTGTAAAGTTTACACGATAGATGACGTGATTATGACGTGTACGGTATTATTTAAGTCATTTAAGTCGTAACTAGCAGACACTTTAAAAGTTATTAATAACTAGTAATACAATTATAAAATTAAAATCTTGTATTATGAAAGTTAAATATTGAACATGGAACGGAACACTACACGCAAAGAAAAAACATGGTTGAGGTAACCATAATCTAAGAGCAACATGTTATGGTTGAATTATATGGTTATATATAAAAATAATATTGTTGTCGTTGGAACATATTATTGTCTATATAAAAATAACATTGTAAAATACAACCATAGTTATGTTTGTAATATAAACATACTATAATATAATTTGAAACATGTAAATGGTTATATGTGACAACGTATGAATATATTTATAAACAACAAAAAACAAATACACGAATATTTCCATTTAGACTTACATACTTATTTTGATATTTTCTGCTTACCTTTTTATATGTTTGATATTTTTATTTAAAATTATCATTTATAATAAAAACAAATTTATTTGTTGACAACAAATGTGTATTTAATGTTTTTATGGTTTTAGATGAACCGATAGCTTACACACATATTTCTGAACTGAAAAAATGTCAAAACCAAAATATGTATTTTTAAAACCAAACATTATTTGTTTATTTTTAGTCAAATTTAACATACTATGTTTAATAATAATATATTATGGTTATAATTTTTAATTATTAAAAATAATTTGGTTGTGGTTTGAATTTTAATATGTTTCAAATCAACCATGTTGCTTTTTTGGTGCGTATAACCATTGAATGATTAACTGTTAACAAAAAACTTGTTTATCGTGACCAAAGTATTGTTTTAAATAACCATAATTTGTTCACAGCAAACATCTATTGTTACAGAGAACATAGTGTATTTGCCGTGACCATACAATAACCATGTTTTTTCTTTGCGTGTACGTGTGTGAGTATGGCACGCATTTGACAGTTTTCTGTGGCGCCTCTAGTTTCCGAGAAAAATGTAATTTCCTAACAAGTCATGCCTTTGTACTTTGCTGCTATTCAGTCAACTAGTGACAATTTATAGCGAGTTTAACTAAAGGGTGTTTTTATAGAGTTATAGAACTTTAAGTTGCAATAAAACAACGATGGATTATTCGTTTGACATGAATTTTATTTATCCGAAAGATAATCTTGTGGCATTACGTTTTAAATATGATTTCTGGCATGTGACCGCCACGGCTGGCGCGGATGTAGTCCAATCTGGACGTCAATTTTCGATGACTTTTTCCAACATTTGTGGCCGTATATCGGCAATAACACAGCGAATATTTTCTTCTAAATGGCTTTACATAGACTTTACATAGCCCCACAGAAAGTAGTCTAGCGGTGTTAAATCACAAGATCTTGGAGGCCAATTCACAGGTCCAAAACGTGAAATTAGGCGGTCGCCAAATGTGTCTTTCAAATGTGTCTTTCAATAAATCTATTGTGACACGAGATGTGTGACATGTTGCGCTGTCTTGTTGAAACCACATCTCCTGCACATCATGGTTATTCAATTCAGGAATGAAAAAGTTAGTAATCATGGCTCTATACCGATCACCATTGACTGTAACGTTCTGGCCACCATCGTTTTTGAAAAAGTACGAACCAATGATTCTACCAGCCCATAAAGCGCACCAAACAGTCTGGTTTTCTGGATGTAACGGTGTTTCGATATACACTCGAGGATTACCTTCACTCCAAATGCAGCAGTTTTGTTTGTTGACGTAGCCATTCAATCAGAAGTGCGCTTCATCGCTAAACAAAATTCGCTTATGAAAATCGGGAACAACGGTAATCTCGTTTTGGGCATTGTTTTCAAGCGTTTTTCAGGCGTGAGTCTATTCATGATGAATTGCCAAACCAAACTGAGAATAAATCACTTCACAGCTGTTAAATCGGTCGCCATCTTGAAAAGTAATGCCAACTTAAAGTTCTATACCTCTATAAAAAACACCATTTACAATACATGATTTTATGAACACGTGTGAGGCACCAACAATAAATAGTGTACTTGAAAAAAAAAACAAATACATATTTACACTGCAAGAAAAATATGTGGAATAATAAAAAATAAATTTTTCGAGTAACAAAATATAGGCATTGAGTTATTTCCAAAGTACAGCAAGGCGCTTGCTTCTAGTAGGAGACGTTATAGGGACAATATGTTTGTAAGTCTTCTTTTCTTGTCATTTCTTGTGGTGAGTTTTGCTGAGGCAATTTAGACGATTAGGTGTAGGAAATGTCAGTACACCTATTTTGGGAGTGACAGGCTTACAGACTATAATAAGATAATCTCTTGGCGATATATCACTGAAAAAACCCTATATTATCAAAAATCAATATTTCACTAAACAATCGAAAATTCACTAAAGTCTCACATTTTCATCAAAATATCATCTAAAAATTTAAATTTTAGCAAAAAATTGTTATTCAAATCTATAATTTAAATTTTATTAAAAACTATATACATATAATTTAAAAGTGCACATAAGTTCACCAACAATTTATGTTGTAAACAATACATTTCCATTCAATCAACGAATTTTTAATTTGGCCCGAGATCAACGACATAATATTATTTTGTTTTATTCTGCTCGGTAAATACCTTAGTACTTACCTGTATTAATGTGTTAATGTATTAATGTATCTGTCCAAGTTAAAAAGAGACCCTCAAAGTTAATGGTCTTCTTCGTTACCCCCCTTACAAACAAAAAAGAAACAAGCGATGTATTCAGCTTGCTACGGCCGTTAGCAAAAACTGTTTGCCATTTTTTAACAATTTAAAGCTTATAATTTTTAAAGAATAAATAAAAATTTTAAACTTTTTAAAAAATTAAGTGGTTTGAAGGATTGATTCTGAGAGGGTAGGAAAAATCATTATACGTGTGTCGGCGTTTTGAAAGATCACATCAGAATGTTATTTTAGATGCGGTTAAAGTTTCCCAGCTGTGATGTGTTCTTGCATCATATCGGTGTAGGGTATGTTTAGCAATTTTGTAGAAAATTTTATGGCAAATATTTTTGTAAAAGATATTTTTTATTATAATATTTTTGTTGAACTGTTTAATAATTTTAGATATTTTTTTCATTTTATTTAAATAAATTCTATCTTCTGAGGAAAGTTTGTGTGAAGTGTCAAATATTGGAATGGTAAATGAAATCTTAAGACTGTATTAAAATAATAGTAGGCGCTGTGTATGTATCCAATAGTATGGATTGATTAGGATGCGTCTTGATCTTTAACTCTGTTTCATCTATTTAAATGCTCTTAAAACAAATGCAAGTATTTCGAACATTCCTCTCAGTTAATTACAAATTTAAACTCTTCCAACAACTGTTAATAAATTATTGTAAAATTAAAATTGGAAAATTAAAAAAAAAACTAAAAAACATGGGTTTTTCTAAAAAGAATATCACCGAAACTAGTTGAAGGCTTATTAAACTTTTCGAGCACTTCGGTGATTGCGTGGCGATGTTATCTGTTTCGTAATGGTAAATCAATCAGTTGATTTCTGTTGTGGGTCAAAAAAAAAAGTAGATAAAATATTAATTGTGGTGCTACGAAAAGCATCTACATCCATTTTACTCTTCAGATTTAGCATCTGCAAACTTTAATAAATGTCCAGGGTTATGAGATTTGGTTCAAATAAAAAGTTCAATGCTGAAAAACTGTCAAAAAAGTTTTATATTGAAGCAGTATGGAAAACGATGACCAATCTTAGTATTTATGAAGAAGAATGTAGCAAATGCAAATATTACATTCTACATGTGGAAGTTTTTGACAAACAAATGTCTAAATATCTAAATATTTAATTATTTAAATATCAAATCTTATATTACCCCCGGGGGTTCCAAATGTCACTGCAGGAATATGGCAAATGCTTTGACGCGGTCCACTCGGGGAAAATAGGGGCACCAGAGGGTTCCTAGAGCCTAAATCTGGAAGAAAAGCTCTGTGAGTAAAATCACGGGTTCTCTTCGAGGGCCGACCAGTGCCCAAAGGACTGGTACCACGAGAATCGGTGGCCCCACAGAAAGCCTATCCTCTCTGTGACCGGTTATTGGTGAGGTCCCCTTCGGGGGTACACGTGGTGGTTGTGGTTTAAGATCGATTTATGTAGGTAAGGTGCAAGGTCGATCAAGTGTGCTGTTACACTCTCAACAGACGGAGTTTGGATAGTTTCGAAACCCCTAAGCAAGAGGTTATAATGTGGATCTAGGCTTGCCTTGGAAAGGCTTGCCATATTATTTAAATTGCTACTCATTGTGACTGTGACAAAAGCGATTGGTGGCAATCGTAAAGTGTTGTTATACTACACAATGGGGGCGCTAGTCTACGCCTAAGTTTCACTCGGTGGTAAGACCACCGTGAGGTTAGGCCGAGTATGGCAGGTACTCACGTTAATCTTGTTCGACAAATATCAAATCTTATAAGAAAATTAAACGCTATTTGTATAAATTTGGTTAAGTGTATGATTACCAATTTTTGATTTTAGCCCTTGTTATAGAGGGCGTTAAAGTCCAACTCCTACATCTACGTATAAGAGCACAGGTTGCTGGAGCCAGTTTCCCCTATAATATTTATTCATTTTCGTCAGTATCTGGGTGTGCATTCTTTTGTGTAATTTGTATTTTGCTTGTTGTTTAACATCATTATAGTCTTCATTATTTTCATTTTGTAAAAGACCTAATTGTCATCATTACTTTTTGCCTAGATTCCCATGACATTTAGTTAAGCTGTGTTACCTTATTTTAGTATTTGCTTTCATTTTGCTGTTGCTGTTGCTGCTACTACTACTATTGTTACGTTGAAAGGATGTGAAAATGTGTTTTATAAACTCCTGAAATTTCATACTCACTCCCATAACTATTTATTGTTAAAAATAGGAAAAAGAAACTCACTACGAAATTGTTGTTCATCAATGTTGAGTGTTTGTATAATTGTTGCTGGACACCTGTGTTTTGTTACTCGGTTATCAGATACTAATATGATTTATTATTTTTTTTTTTGGTATTTTTAGTCTACTCTTAATGAACCCTAACAATGCAATCATGGATTGATTACATTTAAGATGCATTATTGTTTTAGTTGCTTTATTTAATTGATTTTAATTGTTGGTAATTTTGAAGCTAAAGAAGATTTTTTATTGCTTAAAAGACTAAAACTTAAGCATTAAAATAATATGATATTACCCCAGTTCTCTCGCTGGTTTTTCTAAAGTATATAAAGACTCGATGTAGTTTTAATTATTTTATAAAATTAAGGCCCATTATTATAACTTGCCTTTAGCTAAAGTTAGAATTTTGTTGGAGCGATAAGTAGTTTTGGTTATAATACTGAGAATAATGCTCATTGCTATAACTTGTCCTTATAGTAGGTGACAGTTAAAAGTGGTTTTTGCTTACTTTTAATAACGAAAAACTATTTATTACTCCAACAAAATCCAAAATTAAAAAAAATTTTAACTACGACGCAGTAATTTCTTCCGATAGATACTTGTTGCGTTGTTACAATTCATTTATTATTATGTTTTTAAAATTTATAATTAACTACCTAATCCCATTGGGTTTCGCTACCTTTTGATATGTCAAACGGTATGACCTATACAAACCAGGGACCGAACTTAATTGTTGTTTTTTTATTTCAGATAAAAAGGTTACGAAAAAATTCATTTTATTTAATATTGGTTATTTTTAACCATTATTATTATTTTGGTTATCGTAACCAATTAAAGTAAGAAATATTTGTTTTTGGTTATAAGTAACCATTATATCAACCCAAAATTTTTTTTATTTTAAATAACAATTTTGTAAACTATTTTTATTTTTTTGGGTGGAAATAACAATTATAAAAATAATTTTTTGTTTTGGTTATCATTGACAATACAAAAAGCACAAGAAAAATTTACTGATACTGAGTTTGTCTCAAGATAATCAGTAAGTTCACATAAAATATGTCTATACGAATGACAACAACTTATTCTTAAGTGTTGCGATTATCAACGAACGACATTTGATTTTATTTATATAGATATGATAACCAAAAAAGAAAAAAAATATTTAATGGTTATTTTTCATCAAAAAATCTTTTTGGTTGACATAATGGTTATCTGCAACCAAAAAATATTTTTGGTTAATATAATGGTTATTTATAACCAAAAAAAACAAAACTCTCACTAAAATTGGTTACGATGACCAGAATAAAATATATCTTAAAGAAATGGTTAATTATAACCATTTAACAAATTTATCAATATTAATGGTTAAAAATTACTTTTTTGTGATTTATCTTATAATTGTTACGTCCCTGGTACAAACTCCACAAAAATAGTGGCATACACATCCACCCACCACAGACATCATCGCCTTGTACTACGTATGGTAAAGTAAAAATTAAAAAAAAAACAAGAAAAAATATTAATAATTAAAAACGATTAAAATTGTCAACCAAAAATTATTACAAAAATTATGCTTCTATTATTAAAAAAAAAAAACAAATACGGGTGGCGCAAAAATAACCTTACGATGTTTTTTCGCTGTAATTTAAAAAAAAAAATGTAAAACTTTGATTCTTCTCGTGGATTATTTTTATTTGGTCTTTTAATTTTTTTCCATCAAGTCGAGAATA
This sequence comes from Phasia obesa, assembly GCA_949628195.1. Lineage (NCBI taxonomy): Eukaryota > Metazoa > Arthropoda > Insecta > Diptera > Tachinidae > Phasia > Phasia obesa. The sequence goes on along the minus strand of OX451218.1, from coordinate 102,366,968 downwards.
TGATGTCATGTAAATGGCTGCCGCCACAGTTGATTGTCATTTGAGCCCTTTTTTTATGGCATTTTCCATCACTTTGACCAAAACTTCCGGCGATAGGTGCTCACATTCTTGACGGATATTGTCTTTATGTCGACATAAACCCGCAACATCAAAAAGCCCCACAAAAAGAAGTCTGCAGCGGTCAAATCAGGCGATCTTGCTGTCCAGTGCAAATCGCCAAAATGGGAGATTAGGCGCCCGGGAAATGCATACTTCAGCATATCGGTTGTGGCACGTGCAGTGTATGCCGTTGCACCGTCCTGTTGGAACCACATATTTTCCAATCCAAATTCATCAAGTTGCGGCAAAAAGAACTCGTTAATCATTTCTCTGTAGCGCTCACCATTCACAGTAACCGTTTGGCCCGCGACGTCTTCGAAAGAAAAAGGTCCGATGACTCCTCCAGCGAAAACAGCACACCATACAGTGACTTTGAGCGGGTGTAATGGCTCTTCGTGGGTTACACGCGGATTTACAGTGCCCGGCTAAACGTCGCAGTTTTTCACCAGAAGGCGTTGGACGGCCAGGAAATCTGCGACGAAATTCACGTTGTGCCAAAGTCACCGACCGATTATTGGTCAAATAAATAGTCACCAATATTCCTCGTTCTGGAGCAATGTAGCGTAACATTGTTTATTAACGTGTATTTCGCAAGTGTTTACTACACAAATGTCAAAACAGAATTGATATTAGGGGCCAATCGCAAAATTTATAGCATTTTCTGATAGGAGGATTACTTTTGCGCCACCCAGTATATGGACATACATACGTATGTATGTAAGTTTTTTTGAAATAAATAAAAAAAAATACATCAAATTAGACGAACTTTTTGGAAATTACCCCTTTTCTTTTTCGCTGTTTAGTAGCCTTGAGCTATGGAAAGCTTGACACATACAATTTTTTTATGACGAGATTATGACGAGTTCCCAGCAATTACGAGTAAAGCCTTTTTTAATGATTCAATTCACAAAAGTTTCTTGTCTCACTAACTTTATTTAAAATCATTTTTTTTTTATATAAACTCATTTTTGTTTCCTAATTTTCTGCAATATTACAAAAGAAACTACCATCTTTACCTTTACCTTTACCTTAATATGTTTAACATATAATTTGTATCTCTAACCAAGCGTGCAACAAAAATATATGTAAGAAACAAGCAAAAATACAGACAAAAAGAAAACTGTAAGAATTATTTCACGAAAGTAGATAAAAGTACAAAGAAAAATCAAAATATAAAATTAGGTCTTTGTAAAATTTTACACAATATGGACAGACAGTAGTTGTTAAAGATGTAAATTAACAGAGAAAATTTACAGAATTTATGTGTAAATTTGTATGAGTATGTATACTTTTACCCAGGGAATATTTTTTTGGCAGATATGTATGTTTGATAAACCTAATATTTTTTTAGACAGTAAACTAAAATACCTCTTACCTAGGGTTTACAGAAGCAAGTGCAAGTTCGAGAAACACAATACACTCTCGGTTTTGTTACTAAAACGCTCACCTTTTTCGAAAGTGTAGCTAAATTAGCAAGAAATTTTTCCTATAAGTGATTTTTTGACAAATGTTGCAAGTTACATGGCAATAAATAAACAGAGTTGCCAGTAGCGTTATTTAAAAAAAGCAGAATTAAATGGTTAAAAAATAATTATAGATTTAACCTCTTTTTTGCGTATTTCAAAGTAATAGTAATCTTTTTCTTCAAATATTCACTAAGAAAACAGTTGGTGTTATTTTAGAATTTTGATTTCATAAAAAACAATTAATATTTACTATTTTCCTACAAATGTACAAATATAATGCCGTTTGTAACTTTGTTAAATAAATAAAACTAGGTTAGGTTTGGAAGGGTTGTGCCTAACATCGCACATCCAATCGGAGACCTATTGGTCCATTGTGATTCCCTTCAGCTAAACTACAACAAAACTAAGAAAATTCTGGGGAAAAAGAGAGACTTATCATGCTTCCTGCCACCTATCACTCAGCCACACGATTTCCTTGATGAAGCCGACGACATCCTCGATTTTACACCGCGCGATGTCGAAGAGCCCCTCGATAAATCTACCAACTAGCCATCTAAGTCTGCGGCTTTGTAATACCGGGCAGTGACACACGACGTGCTCAACAGTTTCCAGCTCCTCCTCATCCTCGCACAACCTACAGAAATGTGGTGTGCCGACGACCCAGTTTCTAGCCATTGCCCTAATGGCGCAATGACCTGTGATCAACCCTATCACGGCTCTTAGAACCTTCTTGTCTAGACCCAGAAGTATCTCGGTTTTCGCAGCGTCCAGTCTAGGCCAGATTGACCTTGACACTCTGCAATCCCCCCTTACTTCCCAAGACACGTTGATTCTCCTGACTACCCAGTCTGATATCATCCTGTAATCGGTGGCTTAACCGATTCTATCCTAATTGAATTTACCCCTTCTGAGCCCAGTCTCGCAAGTTCGTCAGTAATCTCGTTGCCCTCAACATTACAATGGCCCGGAACCCAACACAATCTAATCCTATACTTGTCCGTCAGTGCGTCGATAGCCTTTTTACAATCACCAACCAGCCTAGATGTGACCTTGTGTCTTTTCAAGGCTTTAAGCGCAGCCTGGCTATCGACGTACAGAGTGACCTCTTCCCCTTCTACAACATGTCCAGACACCAGCTCTATGTCTGTGGCTTTTAAAATCGCCAACACCTCTGCCTGGAACACACTACAATCGTCTGGTAGTTTGTAAGACAGGATGTGAACACCAGCACCGGTGCCCGTTTCCATATTTGACCCATCTGTGAACACCGCAGATAAATAAAACTAACAACTAAGCAATTTTTGGGAACCTTTCGCTTCGACGACATTCTGAAAATGAACTTTTTAATTGCATGCGTAAATATGCATGCAACTTGCAAGATATTCGTAATTTCTCCGCCATTTTCGTAGATAATACCTATTCAAAACTTGTATGCCATTACTTGCATGTGTAAAGACAGCGTTAGAATAATCGAGTTTTTATAGGCAGTACACTCTTGTACTGCCATATAAAAGCTCTTAATACTGAACAAATAAATGTTGCTTAATTAAATGCAAATTTGTTTGTTTATATATTTTCCCTTACAGTAGTGCATACCAAAAAGCACAACTCTAAGGAAGAGATAAAAAGAAATTAAAATTTGCAAGGAGTAACCAGGAGTTACGAACTTAACATTGTAGGACTTTAGGACATCTATACTGCGCGCTGAAATATTTGCTTAAAAGGAATATTTGCTACTAATTATGACATAGCGAACAAATATCATGCTTTACGTAAGTAGATTTGTAAGCAATGGCAACCCCTCATTCCGTTATAAACCTGCATACGGCGAAGCAGTATTTTTTGCTGGAATATAAGAAAAAATGTGCTTGGACACAGTAGTTGTTTAAAAGAACACAGAAAAAAATTTTGAACTAATTAAAAGCTTTAAATAGTTTCAGATGCAATTTTAATTAATTTCTTTATTGATTCAATTATATTCTTGATTAAATTAAATTAGAATTTAATAAATAATTGAACTAATAAAATATTTAATTAAATTTGTACCTGATACTAATTAAAACCTTTAATTTGTTTCTGTGAAAAAAACTGAAACACGTTTTTGAATTATCTAATATGCGATAACTACTGTCTTATATATAGTTCTACTGTCTTATATACAGTGCTGCTGTCTTATATACAGTGCTGCTGTCTTATATACAGTACTACTGTATTATATACAGTATTATACTGTATTATATACTTTTTTATATAAATTTCGATAGCGACAACGTCAGACTGATCGAATTTGAATCTAAACGAATTTGAAAAAAAATGTTCAGTGGGTAATTTATGTTTGCGTAATTATGTTTCAACATCTGCAAAGTCATAGAGATAAACAAACTTTTGTAATTAGAAAAACAAAAACCTAATTAAACCGACAAAGGTTTAAAATATCAAAGAAAATAATTATTACGTATAAATAAAAAAACATACATACATACTTGCACATACGTTGAAAAACTCATACACATACTCTGGATTTATTGTAGTATGTGCTGTATGCTGCAATTGTTTAAAGTTTATAATTATTATTCAAAATTAATTATAAAAGTATTTTCTTTATAAATGGTTCTTCAATAGTGACGGGTATATTGTATAAATATCCTTAGCTGCAGTTAACTGTGACACGTTCTTCAGGGCTGGACAGGTTTTCAATTTTTGTTCGATTTTTCAAAATTTTACATCGTCTTAAAGATCTATTTAGTATTAGTACATTCTTTTCAGTTTTTTTTTTTCGTTGAGTTAACAACTAGATGGGTTTCACTTTAAAAACTCCAAAATGATTGCATTTTTGTGTATTTTAGCCTAAAAAAGGACCCTTAATCTTGTTTAATAAAATATAAAAATTGTATATTTTAAACCAAATTACGTGTAAAAGCAATGATCCTAGTAGAATATGGAGGTCCTGCAATTTGATCTATTTTACATTGAAATTTTGTCATTAGCCTATATCTTCTAAAATACCAAAGAGATCGGGAAAAATTATTCCCAATTATTGTGGAAAGTATTTCATGAACCCTAGTCCATATGTGGACCTTATGGACTGGTTAAAACCGTCCTTATCAAGTCTATATCAAATAAGTTTGATGAATTCTAGCGCGTGCCATAAATTTGACCCCTTAGGTTGGCTGCGCACCCTTACGAATAGCTGTGATGTTTTGAATAGATCTTAGATTTTCTTGACGTACGGCTATTAACAGATTCTTTATTGCTCTCTGAATAGTTGACTAGACTCGACTTGGGTAGTGTGACCATTTTAAAATTGGGAAAAGGCACCAGGCGTGGCAAGTCCAACTGTTATGCTGTCAATCCAACAAGTTTTGAGTAATTTGAGGTCAACATAACTCATGACATTAATGAAATAACACCTGAAATCTTTGAAAAGAGGTACAAAAAATGAACTGACATGATGTGCTATGTAACAACTAGACCTGGTTGTCATCTATTAAATATAACTTTTAAAACATTAAAGTCATAATATTTTCTTCAAAACAAAATATTTTTTTTTTCAAATCCTTAAGTTTTAGTTGTTTTATTTTCAATTTAAATTTGGGCTCTCTTATAAAAAGAAAAAACTTTTATATTCATATTCTATCGTTTATTACAGTTGAACACTGCACAGTATCAAATATTGTAACAATTGTTTTAAGGCCATTAATTTAATATTGTGGCTGGTGTAGATAGTAATCGAAATGGAATACAAAACAAAAACTTTAATAATTTTTGTTTATATATCCGTCTGTCTGCGTTCGCATCACATTAAGATTACTGAAGAAATTTTAATCAAATTTAGCGACGAGGTACCTTAGTATCTCGCTTCAAATATAGGATATTTTTTTCCCGCAAAAATATCTCATTTAAGGTACTGTAAACTTGACAGCAACTTTTAGTTTTGAAAACGGGTTAAACGGAAAAACTATTTACAGAGAATTTTAAAATTTTATATACATTTTAGAATTTTATCCAGGTATGGGTACCTCTATATAAAGTATCTGAAGCACTATTAAGGTAAGAGTCTTACAATTTGGTGTTGTTTACTTTCAAAGCAAAATCGAACAATATATTGTTGGAACACCTATGACATGGCCGGCATGACTAGTCTAAAATGTATTTATATAATAAAACTAGCTATGCCCGCCACGTCGTGGGCGTTCTGACAATATTTTGCTTGATTTTGCTTTGAAAGTATTCCCCACCAATTGAAATACTCTTACTTTTATAGTGCTCATGTATTTACTTTATATAAAGGTACCTATACCTGGATAAAATTCTAAAATTTTTAAAAAATTCTAAAAATTATTGGAAAACTCTGTAAGAGACGTTTCAAATATTTTAATCGCAATATAGTTCCACAAAGAAAAAAATACAAATTAAATACAAATTTTATTCAACTGGCGCCCTATGTTGCGCAATAGTTTTTAAAATATCCCTCTTTGACTCCCGACGTACTCTGGTATTTACTTCCAAACGAGTAATAAAACTTTGAACTCGGTGACCGTGACCAAACTAACAATATTTTGTAAGAATTTGTCTTTTATTTTAAAATTAATCCTCTCTAAACTTTAATACACTTGCTTTTGTAATTACTTAGGATGTAATTTGTAATTACTCATAATGTTGCATCATAGGTTTTACATACAATTCTATTACTCTAGAGCTCTGTAAATATACCCTAGAGTTTTCTGTTTACAAAAATTAAAGGTGCTGCCAAGTTTTTAGTCTTATAGACGGTCCTGTTATATTTTCAGTATATGTTTTGATATATTTTAACTTAGGCCCATTGTGGGCCTTATTGGCCTCCGAGTGAACTCGCATTTTTGCGGGGGGGCCGTTTAACCTAACCTAACCTAAATTAGTTTATTCCAAATAAACATTTCCGCAGGATAGTGGCAAAGTTTATTTTATAAAATATTTTGCCCGTTTGACCAGACCGACCCTAAGTAGAAGTGTGTGGTCATTAAACAATTGCAAAACTTTTAGAAAAATATTTATTTGATTAAACTTTTTTTACTATTGTCGATAAGGGGTTTGTTTGTAGTCTTCTGTCACCGTTTCTTCCTTTCCTATAAAGTTTTTGCTGCAATTCTTTTTTTCCATGTATTTCTTGTTCCAAGATTTGTTATTCGTTTTTTTCTTTTTTGAACTTCTTACTTTTTTATTGAAAACATTTTTTACCCATCAGGTGGTCCGAGGATTTTTTTAATTAAGAAATGTTGTTTGATTGTTGTTTTTAATTAAATTAAATACCACAGAAAAAAAAGGCGACAAGACGGCAAAACACCAAAAGACAAAAGAACAAAAGAGGACAAATAAACTGTGCAGAAGGAGAATAAGCATAAAACAAAAAAAAATAAAATATATAATAATAGAAATTACACGTTTTTTAAGTGTAAATAATGGTTCTACTTAATTACTTTGATTATTTGATTGTCCGTCATTCTATGCGGGAGGTGTATGACTCACTCACTTCGCGGTTTCCTTCAAAGTTGAAAAAAAGCACAACTTAATAAAAATGCTTAAATTGAGTGAACAGAATAACTCTCCTTGATTTGCTGCTTATTTAATTAACAACATGAAATGTATGAAAGTGTGTTGTAGAACAGAAAGGTTTCTTAACTTAAAAGGCACGATTTTTTTTTTTTTTGGCATAGAAATTTACCAAAAAAGGGTCAATCTAAATAATTACACTTTTGATGAAACGTTTAAACCAAATGTTGAGATTCTTCTTTTCTTAAATAAAACTTAATTTCTTATAATTTTTCTTTTTACAAGGGATAATTAAGTTGCTATAAAGAAGTTTTATGTCAAAATACAATTGTAATTTAATGACGGTTGAAGGTCATATAAAATCAAATGCTTAATTAGTAATTTTTTAGAAGAATAAACGAAGGACTCATGTTGTCGCTGGACAGTTAGTGGAAATGAGGTTTTATGCTTTACGGGTATATTGCATAGATATTTTTTAATGAAACATACTAACTATACGCGTCTATAGAATCATTGCGACCTGAATAATTTTCCTTAGTGAAAAACTTTTCATAGTGAACATTATCCATACAAAAAAGTAGACAAATTTTTCTGTGCAAACATTTATAAGTTTCTAAAATTTTTTATAAAAATTTGTCAGTAGCAACTCTATTCTATAGAAATATTTTCGAGAGAAAAGGAATGACTTTGCAACATCTTAAAGGTCTAAATTAGGTTAGGATTTTTTTTTTATTATTTGCAAGTGGCAACAAATTTCTATTAAAGAGTTTTTAAGTGGCAACACTTTCTTATAGAAAGTGTTAAAAGTGGAAACTCTTTTCTTTAGAAATATTAGTTTGGGGAAAATGAAATCAATTATTTTTGCGTGAAATTCATGACTTTAGTTAATTTAAATGTTTCGGATTGTCCGATTTAGTTCAAATATGCACCGTTTTGTTGTATAATTTGTTGACATTTAAAGGTAGGTTTCATAATGCCCCTCTCATAGAAGTCTTGGCGCTTATTGGCGTAATCAATTTTCACAATCTTTTATTGATCCCAATTTGTAAAGCGAGAAAAAGATGGTAATCATTTGGTGCCAGGTCCGGATTATATGGTGGATGCATAAAAACTTACCAACCCTGCTCCCTGAGTTTCTGGCGAGTCACTACAGACGTGTGTGGACTGGCGTTGTTGACTAATACAGGCTGTTGGCCATTTCAAGCAGTTTTTGGTCAATCGCGAGCTTCAAACGGTGCAGTTGTTGACAGTAGAGATCTGAATTTACGTGTTTGGCCATACGGAAGCAACTCATAATAAATGGTTACCTTCCAGACCCACCAAATACACAGTAGAACCTTTCTGGTCATTAGTCCTGGTTTGGTCACCGCGCTTCACCGCGCTTTGACCACGATCGTTTTCGCACAGTAATGTTGTATTTCACCCATTTCTCATCCCGTCACCACTCTATTAAAAATGGGTCGATTTTATTCCCTTTGGCCAAGCTTTTGCAGACGGATATTCGATTCATCATGTTTTTTGTGTTAATTGGTGTGGCACCCACACATCGAACTTATTTTTAAGTTCAACTTTCGCAAATGGTTTAAAACTATTTAATGGTCGACCTTTAGCTCCCGAGCGATGCTACGACTACTAATATGCCGGTCAACTTCGATTATTTCTATGACTTTATTGACATTTTCGACCATGGACCTGCCTGGGCGAAGTGCCACATCAAAAATGCCTGAACGAAATCGTCTAAACTAAAATTTCACGTAATTAGCTGTAACAGTATCAACACCATATACACCATTCACAATTTCACCAGACTGAAACGTTACTCCAAGCAAGGTCAGAGAAAATCCCTCACCAAACTGAGGACATTAAATTTGGTCCCAGAATCATATAATCTAACGAGGAGCATTTTTATCTCCGCGACTATGTCAGCAAATAAAATTGCCACAACCAGGGATGGAAAACCCCACATCATTATGGAAAAGCTAATGCTAATGCAGAAACTGACATTTTTGTGTGGTTTTCAAAAACTTGGGTTTTCTACATTTCAGTCATCGGTGAGCGCTACAAAACCATTCTCAGAAAGAAAATGTTGCTCCAATTATAGCTTTGAATACCACTTTAATTGAATTTTTAATTGATTCAATTATTTATTTAATTGGAAGATTATTTTTTTTTTTTTTCAATTCGTCTGAATGTTGCTTTTTTATGTTTGTGCAGAACTCAGCCATTTCAGAACCGATTTTAAAAATTGTTCTTTTATTTAAAAGGTTATGCTTAAGATTGGTCAAAGGGTGTCCCCATACAACATCCAAGTTTTCTTTGCTGTATTAAGAACCGTAAAGGGCACCAATTTAAAATTTTAAATAATTGCGTAACACTATTAAATAAAAAAAATTAAAGGGTGTCCCGATAGGTGGCGTAGTTTGACTTTTATGGGCCTATCTTTTGCATCGTTAAAGACAAAACCTTGAAAGTTTGACAGCATGTCGATTACTATGACCGTTATAATAAAAAGTATAAATATTCAAAATTACAAATTAAAGGGTGCTCCAATAGTTTATTTATTTTGATGTATATGGCCACACTTTTGAACAGTTGTTCACAGACCGTTGAAATTTACAAAGAATCTGTATTGCTAGGTCCGCTATAACAAAAAGTATAAAATTTCAATTTGGAATTAAAAGGGTGACCCCATAATTGATATATTTTGAACCGTTATAGACAAACACTTGAAAATTGTCTAGCATACTAGCAAGAATAAATATTTAGAATTATGAACTAAAGGGTGTCCCAGTAGTATTTGCTGTATATGGCCAAACTTTTGCACTGTTATAAACAGACAGTTGAAATTTGCAAAAAATCTTTGTGGCCAAGTTCTCTATAACAACGAGTCTTTAAGTTAAAATTTTAAATTAAAGGGTATCCCTAAAGGTGATGTTATTTGATTTATGTTGCCTATCTTTAAAACCGTTATAGACATATGATATTTACACAGGATGTATACTACTATGTGCGCTATAGCAAAAAGTATAAAGTTGGAAGTTAAAGGGTGTACCTAAAGTTTGTGATATTTGATCTATGTGACCTTATCTTTTGAAAGCTTATAGATAAAATTTGAAATTTTAACTAAGCGAATATTACTATGTCTAGAATAAAAAGTACAAAAAAGCTTAAAAGGTGTCCTTATAGCTGACGTAATTTGACTTATATGGCGTAGTCTTTTGAGCCGTTATAGATAGAGATTTGATATTTACATATATCGTAAATCATTTTAACTTTGAAGGAGATTTTTGTATTGGGCATAACTAGATGCTGTGACAATTAATGCTCGCAAGAAAAAAATACATTTCATATATTTTTGTAAGTGCTCTTTTTTTGTTGCGTAATTTTTCTTTTTAAATTTTTTTTTGCTTCCTAAAATTTTTATACATTAAAACTCCTTTTCTAATGTCATGCAATTTCAGTTTAAATTTACATGATTTTAAATTTTTTCAACCACTTAAATTCAATTGAATAATTTTTCATGTTTGTAAAATACATATAATTATTCACAGTAGAGCTCAAGGCCCATTTATCAGGTAGCCTTTCTACGGAGGGATAATATTTAAGCGAACATTAAAATTTTTTTTTGTATTGATTTTGACATTTAAACTTAAAATTGTTTCCCTTAAAATGTAGTTTAAATATAAATATAAAAAAAAAATGTAGACCTAATATTTCCCCTCCGTAGTGAGGGAATAAATTTGTCATAGTGGAACTCTAAATCATTCATTCGTACATTTTTAACAAATAATCAGTTATTACCCGCTCACATTTTCATTTTACATTTAAAATGTTACTTTAGTACTAAAATAAGTTAGAGTAATTGGAAAAATTTTTAATATAATTATAATATAATATATAAAAGCCGAAAATAGATTGCAGTGGGTGCTGAGTACCCGAATACTCAAACACTTTCTATTATTAAGTAGTGTGAAGCACTGTCTTTCCTTTGCTGTATAAAATAACAACTAACAAGAGTTTGACCTTTCAACCCTTCTACCCCAATACCGCCTTAAATAAAACTCTCAAATAAACTCATAAAAATTCATGACACACAAAGCAAAAAAATAGACGAAAAATCTACAGAAAGTATTTTGTGTAAAATGGTTAAAGTTGAAATGACCAAAATCACAAGTTACTACAAAAATAATAATAAAAATAAAATAAAGATAATAAATTCCCATACTTTCCTGCTGAGATTTTATATAATTTGTGTGGGGTATCCTTTCGCATTGGCACGTAGTCATGACACCCTCGCTCTCCATGGCCTTTACAATAAACACAAAATAAAAGGTAAAATAATTTTTCATTTCATTTAGAAAATGTTTTAAATTAATTTATAGCCTTTTTCTGCCACTTTACAAAATGTGTCCATGGTGGATAAACAAAATCTGTATTTAAATCTTTTAAAATGAAAATTTGTGGTTTTATCGAAAATGCTCAGCGTAACACAGAAATGTTTGTGTTATTTTCTTTCTACATAAGGTGGCATGTAAATTTAACATTCATTTATATTTCCTCAAGTAAGACATTTTGTATCTCCGTTACGTGGTGGCTTAAGTTTAAACATTCATTGCTACAGAAATACAAGATGGTGAGGCTTTCAATAATGCATGAATCCAGCAATGTATTTGTGTGTTGTTATTAGTATGTGTTTGTCTGTGATTGCTTGTATAGTCTCTTATTCTCGTACATGTCAATTAAATGTCAAATTTATACCCTTTTATTTGACATACACTGGAACGCAGTTGACCCAATTGATGTCAATAAATTATTTATTAGTCATTACAATTAAATGTAACACAAATTTAAACCTACATTTTCATCGAACATGTTAAACTTAAATTAAGATCGAATACATAATGAAACGTAGTTCATGTGTAATGAGACACATTTCATTACATCTGACTATAAGATTTGCATAACATTTAGTATTTAATACTTAAGATAAGATAAGAGTTTCTATTCCTGGATGCACATTAAAAATTGAAATCTGTTAAGTGATGGCCTTTCTGTCTGGAAATTTATTTCATCTAGCCAAAGAGGCATTGACAAGTATTGAAACAATAATTGATAATTTTGGTATTTAGATATCTTATGGATTAGATCTAGGTTTTATTGTTCCTTATTAGGGTTCTTATTAGCATTGCTTCGATGTCTGTTTGCATGTAATACTTACTTACAGTCTCTTGAACCGTAAACAACTGCAAATCTATTACTATTACAGGAGCTACAACTACAAATATTTAAAAAATAACAAAAAATATGTTAAAAACTAGGATTATTTTGTAACTGTTACTATATAATTACTAATTTTATTCTTACTTAAATTATAGAGTAGTGAAACATCGAAAGTCTTTGGTAGGAACCTCAATACAACCCCAATATAAATAGACCAAATACAACAATACGATTTTAATAATATGCTTTAAATAAAATCACATTCAAAGTTGTCCGATAAAATTGGTGAAATATCTTCAATTCCTACAACAAAACAGTTGGGTGGCCACCCGTAGATGAAGAAACAGAATATTTGGTTTTAGACATATTACAAGGTCAATACCCCTTTCGCCCTCGATGATTCTAGGCAGTCGATTTTTAATTTACGGCAACCTTTAATCTTTACTTTAGTGATTTCAGACTGTCGACTGGTAACTGTTGGCGTTCTTTCTAATCATGCAGTCTCTAATAATTATGCTAGCCATTAGAGGAGATTCACACACAATGTGCGCTGCAGTCTTAGCCTCTTCTATGCACAGTCTGCAAGTATTATTTTCTGTGGCTCTTTGAGCACCATTCGAGCCTGCCTATACGTAGTGGACATCCGCCACCTTTTCAGGTTTAATAAGTTCACACATTGTTTGACCTAACTCGCATTACGCCATTACCCAGCGTAGAGAGATATAAATCTATTGCCAAATATGTCGAAACTAGTTGAGAAAATATTTAAAACTTAGCTAAAATTAATTTTGATAGTAAAAAGATGTATTTTGAAATCAGAAGAAAGAACAGCATTTTTAAATAAACAAATTTCCAGATTATAAAATGTAGCAAAAGGGGCATTTAGGGAAAGAAAATACATTTCGGCGCTTGTCTCAATTGCTAAACTAAGTACGGTAGCAGGCTTAAGGTGTCTATAATAAATCAGTCAAGTGCGAGTTAGTCTCACACACGTAGGTTTCCATACTATGTTTACTACGCCTTTAAAAACTCAAGTTGTTAATTTTTTCATGTCTTATAGGGCACCCTCTATTTATAAAATCAAAGTCATATTCGCGAAAATTGCATCGCTATTGGAACACCCTTTTAATTTTAGGAATTGTTATAACGGCCATAGTAATACAATTTCTACAAAAATATCAGGCCTGGCTATTGCGGTTCAAAAAATATGGTAATATACGTGAAAAACATGTCACTGACGGATCACCCTTTAGTAATTAGTAATTGTTACAGTGGCCGAAGTACAACATGTACTGTAAACAATTCAAGAGTCTACCTATTACGGTTCAAAAAGTAAGGCTATTTAAGTAAAAATCATGTCTCTGTCGGAACACCCTTTAATTTTCTTATTTGTTATAATGGCCATGGAAATTCTTCTTCTATGAATATATCAATAGTTTACCTAATACGATTAAAAAAATAAGTCACTATACGTGAAAAACATGTCATTTTCGGAACACCCTATAATTTTTAGTAATTGTCATGTCGGCCGTGGCAACATATCTCCTTTACAAAATTTTAAGAGTCTACCTATTACGGTTAAAGAAATAAGGAGTTATACATGAGAAACACGTCACTGTCGGAACACCCTTTAATTTTTATTATTTAATATTTGTTATATTTTCCATAGTAATAAACCTCCTGTAAAAACTTCAATTAAAGGCACACCCTTTAATTTTAAGGTTTAATTTTATATACTTGTTTAGAAACCAAACATAGAGTTAATTACTGTCTGTAAATTTTAAGTGGTTGCCTCCTATAGCTCAAGAAATGAAGACATAAAGGAAAATAACACATCACTTTCGGAACACCCGATAAGTTTTAGTATTTATTGCTATAGTGGCCACAGTTATACACCTTCTGTGAAAATTTCAAGAGTCTACCTATTATGGTTCAAAACTGAGGCCTTATACATGCATATCACGCCACTATCGGAACACCCTTTAATTTTTAGGTTTATTTTTTAGACTTGTTTATAAAGCGAACTAAGTTTTAATTACTGTTTTTAAATCTTGAGTCTATGCTTCCTACAGTTCAAGAAATAAACATATATACGTTAATAACACCTCTATATCGGAAGACCCTATAAGTTTTAGTATTTGTTGCTATAGCGGCAACAGCTATACATCATATGTGAAAATTTCAAGAGTCTACCTATTACGGTTCCAGAGATAAAAGGCGCTGACAGACGGACAGACATTGTACCGAAAACAATAGGGTTCCGTTTTTACACTTTGTGTACGGAACCCTAAAAAGCAAAAATTAACCATAAAAGTATATAAGTTATTAAAAGGCTATTTAACTTGTAATTTTATACTGAAAGAAGGAGACTTTTTAAGCGCGCATTAGTAATTAAAGCCGGAATGCCCTAGATTTCTTTTTGGATATATCAACGAAAACTTTTTCTAAGTAGCATTTTTTTAAGAACCAGATATTTTATTTAGAACTGTGGTTTAAAAATCAAACTGCATAGATCCACTCAAAAATATCAGATCCTTCAGGATCGTTTGTAGTAATCACTTAGCGGCAATGTCAGTTCTACAGCAAAGCCAGCAATTTCCATAATATATTTCAATTGCTTTCAGAAAAAAAAATTTAACATAAGTAATATAAATTGATTTAATAGCGTTTCGGTAATACAAAATATGAATTATTTAATAAATATTATGAATTATATTTTATTTGAAAATAAAATAAATAAAACTAGAGTGGCCTACACTCAACTTTACCATACCCAATGGAAACAGATATTTTTATGGATATATTATATACGGAATAACATTTTCAAAGTAAATTCGAATCGAAAAATTAGTTATTTTCGGTTTGCCCCTTCCCAATTATGCCCAAAATTTACCCAGCTTTTCATCGCCATGAAACAAAGGCACATACTTAATTTCGTTTTAATATGTCATACGTTATGACCCGTAGACCGTTCACAAAATTTGGGGGTAAGAAAACTACCCCTTACCCCGTCCCGATTAAGCCCAAAAACTATACAGTTCTTCATCTCCATATAAGAAAGGCACATACAAAATTTAATTTTGATATGTCAAACGGTATGACCTGTACAAACTCCACAAAAATAGTGGCGTACACAAACACCCACCCACAGACATCATCGCGAAAATAGTCAAAAAGGATTCAGGAGACCTCAAAACGTAAAAATCCGTAAAAATGCATAAACCGCATTCAAAAACCTGTGAGCCACCTTTCAAATAAAATCAACGTGTTGCTCACATTACTGTCGATAGTTCGGCGAGAAATATTGTAAACCCTATCAGCTCATTATTGATTCCATATCAACTCGTGGTTTTGAAAACAAATTTGTAAGCAGCCTAATAATTTATTGAAGAGAACGAAGCTTGCCTGATATTTCGAACTTTCAAGAAGAAATAATTAAATCGCCTCTCAAAATAGAACTTAATGTTACACATCAAGCTACATTTCGTTCAGTGAATTGTTCATATCCAACTTCCTAAGCAATTACTAAGTTGTGAATAGATCTAACAATGCTACCATTATTTCACATTAGTTGACGGCTCTGACGCAGTAAAATGGGTTTGTTGGCGGTTTCTACCTTCTTCTTTATAAATCAACTCTAATGTATTTCTTATGAAAATACAATCTGCTAGTTTTGTTACGTAACAGTAACACATTTCGTAAAGCATTTAAACTTTCTAAAATGCTTTTAATTAATGAATATTCGGTTGCTTGCTTGCTTCCTCAAAAAAACAATTTATTAACTGAACAGAAAGGAGAAATGATTAAACTTGCTTGCCCTTTACCACAATATTGCAAAATTAGAAAGTTTACTAGAAAAAAATATCATTAATTTTATTTCCGTTTGATTTTATTTCACTGAGTACCATTCCCTGCAACATTTTGTTAGCTGTCAACAATTTTTTTATTCCTTTTGTAAATGTTGTCTGTTCACTGATTGTCTCTTTTTGTTCATGTATCACAGTTGTACAGAAAATAAATAAATCAATTTTCGCCTGCATAAATATGCAACCATTTTCGACCAGAACAAAGAAATCATTCAAATCGTTAAGAAAAACTGTAGAGAAAGTTTTTCCTAAGGGTAACAAACAACGGGGAAAAAAGTGAAAACTTGTTAAGAAATTTTTACAGACGAGAAGAAAAAAAAAACATAAATATGAGTAGAAAAAATGAAAAAATGTAGCTTAACACGCAATACACACCCACTCACACATTTTATATATTTCTGTCTACATTCATATAAGTGATGCACCAACACTTACACGGCCTGTAGCAGGGTAGTACCTTACGCCAAGATATAATAGAATTTTTGGGATTGTCTAACTTGACTTCATTTAAAAGAAAGTCCACAAGGAAACTGTCGAACTGGCGGGGAGGATTCAATGTTGTCCTGCTGTTTAAGAAATAAAAAGGCATTTCCCTTCTTCTGTAGAAAGTAACAAAAAAAAATCCTGCAACGATGTTTACGAATCACTTATTTATTTTTATTCTGTTGCTGCTGTTGTCATTTTTGTTGCTATATTTATACAGTTTTTTTATTTTGTTCCTTTTTGCGTTATGATTGATGGTTCCAACTTAACTGTCTGTCCAGTTAACATTCATGGTATTTTGGTCGTTAGTTTGTTGTTCTAAGAATATGCAGTTGTGTCTAAAACAATAGCATAGGAATACATATGTATGATGTTACAAGTTCATTGTAAAGTCATAAGTCTTTAATGAAACAAATTAAACACATTTTATCAGTTGATTCTTTTTAATTTTGAACATACAGTCCAGTCTGGACTAAATAAAGGTTGTTTTTTATAGAGGTATATAATTTTAAGTTGGCATTACTTTTCAAGATGGCGACCGATTTAACAGCTGTCAAGTGATTTATTCTTAGTTTGGTTTGGCAATTCATCATGAATAGACTGACGCCTGAACAACGCTTGCAAATGGGCACAAAACGAGATTACCGTTGTTCCCGATTTTCATAAGCGAATTTTGTTTAGCGATGAAGTGAACTTCTGGTTGAATGGCTACGTCAACAAACAAAACTGCCGCATTTGGAGTGAAGGTAATCCTCAAGTGTATGTCGAAACACCGTCACATCCAGAAAAACTGACTGATTGGTGCGCTTTATGGGCTAGTGGAATAATTGGTCCCTACTTTTTCAAAAACGATGGTGGTCAGAACGTTACAGTCAATGGTGATCGGTGTAGAGCCATGATTACTAACTTTTTCATTCCTGAATTGAATAACCAAGATGTCCATGAGATGTGGTTTCAACAAGACGGCGCAACATGTCACACAGTTCGTGCCGTAATAGATTTATTGAAAAACACGTTTGGTGACCGCCTAATTTCACGTTTTCGACCTGTGAATTGGCCTCCAAGATCTTGTGATTTAACACCGCTAGACTACTTTCTGTGGGGCTATGTTAAGTCATTGGACTATGCGGATAAGCTACAAACGCTTGACCATTTGGAAGACAACATTCGCCGTGTTATTGTCGATATACGGCCACAAATGTTGGAAAAAGTCATCGAAAATTGAACGTCCAGAATGGACTACATCGGCGCCAGCCGTGTCGGTCATATGCCAGAAATCACATTTAAAATGTAATGCCACAAGATTATCTTCTTTCGGATATATATATATATATATACCTCTATAAAAAACACACAATACATGTATCTTTATACCCTTCACCAAAGGTGGAAAAAGTTTGAGAAGTTATTTAGACGATGTACCTCTGCCCGCGTTGATTTTACAATGGATTTTGCAAGGCACCCAGAAAAGGTACAGAAAATTTATCCACACCAATCTGTCAGGCATAGTTCCGAAAATTTTCCTATTCTAATTGGTCCATTGGTCCATAAAGGAAATCGCTATGGTTAAATAAAGTTGAGCGGCTCGTATTTCCTTTATATTTTTCACATATTTTAGTTGTTTTTATGTACATACATACATACATATATTGTTGTCATTTTTTAAAGACCGAAAATTCAGAAAAAACACTTTAGATTACTTAAGTATTTTGCCACTAATGTGTTTCGAACCGAATACCTTACAAAACTTCGTCGTAAGCTAACTGTGGCGATCTTCCATTTAGCTCAATCAGCCAAACGCCATAACGAGTTATCAATTTCTATTTCATCTATTTAAAGTTTAATAATTTTCAGAGTATGTAATCTCTCTATGCGTCTCTTTTATTCTATTTCCTGATTAATCGATTATACGAGATGGGTCTAGTAGTAAAGAATGTAATGCCAGATGTTTAGTTATGCTTGTGTTTCTTTATATTTTTGTTTGCTCGGGAGATTTTATAGATCTTTTATTGGTTTTTATTTTCTGATAACCTTAGCTTTATTATCCTCGCTAATGTTATTTATTCTTTTTAAAGAATGATTAAATATACATAATTTATTGCTATTTTCAGTAGTTTTATTATTTTTTTTGTTTTCTGCAGATTTTAGCACGTCTACTTTTTTCATATCATTTGTTATTTTGAGACTGATAGCTTTTTTAACGGACTTCAAAAAAAGAAGGAGGTTATCAATTCGTCTGTTAACCGACTTCAAAAAAAGAAGGAGGTTATCAATTCGTCTGAATGTTGCTTTTTTTTTTTATGTTTGTGCCCGCAGAACTCAGTCATTTCTGAACCGATTTTAAAAATTTTGCACTATTAGAAAGGTTATGGCTACAGATTGGTCCCATTTTAAAAGAAGTTCAAAATTTTAAAAATTAAAGGGTGTCCCCATACAACATACATGTTTTTTTCGTGTATTATGAACATTATAGGTCACCAATTTAAAATTAAAAAAAAGTGCGTATCACTGTAGCTCCCAACAACAAAAAGTAATTAAAAAATAAAATTAAAAATTAAAGGGTGACCCCATAGGTGACTTAATTTCACCTTTATTCACCTATCTTTTGAACCGTTATAGACAAATACTTGAAAGTTGTACAGAATGTTCGTTACTATGTCTGTTATAATAAGTATAAATATTTAAAATTAGAAATTAAAGGGTGTCCCATTAGTTGGTTTATTTTGATATATAAGGCCAAACTTTTGAACCTTTATAGACAGACAGTTGAAATTTACAAAGTACTTGTATTGCTAAGTCCGCTAAAATAACAAGTGTAAAATATGAATTTGGAAATTAAAGGGTGACCCAATAGTTAATGTAAAAGTAATATATATGGCCAAACTTTTCAACTCTTATAGATAGACAGTTGAAATTTACAATTAACCTATATTGCTTAGTCCGCTATTCAAACAAGTATAAAACTTGGATCTATAAATTAAAGGGTGTCCCCATTATTGATGTTATTTGACCATTATGTCCTCATCTTTGGAACCGTTATAGACAAACACTTGAAAAATAGACAAAATGTTCACTACTATGTCTCGAATAAAAACAAGTATAAATATTTAAAATTGGAAATTATAGGGTGTCCCAATAGTTGATGGAATTTGATGTATATGGACACAAAGTTAAAATTTAAAAATAATCTGTATTACAAAGTGTTCTTTAAAAAGTATTTATATTAAAATTTGAATTTAAAGGGTGTCCCAATAGGTGACGTCATTTGATATATATGTTTAAACAGTTATTGATAAACACTTAACAATTAGACAGAATGTCCATTACTATATCTGTCATAATAAGTATAATTATTTAAAATTTTATTAAAATTTTATATATTATTATTTAAAATTATAAATTACAGGGTGTCGCAATAGTTTAAGTAATTTGATGTATATGACCAAACTTTTAAACCGTTACAGACAGACGGTTGAAATTTACAATGAACCTGTATTGCTACGACCGCTATAACTAGTATAAAATTTGAATGCGGAAATTACAGGGTGTCGCAATAGTTACCGTCTTAAAGAAACATGCTTTTAAGTTTGTCTGTTTTGAAGTCGGTTTTTTTTTGCAAGAATTATTCTATCCAATTATTGGCTATCGGTATCATACCTCCGCAGAATAAAATGAGTCGTTTGAACTTGCATAACGTTGAGAAGTATTGCGAACTTTTTCTGAAGTAAGTCTTTGTGGCTATGTCAGCAATAAATAATTGCACATTTGCGGACATAATTATCATAGTGGGGAACCTAATTCACTCACAGAGACTAATCGTTTGGGGACAGCAGCGAGCGCTACAGAGCCAATACGAGAGACCTTTTGAAGAAAGATTCAATCTCTGGCAGCGATCTCCACTGTAAGGCTAATATCATCAAAGCCGTTCCTACTTTTGCAATCGAGACGGAACTAGTTAGTTGTCTGGATTTTACTCAAACAACATCGGATTTTTAGGGATAATATCTTCCCATTTATATTTTTTTTTATTGGTTTAGTTTTAATTATTGGTTTTCCTTTTTCAAGTAAAGAAGTAGTTTTAAACACATTTCGAAAAAGCGTAACCATATGTTTATTGTCTCGCTTTATTTCAGCCGATATTTCTGTGTTTGCTTTTTTATAAAAAATTTACCCTCTAATATACACACTCGTACATACATACATTTCATCCGTTTGCATTATCCACAATATTGTCTTGCAACTTGTGTCTCTTGCTGTATTCTAGGTCATTGCAAGTAGTGGTAAAGATATTTGGTGTACGTCTTTGCATTTGAGAACGTAAGATTAACACTTACCCTATCAAACGATTTATTAATTTGCCTTAAATAGGTGACATATGTGTTTATATTTAAAATTATTTTCCTTTTATTCACCATGTTCTTTTATGTAATTGAAAATTTACCAAATTCGTTTTGAAATCGAAAAATTGTTGCAAAATTTGTAATTATAATTCTAAATTTTAAAGAGAAATTATATAAAAAAAATATCATAAAACCTAAACTATTAATTGGGATGGCAAAGGGGGTAGTGAAGCGACTATATAGCCTATCCTACGCAAATGGCAACCTCACCTGCACGTGGCGCATCCTGCCGATAACAAAAAAGGCTCTGCCGACCGAAGTTGAGCGGTATAACCCTTAAGGATGCAGTGACTAAATCCACTACCCGTTACCTGCCTGGAGGCGTTGCTGGCAGCTCCAGGATCGGATCAGTCGTTCAACTTAAAGCAAACCTGATTACCGAATCCGTATTGCGGCCTTATGCTCCTTGCAGGAGATTATAATTTCTTCGAAAGACTGAATTTTTTGTAAAATTTTTTGAAAAATCAATGGCTTTTAAAATAGTAATACTTTACCGAATAAAGTTAAAAAAAACGAAATTTTAAATTTTTTACAAAAAATTTAAATTTTCTAAAAAAAACTTAAATTGTACCAGAAATTTACAGAATGGACCGAAGCGAAGTAGAAGTACGGCGAGGAAGCTTTTGACATCGAGGGAGATATCCGATATTCAGAATTTTACAAAAATGTGATTCACCTAAAAAGTTCACAAATAAGTTAAATTCAACCCAAAACTAAATTTTACAACAACAATAATTAATTAAATAAATTTTGCAAAAATCTATAGTTTGCAAATTCAACTTTCGAAAAAATTAAGTTTAAAACAGGATATTATACCAAAAAGTTTATCTTTTGCCAAAAAAAAAATAATTTCATAAAAAATGGAAATTTATAAAATATTCATAGTACAAATTTTAATAAAAGCCTAAATTTCACCTTAACATCGGAAAATCGCAAAAAATCCCAAGTATCAAGTTTCTGAAGAATAAATCAAAATTGACCAAGTGATTGAAAATTCATCATTTAAACAAAATTACAACTCCATAGAAATATTCAGCATCGAATTTATATTGCATCAATATCTTTTCCTATTGTAATGTTGTTGTTATTGTTAATTTAATTTAAATTTTTATTTGGGCTTAATTTTAAAATTGAAAGGTTTTGTAAGTCAACACTGCTATTCATTTTAGCCCAACTCTATGTCATCGCACTTTTTATTTTATTTTGTCCAGCAAAAAGTAGAAAACGGTCCGCTTTTTATTTTTTTAGTTGTTTCACATTTTATCTTGTCATAATTTTAAGGCGTTTATCTGTAATGCCACTAGCATAACTTACCCTCACTAAGTGGCAGAAGTATAAATTCCTCGCATTCCTTACAAGCAAATAAAAAAATTCTAAAAATAACCAACCCGTTTAACGATGTATTTTTGTATAATAAAATGCCAACTAACAAACCGAAACTAAAATTTTTTTGTTTTGTTTTGTTGACATGGATCAACAAGGGTTCTTTAATACTGCGGTTAAAATTTTTATATTTTCTTTTTATTGTTTTGAATTTCCGTTTTTAACGAAATTGAAATGTTAGCTGTGTTACCATTTTGTTAAAGCCCAATTCATAGACATTTATTGGAGTGTATGCTAAAATCTTGATCAAACTCATTCCTCGATCTTTTAATCATACCTGAATATTATTTAATTAATAATAGAAGAATTTTATTATTTACTATTATAAGCAAATTTTACACTACCAGTAACGTAAAAGCTACCTACATCGTGTAAGTCGTTAAGAAGATAATTTTATAATTTAACGTTAAAATAACTATTCTTAATTACTTTTCGAATTTGAACAAGTTTCCAGATATATTTTTGTTTTGAAACGATTTCAAACTACATGAAATTTCTTTTTCGGCAGTAATGACAATCATATGCTTGTCAGAACCTACTACTTTGTTATCATTTGTGTTCAGTGAGCTAGTCTATCAGTCCGGGCTTGTGGGATCGATTCCCACCAAACACTCTGCAATTTTTCACTACACTACACTGTTGGCAGTAAGACCAAGAAGGAGCTTTGATATAATCTGGGTGTCTCTAAATTGTTAGCTGCGTTAGTACAGGTCACGGACTCTCAAGTATTATCTGGCCAAGAGAAAAATCGCGGGAAGACACTACTTTCAGACTGTGTTTGGAGAAAGACAAATTTCGTAGGGCCATGGACCACGGAAAGACAAATGTTATATGAAGATGCTGTGAAGACTTAGCCTAAAGCAAATGCTAGCACTTACCATAGACTCTGTCATGGGAGAATATGTCGCCAAGTATTAGTCGCCAGTGTGAAATCACTACAGTCGAGAATAAAAGGCAAGTGACACCACGAGACCCAATGAAAGTTATGTAGTCGTAAATTAGCAGTCGGATACTAGAAAAGCGGGAGCCATGAAGTTAGTGGCCTGCTTCGGTAACCCCCTACAAAGAAAAACAATAATACTAGATTATTGCAATATTCTGTTCAGGGATGTGGTTCATATTTGACATGTCGATAAGCCATACTGAAAGTTTCACAACGTTGAAAACATTCGTTCTTTCGTACATTTACATTCAAAACAAAAGTTTTGTATTTTTTTTCGACATTGTGAAACAGGTTCTGCAGGCATCACTACAGTCTAAAAAATTACTATTTTTTAACCGACTGCAAAAAAGAAGGAGGTTATCAATTCGTCTGAATGTTGCTTTTTTATGTATGTAACAGCAGAACTCAGCCATTTCTGAACCGATTTTGAAATTTGTTTCTTTATTTGAAAGTTTATGCTTTCAGGTTGGTCCCATTTTAAATACAGTTCATTATATTCAAAACTAAAGGGTGTCCCCATACAACATACATGTGTTTTACGTGTATTAAGAACTGTAAAGGGCACCAAATTAAAATTTAAAAAAATTGCGTGTCGCTATAGCTCCCAGCGGCAGAAATTAATAAAAAAATAAATTTAAAATTTAAAGGGTGTCCCCATAGGTGCCGTAATTTGACCTATACATGCCTATCTTTTGAACCGTTATAGACAAAACCTTGAAAATTTTACAGAATGTCGATTACTATGACCGTTAGAATAAAATGTAAAAATATTCAAAATTTTAAATTAAAGGGTTCTACAATAGTTCATTTAATTTGAACAGTTGTCAGCTATAACCAAAAGTATAAAATTTGAATTTGGAAATAAGAGGGAGTCCCAATAGTTAATGTAATTCTATGTATGTGGCTAAACTTTTTAACTGTTATAGACAGACAGCAGAAATTTTCAAGGAACCTGTATTCCAAAGTCACTATAGCAAATATACAATTTGAATTTAGAAATTAAAGGGTGTCCCCATAAATTATTAAATTTGATCTATATTGCCCTATCTCTTGAACCGTAAAACACAAACACTTGAAAATTAGGCAGAATGTCCACTACATTCTCTGGTATAATAACAAGTATAAATATTTGGAATTATAATGTAAAAGGTGTCCCAATAGTTTATGTAATTTGATATATATGGCCAAACTCTTGATCCGTAATATACAGATAGTTGAAATTTACAAAGAATCTTTGTGACCAAATCCTTTATAACAACAGGTCTTTAATTTAAAATTGTAAATTAAAGGGTGTCCCAATATAAGATGTTATTTGATCTATTTGACCCTATCTTTGAAACCGTTGTGAATGGTGTCCCCATAAAAGACGGATGCTGGTGAAAATAGCTTAACTTTTGAACAGTAATAGGGAGTGGCTTGACATTCACATAGTCTTTACTTCTTTTCCCTCTAATTTTGGCGCATTTTTTATTTTTTTTAAATCGAATTCTTACAGATTACTTCTTACATTTTTAGTTTAGAATTGGTGCCCTTCTATTTGTTTTGAAGTCGGTTTTTTTTGCCAGAATTATCAGCTTTATAGGCGGATGGAAACATTTTACTACATCTTTAAAAATGGGACCCACACAAAAGTCTGAGCTTCGAATGTAGATCATATATTTACCCCATTTTAAGCAAAAAGCGTACCAGACTATTATGAAATAATATACTGATAAAATTTATATTAAAAACTTCATTGAAATATGCACTTGAAATACCCCCCTCCCCCCTAATCAAATGCTAACATAAGGCAGAAAATATTATTATCACTGTACAAATTCTTACATCCAGCAATATTTGAAAATATTTTTGCAATAATCGCAAAAATATGTAATTTTCTAATGACATTAGACTTTCAAAAATCTGGCAACCCTTCTTGAAGAATATTTCCAAAAAATGTAGAATTTGTTGCAGCCAATGTTTGCACTAAATACTCATACCAATCTCAACTGTAGTTTTGACCGTCAAAATTGTTTTTCCTTGATTTCTTCTTGTTATATTTTTGTTTTTTTTTTTTGTTATTTCTCCTTTCTGTAAGTTGCTGCTCAAAATGATTTTTATCATTTAAATTATTATGGAGCGTGGCAAGTAAGCGCAGAAAATTTAATTTCTTGTTCTTTTGCTCCCACACTCCATGTCGTTTGTATTTATTATGTTCGTAGAAGAAAAATTAAAAATACGACAAAATGGCAAATGAAAAAAAAAGGAAAAAGAAAAATACAAAAATTCTTAAGATAAAAAATTATTTTAAATTGGATGTTTCTATTCCCGGGTGCAGTCATCTTGGATTTTATCCATAATTTATTATACCGCTAATGGTGTAACGAAGAATCCTTTGTTTTATAACGTTTTTATTTGATTATTTTTTTAAGCTTTCACTTTATTTTTTACATTTGTATTTCAGTTTTATTTCAAAATTTTTTTTTTGTCTTTCATTTGGAGTGGGATTTAAAGATGGACTTAAATCATGAGAATTTGTGTTTGTGTTTGTGTGGAACGAAAAATATGTCTGTTTTAATTTTTCATAATTCCAGTAAATTGAAAAAGTTGTTTTCTTTATCGTGGGATAAATAAAGTTGGCGATTCATTTATTCTTTTCACAGGCAATAATAAACATTAAGAGGAAATAATACGCTACCGATAATTTAAGTGCTTCTTGAGAATTTAGGGTATTGTTCGCTAGAAATCCGGACGCCTTAAGTTTTATTGTTTGTTTGTTGATGGAGAAAATATAATTCTTTGAAGTAAAAAAGTATTTGAATTCTATGAGGGCGATTCTTATTATTACAATTTCTTTTCTTGATCCTTTGAAATTATATTCAAATATTTTATACTTAAGACTGTCCATTATGTACTAAAATCGAAGAATGATCTCTTCATAAAAATTGTATTGTTTAAATTGAATATTCTTTTTTTTTTGTTAATTAAGAAACTTTACGTCTGAAAAAAAAAACATCAAGAGGATATGAGCCCTTGATTTTGAAAGTGGTATAAGTCAAAAATTTTATCTAATCTAGTTTATCAGCTATTTCATATCAAATCCTAATAAAATAACATAATCTGAAGAAATTCGCAGTATGCAATGAAAATTAAGCGGGTAAATTAAGTTTATTTTATTTTTTATTATTTTATTTTACAGTTACTGTATATTTTGATAGTGGTACAAGTCAGTCTGTTTTCGAAGTTTGGCAAAATAATTATTTTGTCATATCTTCAGATAGCGGTTCAGATATGATCAAGTAATCCTATTAATGTAAAAATATAGTGCATTTTTTCAGTTAATTGTAGACATTATACATCTCTGAGCATTATTATAATTTAATAGAATTATGTAAAAAGGGAAACCCATTTTTGGTAAAACAAATGGCTCAGAGAGTTTATTTCGACGAAACAACTAGTAGAATCAACGACTAATAAAAAGAGAATGGAGAAGATGTGTCGGTGTCTGACGAAACTACTGAGATAATCAACGACAAATAGAAAGGGGATTGGGAAGCTGTGTCTTGGCTAAAAATACAATGGGTCAGATTTAAAAAAAAATGCGCCATATAAGATAAAAATTCTTTGCATGAAAATTCCGAATTCGAAGTGTTCGACGTTCTTTACGTAAAAGAGAAAGGACAAGAATATACGAAAATATTATTTTACCTCCATTATACACAACCATTACATCAATATCAGAAGAAAAACGTACAGATATGATGAATTCACTACCATATATCCCACCAAAATGTTCCACAAACACTTTATTCCTTAAATACTAAAAAATAAATTATTTAATAACAATGTAATCAGTCTGAATAAAATGTTAATATCTAATAAAAATATTTCTTGATGCTTTCAGTCATTTATCAGGTCATGCAGTTAATTTTGAAAATGGTATAAGTCATTTCAATCTTTCAAAACCACATTTCCTTTCAAAAATGGTTATAAATTTTACAATCATAATAAATACTTATTTGTTGGCATTATTTAAATGTCAAAATATTTTATTCCATAATACAAAAATATTTTTAATTCTCTAAAATGCAAACCTCTTAATATCTCGCAACTACTTTATACCACTTTCATAATCAAGGGCTCATATGTATTAATGAAAGTTTCAAAAATTAGTAGTTGCTATATAAACAGTATATTTTTTTGTATAATTTATTGATATTCTCAGCTTCACGTGTTTAACACTTCTCTTGATATAAATATCGATTATTTCATTAATCGATCATGGTTTCTATTTAAAACGAAATGGAATTTAAAAAACTATGGGTAACGTTCAATACACACGTTACCCTAAGTTTGTTAAACTTCATTTCATTTCATTTCATTTTTTAAGGTAACACACACAGCAAAACTCCGGGTTTGTCTATACGCAGAATGTATTGTTTTCATAAATTAAAAGTTTTAATTCATTTCAGATAAAAATTTAATTTATTTTTTTAATTATATACTTAACTAGCTGTGCCCACGCAAATTGTGTAACTGACAATATTGTTCGATTATTAGACTCTTATGTATTTAATTTATATAAAGGTACCCATTACTGAATAAAATTATAAAATTCTAAAAATTATTGTAAAGCTCTGCAAAAGACAGACAGGAGATGAGGATAATTTAAAAAAGCGCCATCTGTTGCGCAACATTGCTTAAAATATACTGCTTTAAAAAATAAAATATGCCTTAAAGTACCTTTAAATCGGTAAAAATATCGGCGTACTTTCACTGCGTTTTCTCCACTTACTCTTGGAAATAACATATTTCTGCGGAAAAAAGCATCCTATATTGGAACCAGGATAATAAGGTATCTCCAAAAAAAATTTTGTTTGAATCCATCCAAATAGTTTTGACGTGATGCGAACACAAAAAAGAAGAACAGACAGACAGAAAATGAGTTACTATTTTATTATATGTATAGATGAAGAAAGAAAATACTACTATTTCTATTTAATAAATAATTATTAAAAATTTTAACGGTTTACATATTTTTTTCTGTGCAGAATACACCCAGAGTCTTTGGCGGGAATCAAACCCGCTATACCTAAAATAACATTTTACGACACTACCAATAAGTCTATGGAGGCACTCAGTTAAGCTAAGATTTTTTAATTTTTAAAGATTCTAAAACCTCAAAGACTATACGCAAAACCAGAATCATTAAATCAAGTGGTGAAAATTAGTTACAAGAGAAGGTGCTTAAGCTGTGGCCTGTTTGTTAATTGGAAATCAATGGACCATCACTGTTTAAAATAAGGTATTACGTAGAATAGTAATAACAAGGGCGATTAGGTCATCGCTTACCATGGAACTTCTTGTCATGTTTGGCTGGTTGCCAGATCTGTGCAGCCATGAAGTAAGAAAATATAAATTCACTGTTGATTGTTCTCATTTTTCAACTTGAAATTATTTTATATAAAAGACGGCTGAAGGTTTACTAATGAGCTAAAGGCAACTCCGCCTGAGAAGCTTCTGCAGAAAACTTTAGTGGGAATCCTACAACCCCTAGACTCATAGAATAGCGTATTACCAATCATTCTAACAGACTCTTAAATTAAAATTAAAGAAAAATTTTGATTACTAAAAATAGAAACTAACAAAATTGTGATTGAATTATCAGTAGAGACGGACATGCGATCGTCTTTTGATTATTCCAAATTTCATAGACTGTTGCAGCCTTATACCCTTTTCCCTAAGAAGCTCTCACTTTGATAATAACGAAGGGAGAACAAGAGTTGTACTGGAGTCCACATACACGATTTGGGATAAAAATGAATTTCATACACGCATATTTGCATGAAGACTGCCATCAACGTCTTAGTTGTTAGTTTTTCCTTTCTCCATTGTTTTCTTTCCTTTCCTTAATTATTCTCTTCTATTAGGCAATTCAAAGAGACGATATTTTTCGGACTTCAGTGATTTGAAATACACCAAGAAAAAATTGTTGGTCCAATTAAAGGTTTTAATTAGATTCAGATAAATATTTGATTAATTTTTTAACTGATTCAGTTAAAGGAAGTTTAAAATAATATTCCAAATAGATAAATATTGAATTAGTTAAAAATTTAATTAAATTCGTATCCGAAACTAATTAAAAGCTTTAATTGGTAAAAATATTTTTTTCTGTGCATATATGCGGCTGTCTGTTCGACCTATTCTCTAAACTTTCACTGCCATAAATAACTAAATTAATTAAGACGTTTTCACCGTAAAAAGATTATATGCGATGCTTCATTTAGCTAAATTTTTTTATCACAATACATCAACACGATTAAAGTTTGCATGCTGAGGAGAAGAATTGCTATTTAAATTAGGGATATTTATCTGCCTCCACGTGTACATTTGATGGTTTTTTTTTTTCTTAATATCTATATTAAGCGTCATAAAACGATAACGAAAATTGCTATCAATGCAATAATTATAATAAATGAATTTTTATACAAAAAAATTATCGCAAATATTTAATAGCGATACACAATAATTGTTGACACAAGTTAAACAACCCCTGATGATTATCTGGAAAAGCACAAATAAGAAGAAATCATCCCCGAATAACACATTAATTTTTTGATAAGAAATTCCTAACAACCACCCACTTGGCAAGTGATTCACATGCAAGACGTGAAACCATATTACTGGTATTTAATTTAAAATTCTAACACTGATTTCAAAGATACACAGATACATTTTGTGAATATTTTTAATATAAAGCAAAGTATTCCTATTCATATTTCAGAAATAAATACCAAATTTTTTTACATTTCCACAACAATTTTCCATCCAAAATTTACATATTTTTACATTTCTGCTACGCATAAATGCAAATGAAGGTCGGTATTTTTTATTAGTACAGAGGCAGGGATGAAACAGACTTAGAAACAGAGGACGGAAAAAATTAGTAAAAATATTTTAAAATTAAATCTACAGACATACTTATGTATAAATAATACGGTACGTTTAAAATTGGGATGGAACACATGTTCAAACCTTTTGATTAAAAACAGAGAACTATTATTTTTATATATGTTTCTTATACAAAGTTTTCAAATGATTTTGATGCTCTTCCATGTTTATTATATTTTTCGCATGGTTGAAAAGTTGCTCTATTTGCAAATATCGTGGGTAAGTTCTCAATTTCCTCAATTGGCAAGAAATCAAAATTTTTCAGTTCAAGGCAAAGGACGCATATTGAAAAAATGAACTACAATTGAAATGGTTCAAACCATAGGATGTTTCAACAAGACTCGGCACGATCCCATAAACGATTCTTAAAAATATAAAACAAAACTTAAACCCAAAGGATTTTTCAATATGATCCAGTCTGTGTTTCGTTTCTGTAACTTAAGCTGAAATTATTATAGTTATATTATTTATTATTATTAAATCTGCAACATTAAGGTAAAGAAAATCTACCGATTCCCAAAATAAATCAAAAAAAAATCACAAAATTGCAATTTTTTACTCTTTTGCCCATAAAGCCCACATATTCACTTGGGGTCATGAAATACTTTTAGCAATAGTTGGTAATCTATGTATCTTTATTACGGCATTATTCTTTTTTCGATCCCAGCTTTGTAATTTTTGGAACATATAGGCTAAATTGAAAAATTCGATCTAAAATATACCATATTGTAGGAAATCCATCTTCTACACGGTTGATCAATGTTACAATTTTTAAATTGAAAATCGTCTAGTTTTAACTCAGAAAATATATATTCTTGAAGTTATTCCACAATATTTTAAATTTCACATACTAACTATGGGGAAAAAAAATTAAAAAAAATTATTAAAATAGTTTAAAAAATTTTTAAAAACCTGGTCCAAGGTATCGAAAAATCAAAAATTTTAATTTTAAATTCGTTTATTTTAAAATGTAATTTACAATTTAAATTATCATTTTATAGGTAAAGACCATGTATAATTTTTAAAAATCAGTAAAAAATTGAAGAAATGCCAAGAATTTGCAGGGGCGAGGTACCCAACTTTGAGACCTCATAGCTCCACCCCTGACAAGTGGATAGTGCCAACCCTCAAAACCTAAGCTGAGATATTGCTCTGCTATTCTCGTGACATTTTTGTAATTAATTGGCCAAGCCCTTTAAAAATGGCCGAGTTATTTCCAAAATATTTTTATTCTGTCCCACTGTGCATTGTTATAAAAATTATTAATCATAATAAAAAATAAAATAAAAATATAAATTGTAAGTAAAAAAATTTAAAACAAGGTTTAAAAATTTAGATATTTTTTTTAACGTTAGGATTGATATTTTAAATTCTATTTTATAAAATTTAAGATTATAACGACAAATCTCCAATAATTCATATTTCTTAAGTTCATTTTTGTGGGAACCTTTACAAGTCATAGTATAAAGAAAACCAGAATATACTATCATAATCTGACACCAGATGTTTTAATACATAACTGCTAAATTCATGTCTAAAATATACTTTTCGCACAAACTAGAAGGGACATAAAGTCGTTTCGTCACTTATTTCTTACAATATGACGGGTTGTTCGTTCAGAGCAGTCACATTATTCCATGCTTTTTCCCTAAATAATTATTGGAAAGTAAAATTTTCTTTAATTTAATTTAATAACATCTATTAACCCCAATTATTATAAAATCAAGTTGATTGGGTGTTGTGGGTTAAGCTAGTTTTTATGACCATTTCGCTAAGTACTTCATTTGCCTCATCAGGAAACCTTTACCCAAATTTTCGAATACGTTTACTTGGAAGCAGGGTTGTAAGGGAGAGAGAAATAAACTCTCCCTTCCAATCTGCTTCAAGATGGCATGATTTTTGTTTGCGATGTCCCTGCATCCGCATAAAAAGGAGAGGACTCTTTGTTTCACTAAATTTGCTAAAGAAAACTTATTCGCTTACATCTTCTTAAGCGAGAGAGGATGCAGTTTGTTATACAATACAATTATAGCAATCTCGAATGCGGTTGTTAGTTGAGCTCATGAGAACCGCTTTTGAAAGACAAGGGTTTTATTTTACTGCTTACCAAAACCCAATAATTTTTTGCTGGGTCATGGCAGCATGTTGAGCCTTCCCACTCAAAAAGTATCCAATAATAACTTTTTTATCTTACAACTAAAAGTGTGTTTATGAACTAATAAAGCGTTTAGATGAAAGAAATTAAAACTGGTAAAACTACAGCATTTTTAATTGGCAATAGCTCAAGCGCAGAACCCTGTGTTTCATGAAACAACATTACATTTGTAGCGAATAAAATTTTTTTTAAATTTTTCCTTATGAAAAACTTTTCCTGGCCAAAAAAGTAATATTTTCTAATTTTATATGAACAGTTCTTTAAATGGAAAGTTTTTTAGACAAACAATTTAATAAAACAAAAATTGTATAACACTTGTAAAAAAAGATTGGTTTTCTATGATTTAAATCCTATAGACTTTTGTTTTTCCGGGTATGATCAAATAATAAATTCTCATAAAATTTATGAGTATTTTAATATTTTCCCTTAAATATAATCACACAAAAACACATAAATGCACACACACACATACATTTTCCAATGATTTTAAACAAAATGTTGATAATTTTTTTAGATTAATTTTTAATCTAAAATCTTATCACGTGTCATAACACCTTATATGTGTTCATTTACAAATACATGTACACAGTTATAAATTTATACAAAGGCATATGCATACATACTTATTTAAACACATTGTACATAAACTAATAATATAATAAATATGTTCATGTATTTAATAAATGATATTCTCTCATATTCGTACATAAAACATATTTTCATATTTATTCGCATGTATTTGCAAAAGGCAACATGTGTATGAAACATGTGACTCTTCATTATTGTTTCTATAATCGGATTAAAATCTGATAAATGCAAGTTTCTGTGTTTGTGTGTGTATGTGTGTATGTGTGACAAAAAGCCAAATAGGTAAATAAAATCATATTCTAATAACTTATTTCACTTTGGATTGAATTTGTGTGAAACAAAAACATGAATGAAATCAAAATTTTCATACAGCAAATTAATATCAAAATTTCCTTGCATATAAAAGTAACTAGTTATTGATAGAACAATTATGAATATTTTAAATAAATAATAAATAATACAGACATAGTCATATCTATTTACACAAATTAAAAATTTTTGTATTTTTAGTTATCAGAAAAATTTTGCTTCTATGTGCATAAATTTGCGACAAGAAAACTTCCCAATTGTAATCCTCAAAATGTATAGATTTTGCTGGTTTAAAATTTTTAGCAATAACATTGATAGTTGCTGATTAAAAACACAAAAGAAGTCTGCGCCTCATATTTCAAAATTATTCACACACTTATTTTGTCTGTCAAAAATATATTTTACATATTCGTGAAAGTAGGTTAAAAACGCTGGAATCTTTTATAAAACCTCATTTGTGTTGATAGTTAACAAATTTATATTGCATAAAAATAAATATTTATACAAAAGTCGCTAAAAAAACGTTTAAAATAGTGAAAATAAAGGAAATTCCCGTCGAAACGCGAGTTGAGATCGCAACGAAGTTTGGAATGGGCTCGTCGGCATCAGACTTGGGAAAAGAGTACGGAATATGTCGGAAAACAGTATACAATTTAGTAAAGAAGAAAGAAACCTATGGAAGCCTACAAAATAGGGTCAGAACTGGTCGGAAATATGTGACAAACAAAATAGAAGATCGTTCTATTCTTAAAATATTCGCAGAAAATCCAGTCGCAAGTCCGGTTAAAGTTGCTGCAGAGGCAGAAAACATCATTGGAAAACCTGTAAGTGAATCCACAATTCGGAGAATATTAAGAATGTATGATATAAAGACCTATGTCGTGAGAAAAGTAATAGACATATCTGAAAAAAACAAAAAAAACGTATAGAGTTCGCCACGGAGTATATCCATAAGCCAATGGAGTTTTGGCATAATGTATTATGGACGGATGAGTCCTCTTTTCAATTTGAAGGGTCATTTGGAAAAACTTATATGCACCTTTCCAAAGGATCGAAGCATAAAGCAGTACAACCTCTTAATCGTTTCGGCGGGGGTTCAGTAATGTTTTGGGGATGTGTCTCATACAATGGATTTGGAGACCTAGTACCAATACAAGGCACTCTAAACCAGACAGGATATCTACATATTTTGAATGACCATGTTTTTTCTTCGGCTCAGAGATTATTACTTGATGAAAATTGGATTTTGCAGCATGATAATGCTGCATGCCACAAAGCATGGTTACCAACAACGTTTTTAAATCGAGTTGGACAAGATGTTCAATCTAAACATAATAGAGAATGTAAGGGCATTCATAAAAAGGCAGAGATCTATCCAAATGCGCCGAAAACGAGAGGAAACTATTGATGAAATAATAAATATCTGGAACAGCTTAGAAATCGAGTTTGTACGCAATTTGATTGCATCTAGTCCATCTAGACTTCAAGCTGTCATAGATGCTGCAGGAAATTTATCTGGCTACTAATCATTTTTGTTTTTTTATTGGTGTTTTATAATGTTTTTTCTATTGTGTAAATACTTTTAAATGTAAATAAATTTGTGTAAATAATTTTGAAATATGAGGCGCAGACTTCTTTTGTGTTTTTAATCAACAACTATCGATTTTATTGCTAAAAATTTTAAACTAGCAAAATCTATACATTTTGAGGATTACAATTAGGAAGTTTTCTTGTAGCAAATTTATCAACATAGCAGCAAAATTTTTCTGCTAACTAAAAATTCTAAAATTTTTAATTTGTGTAAATACATATGACTATGTCTGTATGTGTAATTTCATGAATTTCCAAAGAAACATTTGCCAATAATTTAAAAACTAAAATTGTTGCAAAGCATACACTCAAAATATTATGTAAAAGTTAAATTAACTGAAAATGTAATTTAAAATAAATGAAAATTCAGTTAAAAACCGGTCTACTCATTATTGATTTAAATCAAAAGAAAATATATCTTAATTTTAAGTGTTAAAAATCAACCTCTTAAAATCAGTAAAATCAAATGATTTTTCTTTTATTTTAACTGGCAAGAAAATAAACTAAATATTCCGTAAAAATAATTGATTTTTCCGTTGTTTCAAAAACTTTAACTGCAAATTCCGTAAATGTAAACGATTATTCCGTTGTTTCTGTTTTTTTTAACTATGAAAAATTTAACTACAAAATCTGTAAAAATAAACGATTTTTCCGTCGTTTCTTTTTTGAACTGTAAAAAAATAACTACAAATTCCATAGAATGAAATAATTTTTCTTTATTTTTAAATGTTATTTAAATGTTTACATTCATAGAGATCGTAATATCGTATAATGGTATTGATGTATGTATGTATGTATGTATATATTTTTAAATTTTTCTTTGATAAATATGTTTTTATGATTTTGTTTTATCGAATTATGTAATAAATATGTATGTATGTATACAAATATATGAATCTTTAATTATGTATATTTTTACTAAACATTTAGTTGATAGTTTGAATTATGGAAACGACTGATTCATTAGTTCACCGGCCAAGTCTTTAATATCTTATCTAAAGAATGTCGTCAGATCATTACCAAAGCATCATTCAATGCCTTTAGAAATTAGGATTGACAAATAGTGTATTCACCTTTCTTTAGACTACATAACATCAGAAATCAGAGCAGCGAATCGACTTGCTTGAATGCTCGCCTAAGTTTATATACATATGTATGTACGTACATACGTCTGACTGCGGTCACATAGACATAACAAAATACTTTTTTTTATTTAATTATGTATGTACATACATATTTTTCTAAATTATATTTTTTTAACTATTGCTAGCTGTCCCCGGTGCTCTTCGCTACAACCATACACAAAAAACACAATAAAGACTTGGAAGAAAAGTATGACCAAATTTTAACGCGAAAACGCACGCTATTCTCAAGTCAAAAATGTTCCATCCAACCTTTTTGTTGCTAGACTATACGTATTAACACGATAACAATTTTTTACTGTTAATAGGATGTGCCACTCCCAGTATTCTTATCCAGTCTGTATTTTGCTAGACTATGCACATTAGTATGAGGGTTACTTGTGCAAAGTTGCAAGACTATACCTAATGTAGTTCTCTAGGTATGCGATAATAATTTTTCACTTTGTATAGGAGGTACCACGCCATCCATTCAAATTCAGTCTGTGTTTCTCTACACAATGTATCTTAATATGGGGGTTACTGATGCAAAATTCCAAGGCGCTACCTATTGCAGTTCTCTAGATACAGGATAATAATTTTTTACTTTGTATGGGAGGTACAACGCCCACTGCCCCAATTTATTCTGTATTTTGGCAGACTATGCGCCTTAGCACAAAGGCTACTCTTGCAAAGTTTCAATGCGCTATCTGTTGCAGTTCGCCAGAAACACGATAATAATTTTTTATTTTGTATGGGCGGTACCACGCCAACTATTCCGGCTATAACTCATGAACCAATCCACATACGGAGACCGTTTGTACATAAAAACCTTGGTATTGACGTCACCTTTCATATAAACTTTGCAGAAACAAAATCGGTTCACGCATTCCAGAGAACATCAATTTCTAACACAATGCAACTCTTTTTTATATACATACATACACATGTATATAGATTAGTTTGAAATTAAGTTTTATAAAAAAGACAAATAGAAAAATATGTTTTAAAAAAGTCAAATAAAAGGCCTACTTTGTTAGGGACAATTTTTTATTTTATTAATTAAAATGTAATGTAATTAATGTAAAGTAATTAATGTAACCGTTATAAAAATACAGATAAACTTAGAATTACAAAATGCATAAACTTGTATTAAAAATCAGAATTTATGTTTGCTCCTTATGACATTTTTTGACCAAGTGCGGATTAATTATAGTAAACTTTGTCGAAAACAAAATTATTTCATTAAAAATTATTTCGCGAAAGTACAAATGCGTTTTAGCATTCAAATTTCTTTTTGTTTTTTGTTGGATTTCACAAAAAGCTATGATATTATGCACTTTTGCAAGACCATCCGCTAATGTTTAGTTTTTTATTAAATTTTCCAAAGTATTAGAATAGAATTTAAATATACTTACATATATATATACAACACAAAACTAATTATTATTCTATATAAGATTTTTTTTACTAAATATTTCTTATTCCGAAAATTTGAAATTTTATGAGTCGAACTATTTATTTTACATACATACATATGAAATTTGTAGTCAAGCTTAGATTCGTTTTTTTCTGATTGTAACTGATTGTAGTTTATTTTTAAATAATAGTTTATTTTTAAATAAAGTACAATCAGTTACTGTAAAGATATTCTGAGTGTATAATATAAATAGTTTTGAGAAGCCTTTTTTTTGTATTTCTTATTATATCTTCCATCTAGGTATATGAACTAAAAATAATATCTCATATTAATAAGAAATAAAAAATAAATGAGCTGTTATATTTAAAAGTGGTATAAGTCCACTTTAGCAAAAATTGAGTTAATTGCAATTTTAGTAAGATGTAGATACCATCTTTTCATATTTTTAATAAAGTAAAGAAAAATAATTTTGGGTTAAAATGCTATTGCAAAAAAAAAAAAAAATTGTTTGACAGTAGTATAAGTCCGTTTATAACTACATATTGCAATTGTTACAGCTTATTACGATTTAAATATATACTGTGCTTTGATGTTACTTAGGTTAGGTTAAGACGAGTTGTGCCAGAAATGACACATCCACTCAGAGATTTTACACCGCACGAAAAGTCCGTCGATAAATCTCCCACCTAGCCTAGCGGCTTTGTAATACCGGGCAGTGACACACGATATGCTCCACAGTTTCCAACTGTACCCATTTACTAATTCTTGCCCTAGTGGCGCAATGACCAGTAATCACACGCATCACGACTCTCAGAACTTTCCTGCCTAAGAAGTAACTTGGTTTTTGGTGCGTCCAGTCTGGGCCAAATTGCCCGTCACACTCTGCAATCCCCCCTTACTTCCCAAGATAGGTTGGTGCTCCTAACTATCCAGTCGGATATAATGCTATAGTAATGGCTAATCGGTGGCTTAACCGATTCTACCATTAATAAGTTACTACCTTCCGATCCCAATTTTGCAAGTTCGTCAGCGATTTCGTTGCCCTCACCACTACAATGACCAGGGACCCAACACAATCTAAACCTATATTTGTCTGTCAGCACCTCGGGAGCCTTTTTGCTCTCACCTACCAACTTTGACTTGACACTATGTCCTTTCAAGGTTTTAAGTGCCGCTTGGCTGTCGACGTACAGCCCTTCTAAAACTTGTCGAGGCACCAGCTCTGTGGCTTTCAAAGCCGCCAACACCTCTGCCTCGAACACACTACATTCATCTGGTAGTCTGTACGACATGCGTGTTCTAGTTCCCAGAATGTGGACACCAGCACCGGTGTCCGATTCCTTCTTTGAACCATCTAAGAATTTAGCAACCCCGTCGCACAGTGGTCAATTTCGCGAGATAGCGGTCAAAACTCTATAACTTTTGACCGGATTGGTATTTTTTTACGCGATTTTTTTTGTTCAATAGGAGGGACTTTAAGCTTCAATTTGCGTGTTCAAACGTAAAAATCGACTGATAGGAACGTAAGTAATGTGGAGTTAAAAATGCATTTTAATTTTTTGTTGAGTTTCCATGTAAAAGTTGAATATTTTGACATTTTAAATAGGTATTTTTTTTATAATTTCTTATTTTCTTCAATCGTATTTTACAACCAATACTTATTTATTATTCCTAAACTTAATTTTGGTCAGAAAATGCCAACATTTGGCCCCTGATATTTATTTAGTCTCAATATTCACAGGGGCCAAAGGTTGGTTTTTTGGAAGAAAGCTAATTCTTGTGAGGATTAAACTGAAAAATAACACTGAAATTCCCAACAATATCAATACCATTTGGATATATTATATACAGAACACAACATCGATAAAATTTTAAGTAAACTTTTACTATTGATTTAAAGTGCACATATATTTTATTTAAATGTAAAATTTATACTAAAATTAGAAACAAATTATAATCTTTAAACTAGTATTAATTAAACAATATTAGTAAAAATTTCTTCCAAATAGCTGTGATTTTCATTTTGCAGTAGTTGTTTAGCTTCTTCATCTAACTCTAATGAGGTTGATTTCCATTTTTGTCGAATACTGGACATATATGGGTCTGATGTGCACAACAAAATATTAATAAGATCTTCATTAGTACAATATCTGGAAATTTTTCTTGTATTGTGCTCGCGAAAGAATCTGTAGTCTTTGTTCCTTTTTTCTTGCGCTTCTTCTGAGAGATCTCCAATTGGAAGTGTGAACTGTGGTTGGCATATGTCTCCAAGAATATTTTTGGTTATAAAGGGTTGCTGTCTCATTAGCCTACTGACCAAATTTTTTTGCATCTATCTTTTTGCTACATGCTATAACTTCTAATATGATTTGGAATCGTCGTATTAAATCATAATCTACTCCAGTTATAGAAGCTGCAGTTTCTGGATCGGAAAAAAATCTCCTTGCTGTGTTTCCATCATTAGGATTTCCTTCTCCTTGCTTTGGCTGGTCAATTATAAGGCCTATCTCACGGTATTTTTCTTGAATATCTTTTTTTTTTTGCTTTCTTTTTTCCAAATTTTCTTTGTTTCTCACTATTTCGCCTAATGGGCCAAATT
Organism: Phasia obesa; assembly: GCA_949628195.1. Classification (NCBI taxonomy): domain Eukaryota; kingdom Metazoa; phylum Arthropoda; class Insecta; order Diptera; family Tachinidae; genus Phasia; species Phasia obesa. Next base: position 102,326,870 of record OX451218.1, on the reverse strand, counting down.
CCAAATCGTATCCCAATTTAAGAATATGCTCCATAAAACGAATTCTAGCATGAAGAGGTGACATTCCAAATTCATATGCTTCATTAAAACTATCGTCTTGTGTTGGTGGTTGGCTCAATTGACTTGATGTTTTTTGGCATATGGTGCAGCTTGAAAGACTTTGTTTCGGTTAAAGCTTGTACAATTTTTCCATCGATCATTGTAAGTGACATTTTAAAGTTAACTTCGATGCATTGGTCATTAAATTCAAATATCACTGGTTGAAGTTCTTTAATGTCATCTGTTATTTTGCCAACTTCTGCAGTTATGACATCTTTAGTTTCTTTTTTGTAAGCAAACTTTATTGGTCTACAAAATTTTGTTGACGAGGGAATTTCATTCTTCCATACATCTATCTCTGCAGCTTTACTAGTTGACGGCTCTGAACCAATATAAGTTTTTGTTAAACGTAATGGAACGAAAGAAATCATGAATAAATTGGCATCTGATGAATTTTCCGCATTACATTGTTTGTATTGTTTCTGGCCAGAGGACCCATTACATCCCCATTTAGAAATTAAAGTCATGCTGCAATTTTTAAACTTCTTTAAATAGTCAGCATCAAATGTCTTTAATAATCGTTCTGCAGTGTGTTCAAGAAGATCCTGCAATTTTATTTCTGCTGAACTTGAAGTTACACTAATAGCAGTTGGTGAAGGTAAGCAATCTTTTTTGGCAGAAACTATATCTCGATATGATGGAAAAATTCCACAATTTTGTTCATTGGTTCGCTTCTGCAATTCTGTATATTGGTTTTTAGTAATTTTCAAATCCAAAAATAGTGCAAATGCTTCTTCTAAAGTAAATTTATTTTCTTCAGTTGTCGGCATACTTTCTAAAATCCTTTTTGTGCGTCTGGGGCTTGCTTTTTTGATAGCAATTTTACTGTTTTTAGTTTTCGATGGTTGAATTTGATGCAGAAATGAATCCTTTATGATGCTACAAGAAACTTCTTCATTGATATGTTTAAGCTTGCGTCTTCGTTCACTACAATTATCAATTGGCTTTGCTGGTCGACCACCTTTTCCAGTTTCCGTGGTAGTTACTGATGGCTTTTTAAAAATAAGTTTCTTTCTTAGCCATTCTTGGTTGCGTGAGTAAAACAATTTCTTGTTTCTGGAACATTGATTGTACCGTTTTCTTAAAGTATTTAAAAAGTTTTTTATTTTTAAGTTATGAATTTGAATTTCTTGTTTGTCGCATATTTTGAAGAATGGATTATTCATTATATGTAAAATAATGTCGTTTTCATCTTTCCGTTCAAAATATATATCAGATAGAACACTATAACTGAATTTATCCATTGTTTAAACAATAATGAAGAAAAAAAAAAAATGAATGGATGGATTAATATACTATTGCTCGAAGTTTCGACATGATCTTTTTTACCTCTTTGAAACATAATATAACAGGTACTTGGTTTTACCAGTTATTTCCATTGGTTTTAAATTTATTTGCAATTTTCAGGTATTTAAGTTATGTAATATTAGATGGCAATAAAATCATTTTTTACCTTTTATAAATGAATTGCCAGATACCACATAATTTGAGAGTTCTATTGTCATTTTTGTCAAAATTTTGATACACCCTTCTATGTGGACTAGGTCCAAATATGGGCCAACTTCTCCTAATTTCAACAGAATTATTTTTTGGGTCAATAAGAACTCTTGTACAAAATTGCATCAAAATATATGCATAATATCCACTTTCACATACAAATAACTTCTCAAAAAATATGACGTGCATTTGTACCGAATATCTTACCTTGGGTCAGAAAAATTGCTGTAACTCAAAAAGTGCAGTCCCGATGCATGGACATGTATATATAGGAATGTAGGGGAGAGTTAGGACTACAAAATAGTAAATTTGTGTTTTGACTCAGCTTGACTCACAGGAGTTGTGCTCTATGAAGTAGGAAATTTCCGAGAAATTTGACCTTTTTTAAAAAAAATATTTAAATTGTTCTGAAAACAGTAGAGCTTCAATTTTTTTACCAGTAATAGGAAATAAGTTAAGTTACAACACAAAATTTATTTCGTCCAAAAATCTTGAAAAACAAAAAAGTTATGATAATTTAAACTTTAAAAATTAACTAAAAATATCATAAATTTACTAAATTCTGAAAAAGCCCATTTTGGACCACCCTGTTCTCAGTGAAATAGTTGAAATAGAGTTTTAATTTTTTGGCTCCCGAGGTTTACTACTGTCTACTTTCATATGAGTCTAATAACTTTAAAATCGGAGAACAAAAACCAAAAGGAGTTTTGGCCGCTATCTCAAAATATTGACCACAGTGCGTCGTACAGTTACTTAACTAAAGCTTAAAGGCACTTTTAACTTAATAATGGATTCTAAAAATATGCTGGATAAGGTGAAAAAGGGCACAAATTTTTTTTACGAAACTAATATGGAAGAAAATACTATATTTAAAGCAATTTTTATTATTTGGAAAACAAAAACCTACACAAAAATCACTATGTTGCCCTGTATACAACATTGATACCCATAACAAGAGCGAAATACAACGTTACCATGAGTTTCCTGCCTTTTACACCCTCTTAAAAGATTTCTGACAGTTTTGTTAATATGTTTACCCCACATTTCGCCATGCGTAACATTGCAACTCCTACCAATATATCTACATAATTATTCTTTTTATATCAAATGTCCTTCTATAAATATTTATTTCTTTTAATTATATTAAAACATGTTTTGTTTTTAATTATTAACAGATGTCCACGTGAACTTGATACAAGTTGCATCGAAATAACACTACACAGCACTCCTTTTAAGATATAGTGTAAATCTGCAACTTAACATTAATTATAAATAAGAAATTTAAAACCATATACCATATAGAACAGAGTCAGTCTATAAAACAAATTAACAACCACCCATATATTCTGCCCCACAAAAAAAAAAAAAAAATTCAATAAATGGGCATCCTCCCTCTTCTTTTCCTGTACTACCACCATCATCAAAAAATAAAATAGCAATGATTATATTAAGGATAATCAAATACATATTATTTCAACTACATACAACTCAAATTATAACGCACAAACAAACACAATGTACATAATATTCAACCGGCAGTCTTGATCAACACTCAACCTAAGGCTACAATTTACATAAAACACGAAGGATAAAAAGGAGGTGGTTCAAAATACATTCAGACAGACATTTAGTTAAATATACGAAGTAATTTTTGGGTTTTTATAAAGTATATCACAAACACATCCAAGCTCACACACACACACATACATTCATAAGTATGCCTCTGCATGTCCTACATTACGAGTGCTGGACAGAAACCAAAAAAAAAAAAAATAAATTTGAAACGTTGTACAAAGTACAAATCACTAGAGAGAAATGTAAGTTGTTGCGACTAACTAACACTGATATAATGCTGAACTAATTTGACAATACAAAAATATCTGATTAAACACAATTACAACAATGGGTAGCAACAAAAACAGTGATACAACACGATTGCTATCCAGCACATGTGATATTTGCACTAAATGGTGAATGAACATTTTGTTGGTGGTGCTATCGCTATCGCTGGTTACTGTCATTGACGTTTGCTCAATGAAAAGATTTTATAATTTAAGTGCAATGAACGACAAACGAATTTTTAACTAAAAAAAAATATGTAGGTGGCTAGATTGGTAATTATTGGGAAAGGATTTTTTTGTTTTAAAACAAGATGAAACAATTTTTTTTGTAAACTCTAATTAAGATGTTTTTGATTTATTTTTTCAAATTATTTGTTGTATGCAATGTATATGAACTAACACTAATCATTTAAGTCTGAATCTAAATCTAAATTAAATAAATCAAAAGATATATAAAAAGGAAATGAAGCTTTGCTGCTTTATTAAAATATGTAATAAAAAGAATTAAATACAATAGACTATTATGTGCATAAATAATTACAATAAAGTAAAGGTTACTATTAATGTAGATGACAACAGTTAGAAGGTAATTTTTCTAAATGACCTTCTCTGTCAAACTTCAAACCCTATCTACTCTTTTGCAGATGATATCAGCATTTATCATTCATATTCATTTAATAATAGGCCGAGGCAACCAGTTGGAGATTGGAGCCAAGAGACAAAACATGAACGATACGCTCAATCATAATCTTGTCTCTGAATCTCTGAATGGGGTCGTGTGAATAGAGTAGAATTTAATGCTCGTAAGACTTAATGTTGTATACTTAAGCATAGAAGTTCGTTCGAAGATGTTGCTTCATCTGTAGCTATGGGTGCTGTAGATATTAAGGAATCAGCAGCTCTTGATGTTCTTGGCATGAAAATCCAGTGCGATGTCCGCTGGACTAAACACATTCTTCAAGTCGCGAAAGAAGCTTTCAAGTGCCTCGGATTTTTCAAACGGTGTAAAAGATACTTCATTCCACCTGATCTTCTTAAAATCTATATCACCTATATCCGTCCTAAAATGGAATACAACTCTCATGTATAAGCCGGTGCCCCAAAGTCTATTTTGGAGCTACTCGACCGTGTGCAGGAGAGGGCGAAGAAGCTCATCGGTGATAGTAGGGTATCCAACTCTATTGACTCACTGGAGCATCGATGCAATGTGAGATGTATTTCGCTATTTTATCGTTGCTACAATGGTATGTGCTCTACTGCAATCAGGGAAATTGTACCCGATACAAACACATTTTTGCGTACAACACGCTTCTCATTAAGAGCCCATCCATTTGTGGTCGTTTTGCCAGTGAACCGCACTACGTAATTTACGGAGAATTCGTTTTTCGCCCGAACAGCTCTTATGTGGAATAAACTCCCAGCGGATGTCTTTCCTGCCAACTTCAATAAGGAAAAGTTTAAGTCAAATGTCCACAAATACTACTCTCTCTATCCTCTTTTCTATAACCAAATTTCATGGTTCCGGCACAATGCATTGCATGGGTAGGAGTCATCTTCTG